>CAJHZI010000481.1:0-327500 GCA_905160935.1 Enchytraeus crypticus | reverse complement strand
ACTTCATACTTGAACCGATTGGTTTTTATGTGCATTCTGTTTATATTTTTATTTGCATTTTTATCACTTTTCTTTTATTATGTTGGGCATATGTAAGTGCTTTTGGGCTCGTTTGTCTAGATTCAAATTTTAACCTGATATTTAGGGCTCAACTCATATTAAGTTTAAAATTAGTAAATATTTCTATATATTAAAAGAAATGGGGTCATTGGACGAATCCAGTTTACTTTCTAGATTTCACTCTAGGTATTTTACAATACATAATAGCAGTAACATATAAGTTATAAAATATGTTGTATGTCCAAAGTAAGCCGAATTTGTTGTAAATATCAGTCAGGTTTTTAATGTGGATTTATAGCTCACTCTTTAAAAAGTTAAGTTGATTACAATTGTCGTTTCCTAGATATATAGTGTCATACATTGCACATTACTGATCGCAAACCGTCAAAATATACATGTATGTTAATATCACTACACGAAAATGTTACTGTTTTATTTAGACCAAGTCTAAGCATATATAAAATTGTAGTGCCATAAATCATGCACATTTCTCAACATATTCTCATCAAATTTGATCAGACTACCAGCTGATAGTATGATAGCTTGGAAGTAATTTCATAGGGAGCTTTGCTAGCGCTAATGTATTCTTCTCCTCTTTCACGGAGTTAATTGCTCTATTTAACATCGTGATGTAGAAATAGACGGCGCAGAGAGAGCCAGCTTCCTGCTGGAGAGACGAGAAAATTGCAAGAAATTATGAAAGACGACATGTTAGCGGATACGTGTTGTATTTATTGCATAAAAGCCGAACCAGTCCGCGAGTCTCTGCTGGGATTAACTACTTTTATAGTTGTATATATATGTTTGTGGATCTGCAAGGAGCTTTTAGGATTAACTACTTTTATAGTTGTATGTTTGTTGATTGGCTGAAGCCAGTGTCGACTTCGGTAAGATACTCGACCGCGGATAAAAGCTGGTAAAGTTAAGGTTAACGTCAGTTTCCTCACTCGAAAGCGATGTCAGTGACGAGCGAGCCCAGGATTTGAATCCGCACATACTGATCAGCAGTCGAATATCTTACCGACGTCGCCACTGGCTTCAGCCATGGAGGATGTGCCAGGCTGATAAGGATAATTCAGCGTCATTATAAGTAATACAAGTCAGCATCCACTAATTCAGCGTCATTCTAAGTAATGCAAGTCAGCATCCACTAATTCGGCGTCATTTAAGTAATACAAGTCAGCTAGCATCCACTAATTCAGCATCATTCTAAGTAATAAAAGTCAGCTAGCATCCACTAATTCAGCATCATTCTAAGTAATAAAAGTCAGCATCCACTAATTTAGCTCCATTCTAAGTAATCTAATTACTTGAGTGGAAGGCAATGTGCCAAGAACTTCTAAGTGAAGGCCACGGGGTCACGGGGTTAATCTCCGGTCACGTCATTCAGCGAGCCTCGGGAATACAGCCTGGAATGATGTTGATATGCTCCCTCTTAGTGCACTCTCTCTTTTTTAGTGCAGTCTCTCTTTGTGCACTGCCTACTGGCATGTACATCTTATACAACGCCTCCACTCTTCTCTGTCTTCCGCTTTCCTCTTCATGTCCACATATGAGTGAATCTTTAATTCATCTAGCATTCCTAATCTCGGCCTGCCTCTACCTCTATTTACTTCCATTTTGCCTTCTATGACCTCTTATAGTAGACTTTTCCCCCTTATAATGTGTCCTATCCAACTCTCCTTCCTATTTTTTAATACAGTTTTCAAATGTCTATCTGTACCAAACTCTCTAGAACTTCATAACAGAGATTTTGATATTATAAACTGAATAAATAGGAAATTTCTTGTAAACTGTTCCAAATATACATGTTTTGACTTTTAATTTAAAATAATACATCTAACAGTATCTGATTTATAATTTAAAGCGTACTATGTAAAGGACACAAGCACGTCAACTTCATTTTCTTTAATTACATCCAGCTATGGACTGGTTTTCTGGATTTTTGAATTTTAATCATTTTGGAAGTTCTTTTTGCTCACCCTGCTTGGATTTATCTCAATGATGCTCGATGTTGGCATGCGCGAAAGTGGCATTCTAATTGTTGATATGATATGTTATTTTAATGAAGTATTATACTGATTGGAACGCCTTTAATTACTTAATCAATCAGACTTTTGAGTTTAATACTTTGTAACTTTAATACTTAGTCGAATACCTGGCTGGAGCCAGTGGCGAAGTCGGTAAGATACTCAACCGCGGATCAGAGTGTGCGGGGTTCTAATCCTGGGCTCGCCAGTCACTGACATTTCTTTCGAATGAGGAAACTGACGTTAACCTTAGCTTTTTCGCTCTTTTCCATCGTTACGTCATTTAATTTTAGGCTACATTTTTGGGTTCTGCCTGTGTAGGTTTTAAAGTTTACCCTCTAACCATGTCGCTCATGGTGAGAACACACCGGTCTTCTGCGTGACTCTAGAACAGTCATTTAAAAATTTATGAATAGGCCCTAAGGCGCCTTGAAACTTAAATTATTTAAACTCACTTCAATCCATTCAACAAGTGCGATATTGTTTCAAAGGCGCGATACTGGGGCGATAGTTACACTCTTCTTATCTCAAATAAAAACTACTGATATCTCGTCTAACGCTGGGTGTTGTCACAGACAGAAATTAGGAACTGATATCTTAAAGCTTGCAGTAAATCTATGATATTATATATATATATATATATATATATACATATATATATATCATATATATATAATGTATATATATATAATGTATATATATATATATATATATATATATATATATATATATATATATATATATATGCTATATATATATATGATTAGTTATGATATTCAGCTGAAGGTCAGATGACATGGCCTCACTGTTATTAATGGCTGGTATATCCGTTTACTTATAAACTTTGACGTTAAACCTATCTTTTTGTGACATTATATTCAGTGATAAGAACTATCAGTTTTAATATCATTTGATCAAACAGTTAAAAAGTGAATTTTCAGTTATCTATTTGCCGATCCTGAGATTGACCGAAACATTACTTATTGTTCGGGCATTCTGCTCGAGCGGGGTTCGAACACTTGATAATGAAATCAACTGAGGAGCTCAGTATAAAATTCACTTAAATGCTGCCGACTTTATCGTCTATCCTGCCATCGTACAACACAGCTATTTTGGCACTCAACTATAACAACGCAATATATTTTTAAAAAGGGTTTCAAATCGAAGCTGCGTTCCCTTACAGCAACACTTACGGCATTAGAGGGTCTATTTTCTTCTATTCCTTATATGCTAACACTTCAGAACGTAAATTTAGTTTTTCCTGTTTAGTTAGTCACTTGAGAGACGACCGTGCTACTGAATCATTTCCATAATTAATCCAATCTTAGCTGTTGCCAAATGACAGCAAGCTCGGATACATGAACAACCTTCTTAAGGTTCTAGGGGACATCCTATGATTTTTGACTGACCTGAGCTTGGAACTCAGATCACTTCCTTCCGATCCAAACACTATAACCGCTACGCCGAGTCCACACTCAAGACTTAGCCATAACTCGAAGATTCTTGAGTGAAATGTACAGTTTATGAAATAGCTTTGACGAATATAGCGTTACACACTGGCGAAGACATCACGCACATAAAAATATTCAAAGCGCTAAATACAGATCGGCTAGAAATGTCACTGATTGAGTTCATGTGCCGATGGACTTGATTACCAAAAGCTGACATAATTGACATGCAGTTCGATATAATATGCAGTTTCTCAAACGTCTAAGAATGTTTTAGCCTAATATTTACAAATATATTGTTAGCCTTTTGTCATTAACTACTTAGTCCAATTATAAGTTTGCTACAAAGCATAGAATGTCCAGAATTGAGCATTTTCAACTCGTATTTAAATGACAATGTGCAAAGCAGTTTTATATGATTAACCTGCGAACTGCTAGATTTGAAGGCTCAATGGATATCTTCATTAAGGACACAAATAAAGAAAATATGACAACTTCTCTCCAATTATACAAATAAGCTTAAGTTTACATTCCTTTACCACTTGGCACAACATCAACATTTCATTTAAAGGCTTATAACATGCACCAGTAATTTTCCTATATTTTCATCAACATAACCAGCAAATAACAAAATAAAATGCCTGCATAAGACAATGCTTATCTCAACAAATTCTAACAACCACTCCGAACATCGAAGCACTACCATACCGTCTTAATTCATAATTAAGTCTAGGTGATGTAAAGTTTATAGATAAGAAGTCTAGTATTTAGCGGTAATATACTACAAAGATTTGCATTATCTTTCCATTTCTTAACACATATAGTCGGTAATAGCATTCCTATGAAACAGACACAAAAAATCTTGATATTAACTAATTCATATTAGATCTAATTTATAAAAATCCAGCTCCTCGTCTTTGTTTGGTTTCTTACCTCTCAAGATTTCATAGATCAAATTTATTTATTTTATCTTTTACTGAGTCTTAGCATCTCGATAACCGAAATACACAAGCAGAACTGTACATACTACGTATATATTAAATAAACATTTAATATATATATATATATATATATATATATATATATATATATATATACATATACATACAGGCCTTTTATACATGTATGTACAGTATTATATATTATATATATATTATATATATACTTACATAATATATAAGATATATATATATATATAATGTATGTATATAGTTATGCGTATATATACACAGATTTAATTTCAACATAGATCTATATATTATATCCAATATTATTGGCACCAATAGAACTATTACCCACGACTCCGCAACACTTGTGATATTATATAGATGTATAAATAAGGCGTTAGGGCAAGCTACTGACACAAATACGAAAGCTGGAAAATATTCATTATTAATTCTCAGAAAATAAAAAGCTACGATTCAAAGTTAAAATAACAGCAAACAATCATTTCGATTACGCGAAGATCAACATTGGAGGAAAATACAATTTTTGAGAATTTAAAAATTTTAATTCTATTTAATCAGAAAACAATAGAATTTAGCCGAAGAGTCAAATGAATTAAACGTCCACTTGTATCTAGACAACTAGAAATAACATCTGCAACGGACTGAACACGAATTTTTAATCAAATGAAATACGTATTATGGAAGCTAAATGTTCTATCAAAATACTTAGTTATCGGAAAAGCTTCTTCTACGCTTAAAATACCTACATGTTTCTTTTGATAGACCAAAGATCGAATATCAAGATTCAGCATATGTTTAACGTATCAAGTACCTCAGTACTTGAAGTACTTGAATAATAAAACTAAATGGTAAACAGTTTACCATTTAGTGGTACATGATCTGTATTCTGAATGCACCATTCGTAGTCAACAACTGAACGCGCTTCACACTGACAGACTTTCTAGTCAAGAAACTGTCTCTAGAATAGACCATAATTATAGACTATTAACACATTCTGTGACAAGACTAACAGACTTAAATCCAATTTTAAAGGTAAATTATATAGTAAATTGTTTAAATGGAATACTGGACCAAGACAATTTTATTTCTCGAATATTGCCGTAAAAATAAGCATACATTTACGATTGGTAAAGAATAGGATATAGTAAACAACCAGTCTATTTCGCAATCAACTACTTACTACATCGAAAGCACCGATTATAAAATTATACGGAGATGTTTGAAGGCAAGTTGCTGCATGGCAAATACTTATCGAAAATTTAACGTCCGCGATATCATCTCATCCTGAGAAAATCGGCGTTAAAATAGAATCGTATAAAATGCATTAGCAGACAAATCGAGCACAAACATCTAACTACTAAGTGCCATATTATAAAAATAAATCGTTTATAGCACTTATAGACGCCAGATTATATGAAGGCATTGGGAAACCACCTCATGGTTCATATTATCTTGAAGAATATTTTCTAAATCTATTATATAAATATCATTTTATGTGTATTTGTTGATTTTATGGATTGATATGCAAAGGGATGAAAGTAAATTATTTAGTACCTTGGGCCTGCATTTATTGAACACAGGAGAGAGAGAAACATATTTACAGTACGATATTGTAGCTGCCCTGCTGCCGGTGTTTTGCTAAATGGCAAGTCAAATGCACAGATTTGTGAAGTCTGTATCGTATTCAGAAAGGATCGAAAAACAAGATTAGGCCATTGAAATGTAAGACATTTACGATTTAAAAAATGTAACCTTAGATGAACGTTTATCTACTGAGGTGGTTTCTCGGGGCCTTCCCCCACATCCATGTTAATCAGCTCTTAAAAACTTATGCAGTGTTCGCAGTTGTATTATGAAGTTCTCGGAAGCAAAATGAGTAGGCTAGTATTTAACTAACAGACGTCCAAAAGTCGTTTGCTTATATAGCTTCTTCACTTTAGAACTCAGTGTAGTAACACTGAACACCACAAAGGAAGTTAACGTCCCATTCGTAATACGAAGGAGATGTCAGGTAAGTCCGTTATCGCAGAACTATTGCAGAGACCTTTAAATTTTGAATTTTGAATTTTGAATTTTGAATTTTAAATTTTGAATTTTCTTTAAATTTTGAAGATAGTTGATGTGCAACAATTTTGTTTCAACTGTTTTGCCTTGTTATGGTTACATCTGGGACGTTTTATTTAAAATAAAATTCAGGCATAAACCTAAAGTCAAATATCTGTTGAAATTTCTCAAAGGCGGCTTAACAAAATCAGCAAATCAATACTAAAATTGAATATCTATATAAAAGATTATCTATTAGTCTGTGAGACATACATGTATATTTGAAATCAATCATTAAGTCGTAGCTTCATACAAACAATTCTACTCAGCCTAATAAATGCCATAGATATAAAATATAGTTTGCATAGGATGCTTACAAATACCATTCAATACTAAAAACTATACAATAAAACAGATAATATGAAATTTGTACTTATAAATATATTAGAAGTTCAGAATTAAATGCGACTATTTTAAAGGGCCTTTGTAATGAAGTAGAAATCTGATCTCAGGTTTGCAAAGAATTGTGAATTATGCGAATTAATACCGAAATGGTGACGTTCCGCCAACACAACAAGAGAATACATTACACGTTCTCTTTCATCAAATATATTTTACCAGTACATAGAGAATATATAGCATCTACAACATCAATTTAAAATTAAATCATTTGGCATTATTAATAATATATGCATATATATATATACTTAGAGCTTGGCAATTAGCCTATTGACAATTAGCCAATAGAGCGTTACAAGCAAACGATAGAGATAAAGACAGGTTAAAATTCAAATTACTCACTACAACGCTTTCAAACTTGTGCATAAAATACTTTTCATCTATTCAGCTAAACTTAATTTATTAAACAATTAGTATGACAAATTCACACTAATCGATTATGCAATCAATTAACTTATGAGAAGAACTGATAATCGATTAGAGTGTAAGCAGCTATTCAAATGAACTCATCCGACCAATCAATCCAAATCAATCAATCAGTTAATCTGACGCACATTTGATAGACCATTTCAAACACCGCTTAACAAGGACGATTGTACATTACATTTTTCACTCAACAAGTCAGCTGCAGTGTCAGGAAATTTATGGAATGCACCAAAGTCACAATTATAGTCAGTTATTCTGCAGCAACCTCTTCTGTCACAGCAGGCGGCACTGCATCTTCGATCTTTTCGATTTTCTCCAGTTTAT
This sequence comes from Enchytraeus crypticus, assembly GCA_905160935.1. Classification (NCBI taxonomy): domain Eukaryota; kingdom Metazoa; phylum Annelida; class Clitellata; order Enchytraeida; family Enchytraeidae; genus Enchytraeus; species Enchytraeus crypticus. The sequence goes on along the minus strand of CAJHZI010000481.1, from coordinate 319,742 downwards.
CAGCTGATTCACTCTCCGCCACTTTCTCCACGCTATTCTTCTCCTCGGTTTTCTCCTTATCGTCAGCCACCTTTTCCTCTTCTTTATTCTCCTTCGCTACTTCATCTTCTTTCACTTTCTCCTCTCCTTTGTCGTCGCCATTTTCCTTTATCACTTCTGGTTCGCCATTTTCCTTGATTTCTTTGTCAGATTTCTCTTCTGCTTTTTCCTCGTTTTCCTTGTTGTCCTCGGGTTTTTCCTCGACGGCGGGGGCAGGGGGCGGGGCGGGTCGCTCCACGGGGAGGGGCTCGAACCCCTCGAGGGCGGTGTATCGACCGCTCAAATCCCAAATCTTCTTCTGCAGGTCCTCGTTGAGAGTCTCCTCCGATGATTTGACCTCCTGACCGTCCTTGAAGTACTTTCCGTTGGCTTCTGCATCAATGTAAGCATAGTGAAAATGCGTACTGGAGAAAATGTGTACAAGAGAAAATGTGTACAAGAGAAAATGTGTACTGGAGAAAATGTGTACAAGAGAAAATGTGTACTGGAGAAAATGTGTACTGGAGAAAATGTGTACAAGAGAAAATGTGTACTGGAGAAAATGATATCATAGTCATATATACTTAGACAGTAGAAACATTTCAATAATGTTTTAACGAACTAGATTCACTACTTATATGAAATTCATTACATTATTTGAAACTAATATATTTCGTTTTTATATTATCAATTATTATAGGCAAATACAATCAATCCAATTTCTTTATAATAATAACGACAATTAATAACAACAATTAGAGTGCTACTGTCATCCATGACAACATCGAGCAGCATTGAGACAAATACAAGCCGGTGAGAAAAAGGAACGTCTAAAATCGGTGAAATTTCCAAACTCCAGAAAATGAGGCCAAAGATAATGGAATGAAATAATAAGTTGTTTATGCCAACGTGCTAGTCGAAACTCATGGACACTGGATGGAAAAGAGAAATTGAAAAATAGGTCTTCAGCTGTATATGGAACTGTTCTTAGGTAAGCAAAGGCCGATGAGATTGAAACAAAGACTTCAATTTCGACTTCAATGTAATGAGAACACCAATTACACACACATTATAGTGAAATGATCAACTATGTTGATATCTATCACTTTTAATACCACATGTTATATCCGTTAGGCAATTTAGTCCATTTTCCGTGTAGCCAGTCCAGTGAATGTCCGAGATTTTACTCTCAGATCAGCGCGGCTGGGAATCGAACCCACGAGAGTTGGATTCACCTCTGGGTCTGTCATTTAAAACTTCACGACGTTATCTACACCATTAACCATTACGCTATTGAGACATTCAAAAAGGATCATTCAACCCTGTAGAGTTCACATACATAACACACTAACAAGCCGATGCAACAGGAAAATCATAAAGTAAATGTGAACGATGGTGAACTTAAAGAAAGTTAAGAAAAATAGCAGGTGAACTTGTGCATACAAAATACGCAGGGGCATAATTTTAAATTTAGATTAAAAAATAAACGATAAAGTTAAACTTAAGGACACTATTAAATACAATGGTGTAAAACATTTATTAAGTAAATCATTAGTAAATTAGTTTTTTATTGTTGTTTATAACTATTTTTAGTTAGTATCAGTAATAATTAGTTATCAAAATATATGGAGCTGATTATCGTCAATTATAAGTAAGGCTACTCCGATTAAGTTAGTAATTCTATACCTTTAAATTTCTCGTCAGTGGCTAGAGCACAGATGGCAGCAGCTGATTGTGGAATAGTCTTAGTGAGCTTAGCGAAGCGCAGCAGCCCGTGCACGACGTACCGCGCGAACGCTTTCTGAGCCCCGCCCGCGTGGCGCATCAGGTCAGTGGCTGGTACCATGCCTGTCAATCAATCAATTAATCAATCAATAAGTAAATTAATCAGCGAGTCAGCCAGCCAGTCAATCAATCAATAACTCAATTAATCAATCGATCAATCAATCCATCAGTAAATCAATAAGCGAGTCAGCCAGCCAGCCAGTCAATTAATCAATCAATCAATCACTCAATCAATCAATTAATCAATCAATAAGTAAACCAATCAATCAGTCAGTCAATCGATCACATCAATCAATCGATTACTAGTAAATCAATCAATCTAACAAACAAGTAATAAAACAATCGATCGATCAAAGGATCGATCGATAAATCAATCAATATTATATCCATTAATTAATTAATTATGCCGTCAAATAATTGTTTGCTCACTTTATCCATCAATTATTGTCATTAGCCGAGCATTCAATCAATCAGTCAGTCTACCAATGATTCAATCGATCACTGTAGCAATTAATCAGTAAGATACATAATCAATCAATCAATTAATCAGTCTGTACTCGAAGATAAAAGTGTAAATATTAAAATAAACAGGTCTATATATCATTTCCAGCACAGGGTCTTCTTGAGGAATGAAGTTCATTAGTAGAAGAGTTCAGTTAAGGTATAAATATAAAAAAGTGTCAATTAGAAGGTAAAAAGAGAAACAGAACTAGATAATTGTGTTTAAAAATTATATTAATACCGTAAGTAAAAAGTATTATCATCAGTTTCCCTCTATACTAAGTCTTTATATCTTCTACTCATTTAATCTATCTAATCTAGATACAAGTATATACTGTCTGTCAAAAGAATCTCAATAGATCATCATCATCATCATCATCCTCCCTTGAAACCCAGTTTAACCAGGGTCGGGATACAAATAGACTGTCTCAAATCCTCTCTGTCCTACACCACACCACCAGCCAATCCACTACTTGAGATTTCCATTCGTTTAAATGTTTGTAGCAATTTCTGGAGCCTAGGCGCTCACCAACCGAATGCCCTTTCTGGCGTTGGTATAGATCTTAGTGCTTTCGCTTTCTACGACACGTGCAGTCACCCGTTGGTCTATTCATCAAACAACCCGGACACAACACAGGGGTGAATCTCTATAAACAAAACTAGAAAATGTTACTCACCTGGACAGACGGCATTGACCTTCACTCCGGTTCCCTCCAGCTTCTTAGCCAGTTCGTAGGTAAAGAGCAGATTGGCGGCTTTAGAGTTCTTGTAGGCTTGAAGACCGTTATATGTCCCATCGTTAAACAGCAGGAAGTTATCAGGATCCAGAGGCTGCAGATCTAAGCAACGAATACTATGCATTAACAGTGTCAGTGCTGAGCAAATATTATAGCACGAAAAGTCACTATACCCTTGGTAAAACTTAACAACAACAACAATAACAACTACAATAATAATTAGAGTCAATAATTAGTTGTCAGTACAACAAAAAGGTTTAAAAACGATGCAAAATTGAAAAATCAAGAATTCAATCAAAAGGTAGGGATTGCAGATCAGCTGGTTTGCGTGCTGGTCGCAACTTATGGACTCTGGATGGAGAAGAGAGTTGGAAATTGTAAAAAACGTGGATGTAATTAGTGATAGTTGAGATGGAATACGCCAATTTTTATTATGAAAAACTATGAAAATAAGTTGAACACCTGTTTCTGCACCACAATCTAGAACGCGAGCTCGACGCCTCTAGCACGAACTCTTGCGACATTTTACTACTAAGCACAAGTTTATACATTTATTTCATTTTACTCGGTGTAGCAATTACTGCTTGTATAAAAATAACAATGAAAAAGACAACATATCATGTGACTTGAATAAGATATATTGAGGATTTCTAGTCAGTAACAATCAAAATATATCTATAGATTGATAGATTATAGAGTGTTTAACGTCAACGTTCAGAAGCACAAGGATTCTCATCAAGACTACTCGATATGCTCGAGCTACCGTTTCCGAGATTCGGTTACTCATCTCCTAGTTTATTGACGAGATATATTGCGAGATAGAGCGCCACAAATGACAGACAAAACAATAAAGCGCAGTTCCATAACATATAATTTTTGATTGATGCATAATAATTGTGTTCTTTTGGATGGCAAGTGTTTTAAAAATGCACATATTCTCAATGAGGATATTATACGTTTATATTATTAACATGCTTTTATGTGACATTAAAAAGATTGAACAAAATAAAGGTGTTTCTGTGTAAGTAGTGTTTTAGGCTTCTAACTTAAAATTCATCCCTTATTTTCGAATGTTCATGCTACGCAGGTCGTACTTACCGTAGGCCGCATCGTTCATGCAGACATGAGCATTTAATTACATTAATCTATGTTTCGCGTTGAATAAATTTATCATTATTTAGTTGTTGCATGGACACTGTGAAATGTACTGCAGAGTTCTCAGGCATACTCTGCATACAGCTGTGCAGTATTTATTAGTCATCGAAGAGATCCTGCGATTTATTAGGCTCAGGCTGAGATAATGACTGACAGAGGAGATAAAGATGACTGCGGGTTAATCTGTGGGAATCAAGTTACGGGTTGGACATGTTTGAAATGAAATTATTCGCCCTACTGTTGACTGAGTTCATGTGGGAAATAAGCGATTGATTCAGCTCCTATAAATACAGTTAAATTGGTCTACAATGTAATAGGATTAATCTGGTTGTCTAGCAGTTGGATAAAGCTAGCTTCTAAATCTAATGATAGCGCGTACTCCATTCAGTTATGAAATCGCCTATTTGCAGCCTTCAGCAAGCTGAACATCAAAGAAATATTAAAATACAGTATGTTAGTAAGAGTGTTAGATTATCTAATTAATTACATTAATTAATTCATAAGCTAATAAGAATACGCTAAATAATAATTTGCTAATAAGAATACGGCATATGCCAAGTTTAACTCGAGTTTCCTCTCTCGAAAGCACATCAGCGATGGTCAAGCACTAGATTTGAACCCATTACCGAATAAAACGAAGTCAGTCCCTCTATACCGATGTGATTTGCTTCTGATGGCTGAGTCCATAGTCCATATAAATAATAATAATAATATATATTATTAAATTTTTATTATTTATTTATATTATTATAATAATTTTAATTCTCTAACTTTTTGTCTTCTTTGATGCCTTAGGTTCATGCATGGAAGAGGTGACAACCACTATCCTTGCCTCTCCCCCCTCCACAGAGGCCGCTTTCTTAAGATCCTCCAGCAGTAGGTTAGTCAATAGGAATGGGCCTGAAATATGCATTTTACAACACAGTAGAAACACCTTTCTTTATTACATATTAAATTAATAAAATCTTCGAAATGCTGAAATTTCTGATTAAGCAATCACACTGTCCTCATGAGAACAACGCATGCCTTGCAATAATATTATTAAATCCCCTACTCTTATTCACTCAAGTAAAGAGCTATATCATCGCCCATGACAGTATCATGCATTGCGGTGACAAAGCAGAAAGGCGGATTAGCTGGAAAATTCGAATCGGTGAATAAGAATGCGGGACACATAATATTAGGTTTCAATGTTAACTACACAATGTTGGGTTCAAATTAATAAATTTAAAATTCGCATTTAATGGTCTGATTGTAAACTATATCAACTGCATCCCACAAGTTTAAGTCACGCGAACAAGAAGCAAGAGTAACTACAGACTGAGTTGAAATTCATTAAAGTCAGTCTATATCATCTAGTAAATGCCTTTATCTACATGTGCAAAATAAAAATAACCTGTTTCGTAGAATGCTAGTGATTTCACTACATAATTGTTACTAAAGAGCATATCAAAGATTAACTAAGAAAGATATCAGATCAATAATCAGATGAATAATTTAGACACACATATTCACTAAATTTACTAAACAGACTTCAGCTAGAGGCTGAACGTAGTATGGAGGTCTTTATAGTTTTAGAAATGGAATAGAGCGAAGGATAAAGCAAAGCTATAAAGCTAATGTTAACGCCAGTTTCCTCATTTGAAAGCGGTGTCACTGACGGGCGAGCCCAGGATTTTGAACTTCGCATATACTGACCCGTCGTCGAATATCTTACCGACATCATCACTGGCTCCAGCCTGAATAAACTTATGGTAAAAGTTGGTATACCCAGATGGTTGGTCCCGATGGTAAGCTCGAAATTGTCCTCAGTGTACTGACGGGCAGTGTCCTTAAAGTTGAGCGCCAGTCCGGCGTTGTTTACTAGGATGTCCAATTTCTTCTCCGTTCCGTGAAACTCCTCAACAAATTTCCGGACTGATTTCAAATCTGCCAGATCCAGCTGTAATAAATGCACCATAAATCTATCAAATAATAAAGCGATTAGTCAATCAATAAATCAATCAATCCATCGATTAGTAAGTTAATTAATGTATCAGTAAATCTATCGGCCAAGTAATTTAAACAATACAGACATGAACAATAATTTTTTTAATTTTGTTTTTCACAACTCCTCTTTAAGTAAAAATAGGGCGTGTGTTGTATAAATGAACTACAAAGAACGAATGTAGATTTTCCGTGCATTCGCTGAGTAACAATGAGACGTTATTGTATTAGTACGTGTGCCAGTTACACCCCAAGCTGTATGTAACAACAATAACACAATTTGATTGCTACTATTGTTCACTACAACATTAAGCGCAATGCAACCAAAGATACTACACTATAAGTAAGAGGTTAGAGTGATAAACACAATGTTAGATGTCCGCTTATTCTAATAACAACGATAATACAATAATTTTAAAGATGGTTCGCAGAAGTTGAAACCGTGGCCTATCGCTTATCAGTTTAATGGGCTATCTGTGAAGTCATCCACCTGTATTTAATATAACAAAGCAGCAGCACTCTGAACATTGAATTGTACTGTAAATTGCAGGAAAAGAGTAATGATTAGAATTAGATTCATTCTCTGCTATTGAACTAACCCATCAATAGCGATAACTATATTGTGTACTTATTGCAGTTATGCTACCATATGTTTTGATGCAATAAAGATGTATAGCCTATATATAATGCAAGTCGGGCTGTAACATTATTCTATAATTACCAGAAATCAGTTTTTTTATAATAACATTATAAGAGCAAGTCAAAAAGAAACTAAATACTTACTATGAATAAAATCGTAAAGTTATTTTCTAAATCTTCCCATCTAGTTTGGTGGAAAATAGCCTCCCCTGCTAGTGAGCCACTAGCCGGTGATGTTGGCATAATGCTGGTACTATCAGATTAACTTAGTAAGGAAGACGTGACACGCTAATTAGAGGCCGAGTACATTCCCGTTAGCTCTCCACACGATAGTGGCTAATGGGTATCAGATTGCATTACAGGCACAGATTTCCTCACAGATAACATGCGTCTCATCCACGACACCATCTGGCACTTTGCCATCACCTTCTGCCAGTATATTAGATTATATAGAGCAGAAGAGGCCAAAAATAGTGAATTTAAAAGATACCTGTTTTTTAAGCTAGTGAGGAAAATATATGCCTATGATCTTAGATGATGTCGTGTTATTTCAGAAGATACAAAGATCGACTTATTAAAATAAAGGACAAATGAAAACCGATGTAGTTTTTCAGTTTTTCTTTCTCTATACTTGGGCTGAAATAGAAACAAGTACGGGCAGTTACTGGATGCAGATCAGTAGGTACAGAGTTCAAATTCAGTTCTAGCCCCGTTGTAGATGTGCCTTCGAAAAATGAAATGATACTTGGTTTTGGAGTTTTCCGGAAAACCTTCAAATTTTTAAGAATATTAAGACTTTTAAGAAATTCATCGTCATAAGAAATTAGCTTCTCAAATATCTACGTAAAAAATATATTTCTAATTAAGTTATTAAAATTAATATATTAATATTATTATTAATAATAATAATTATTATTATATATATTATAATATTATATAATATATTATTATATTATATATTATAAAATATATATATATATAATATAATATATACTAATGCTTACATGCATGTAGGTAGCCAGAGCATTGGGATTCTGCGCCTTTATTTTATCGATGACTTTCTTGGTCTTCTCCTCGTCCCTACAGGCCAGCACGACCTCATGGCCTCCCTCACAGAGCAGCCTGGCGGTCTCCTGTCCCAGCCCTGAGCTAGCCCCCGTCACTATAGCGACCTTCCCTGACATTGCTTAACCACGCTTGAAAATGCTGAGCGGAAATGCTGAAATGTAAATTCTGAAATGAAATTTTTGAAATGTAAATTCTGAAATGTAAATTCTTATTTATTAGAACCATTAAATAGTTCAACTGCCCTATATGACCAATTAAATATTTATACATTTATTAATAAACTTAGCTGTTAAACATACAGTCCATAAATTTATATAATTTATCTTACATACTGTTAGTTTTAATTGAAGAGTTGTAAAATTATAAATCTTGCAAGCACATGTAGTTACAGCAACACACGAACTAAGGAACAGGCGTCCACTACTAGCTAGCAACAGAAGTGTGCACTTCTATAGCTATCAACAGAAAGTGTTCACTTCTACAGCTATCAACAGAAAGTGTTCACTTCTACAGCTATCAACAGAAAGTGTTCACTTCTACAGCTATCAACAGAAAGTGTTCACTTCTACAGCTATCAACAGAAAGTGTTCACTTCTACAGCTATCAACAGAAAGTGTTCACTTCTATAGCTAGCAACAGAAAGTGTCCACTTCTACAGCTAACAATAGAAAGATGAGGAAATTGACGATCTCTAATTTCAATTAAATAAAGACAACATTTGGGTCGAGTAATACTAAATTAGTTAGCATTACGACTTAATAAAATGCAAAATTTATCTGTATTCAATGTTTCAATAAGAATATCTGTAAGAGAAAAACTTCTGTAAGAGTGAAAGACTGAAGCAGGCTTTATACTGCATTTTGTGACGATAGCTAGAATGTGTCTAGTCGATTTGAATTTAAACAAATTACATTTGAACACGATGCTTAACAGTCTAAGATGTACCTATTACAGCGATTTTTTACAATCATCATCATCGTCTTCCCTTGAATCATAGTTAAACTACTGTCGGGATACAAATACACTGTCTAGCAATTTTTTTATAATACTTATGAGTAAATTAGTTCAAACGAAACAGAGACTTTACGAGCAAATTCTAGCCTATGGCCTGGCAATACATTGAACATCAATAATAATAATAATAATAATAATAATAATAATAATAATAATAATAATAATAATAATAATAATAATAATAATAATAATAAAGGTTTGACGTCGGATTCCTCATCCAGTGATGATGTCAGGGACGTGCGTGGAGATGTGAATACAATGAATATCAATATAGTCAATGCTTGGAGAGCACTCGGAGCAAAGATGGGAATCTTTGGCAGAAATGTTCAAGTGTCTTGTCACTTTTACGGAACTGATAGGCGTGAAGAGTGTTGTGCAAACACGAGATATCTGCTTCAAGTGGAGGCATCAGCTTCGTGGATGAATTTAGAGCCAAATGTTCGACCAACAACACTACGCGATAAACTACAGCATGAGAAAAAAGTATATTACTATACTGTATGTGATACAGCTTTCTCTTTAATGTTTTCCAAATGGTACATCTAAGGTACACTTTTCTAATCACAGTCTTCCTCTCTAGCTTTCGAAAAGGCATTTTGGATCTGCCTATAGGCACATCTCTGAAAGATATGGATAAACCTATTTGGTTAATCTAATTACGAACTTCACAAATTAACAATAATATCATGGAACCTATTCACGATAAACTATGGTTCTTAAAATAGACCTACCACGACAATACTGTTGAATTTCCTCTAACAATTCAGGGTCCATCGGAACGACTTTTATTTCAGTTTTATCTAAATTTTACAGTCAGTTACTATTGATCGCTTCAATAGCGAATGCAGCATAATTATGGGTTATAATTTCATCGCAATGTTAAAGAATAAAGAAAATCAAACCATAAAAAATGTCAAAACCATCTCTTTCAGTTCCAAACTTTGGCACCTTGAACGTGTTATATATTTTTCGCCCACAGTGTAACTTTCATGTACTACTACATCAGTAGTTATGTTCCTCAATGGACTTCCACGGAATCATCATCGGGGGAAGAAATGGAAGCTAAATGGTCGATAACTTAGATCTATGAGTAGGAGTCAACAAACTCACGGATATAGTGAAATAAATTTAGACTCTCCAATAAAAAACTAAAAGCTAACGTCATGTTTAACGTCAGTTTCCTGCTCCACAGCATGTCAGTGACGGGGAGAAAACTGAATTTATCCTTGAACCTACAGTTCAGCTGTCGAATAGCATACTAATAAGCCACCGACTCAGCTCAATCGAATCAAGACAATTCAATCGAACGCAAATTTGTCAATGTTTTTGATATTGCAACTGAAGCCTTGGAGAAAAGACACGGGTAGAAGTTCAAATGCAGACATTGATGAAGAGAGAGAGAGAGAGAGAGAGAGAGAGAGAGAGAGAGAGAAAGAGAGAGAATAAGTTTGAGAGATTTAAGAAAAAAGGAAACGGAGAGAAAACCTAAAAGAGAGACGAAGTGGTGGATAAAGAAAAAAGGAAAGAGAGCATGTACAATAGAGAGAAAGAGTTAATTGTGCAAATTCTTAATCTCTCGTCGTAATGAATCGATCAAACATCTAGAGAACGTTTAGTTTCGACTCTAAAACAAAGAGCAGCTTGAAAGAGAAAGAAATCGTGGAGCGAACAGTAAGAGTGAGTCTTAGACAAGGACACTAGCAGAGGAAGATATAAAGAGAGAGAGAAAGAGAGAGAGAGAGATATGTATATGAGGAAACCGGTACGAAAGAGCTATCATTTCAATTAATCGTCAATGTTAAATCAAGTTTTAAAATGATACTCTTAATGTTCTTAATAAACCGTCTAATTTTCTGCGCAATTTCGAAAGCATTCATGTTGATTAGAGGTAAAGAAGAAGCCGTACTTTAGTTTGCAGGAATTGTGCTCATTGCAAGCGCTTAAACAGCAAGTGGAAATAGATATAGACCTCTACTATAAACATTTCAGATTCAGTAAAACTGAGAGAGATAAACACAGAAAGAAAGAGAAACTGGACGAGACTGAGCAAAGGAAAGAGAGAAAGAGAAATAAAAAGAATATGGGAAATAGAGGACATAAAGAGAGACACAGAGAGAGAGAGAGAGAGAGAGAGAGAGAGAGAGAGAGAGAAGGAGAGACAAAGAGAAAGAGAGACAAAGAGAAAGAGAAAGAGAGAAAAGGAGAGAGATAGAGAGACAAAGTGAAAGAGATAGAGCGAGCAGACAGGCTACTATTGATTGGTGTGGTTCCCGGGTGCTGACGTATTCCTAACGACAGTCTGGCACTATAGTATCCCCCCACCTATCCTATTCCTTCCTCTCTATTCCAAGTCTCCAGAACTCAGCCGGACGTCCTACTCCACACTCTGTCCCATTCCCAGGTTAGGGATTATAACACGTGGTGATAGGAAATAAAAATAGCAAAATTTTATGATGATCTTTCTATAGCCTAACATCAGCTTTCAGCTATAAATAGCTGATCTCTTTACGTTGCTTTTACCAGTCAACACTTTGCACAAATCAGTAATTCTGACTAGTTAACTATAGTCAGCGTGGATCTTAAGGAAGGAAGATATTAGGAAACTAGAGGCATTGGAAATATCCATTTTCCGTTTATTCACTGAACTTGTTACACAGAAATGGACAAAATTACCTAACGGTTTAAACATATGGCACTAAAAGTGATAGATATCAACATGGTTGATCATTTCACTATAATACGTGTTTTAATGATTATGTAAGTTTTCAAGTGTTTCACCCATACATCAGCTTCTATATAAGCAGGTTGGCACTGAAGTTGCGCCTGTATCGTGGCACTGAAGCTGTGCCTGTAGCTTGTCACTGAAGCTGTGCCTCTAGCCTAGCACTGAAACTGTAGCCTGGCACTGAAGCTGTGCCTGTAGCTTGACACAGCTTCAGTGCCTGTATCCAGGCACTGAAGCGGTGCCTGAAGGCTGGAACAAAAGCTTAGAACTGAGGCGGAACCAGTACGTATGAGGTATTGAATGTCTATCACGTAATCTAATCGTAAATTTACTTTAGATGACTATCAGCAGAGATAATTAAAATAATAAAAATGCTACAAAAGCACCAAGTCCTTTACAGGTATAAGCGATCCTAATCAGGCGAAAGTAGGAAATAGTTCCTTCGGCAAGATACAGACATCTCTTTTAGACTTATAACTTAGGTTCTTATTCTTCAGTGCACTGCCAAGTGGCAGGTTCAAGGTACAGATTCATATTCCAAGTCTGCTTCTTCGCTCTATAAGAGCACTCCTTGGATCAACAAGTTAATCCCTTCACAAAGTCTATGCCTTATCCATACCTTATATAGCCTATAGCTTGGGAAAAGTATGACTTCTGAGTTGGTTTCCCGTTGCCTTCCTCAGATGTTAACTTAGGTTAACATGAACAAGATTGGGCCATAAATAAATCTGTCTAAATATATTGGCTTATGAATCAAATATATACAAACCTATTGGCCTATTCTTAGCTTAAGAAGCTTAAGAAGCAGAATCTAAGCTTCTTTTTATAGATTAGTTCCAAACTCAGCAGCCTACATTAATCATACATGTTAATTCCTCAAGTTCTTTGTTTGGTAACCAGTTCTAGAAAATACGAGAACTTCTGAAGTGGTAGTAAAAAGATAAAATTATATTTAGGAAATTTATTTGAGAGGTTGTAGTTTTCGGTTTGGCTAGTTTAGAGACTCTTCATTAATTGTTAAGGCCACTGTGTACATTGAACGGGTACAAAAGTAGGATTAAACTATTAGTTAAAGCTAAAGAAAGCTAATGTTAATGTCAGTTTCCTCACTCGAAAGCGATGTCAGTGACGGGCCAGCCCAGGATTTGAACCCCGCACTTACTGATCGCGGTGGAGTATCTTACCGACATCGCTACTGGCTCTCCAGCCGTTTCAACATTTTTAATCTTTTCAACGTTTCCAGCAGTTTATAAAATACTATTACCTACTTCACAGTAGCTTAAGCTTCAAATCAAACGATGTTTGAAGCGTCATCGAAAGGATTGTGCAGTTCAACAACTTACATTCAAGAAATCATTTATGAATTAAGTTTAGTTAAAAACTGGTCAAAATATAAATGGATATTTATGCCCAAATCTGCATTATATATAACGATTCTTCAGTATAACATCATTTTACTCCATACACTCAAAAAATAAATAAAAAATAAAAAATGCAGTGACATACACAAACAAGGCCGTCAAAGAGGTTACAAGTAACCTATCTAGTTGACCAACCCTCAATGATACAATTTGAAAAATAATCATACAAACGATAAATCACAATTAGAAATAGCCTGTAACCGCAACAAAATAATAACAATAACATCAATTAGAGCGCTACAAGCGTCAATGACAACATCGAGCACTATTGAGACAAAATCAAGCCGGCGAGCAAAAAGAAGGTCCAAAAATAAACAAAAACAGAAAAAGCCAAACTGAAAAAAGAATCATAAATAGCGGACTGGATAAAATTCACAATTATCTTCTTGCAAACAATCCTAAGCAGGACGCCGTCCACTGTACTTAGCTAGAGACAGAATGTCACCCGAACCCTTGAGCCGTGCTAAAGGTCTGTCGCTAGAGTAACAGCAGGAGGAGCAAATCTTTTCTGATACAAAAAATTGGCGTAGCAATAGTTATGATTATTTTACTTCATTATTACTTACTTCTCATTCTTACTTACTTCACCTCATTCTTACTTACTTCATCATTATTAATTTATTAGTATATTTAAGTACTTCATACTACAACTTTCTGTATTTTTGTTGCTATAAAGCCTGCAGCGACAGTCTACTTAACAAATATATGTCCTTTGACTCGATTATGAGGCCATTATGACTAGATTCAATGTAATAGACTAATTTACAGTGTATTAAAGTTTCAAGCAAGGGGTCAACTGTTCAATATCAAGTCAAACCGCCATCAAAGTTATTTGTAATAATTCATCAATTTATTATTGCTTATTTCTTTCGCGTATTTACTAGAGATGGGAATTTTATGAATTTCCAGAGTTCGGGTTCGGTTCGGTTCGTTGAAAATGAAAGTTCGGTTCGGTTCGGGTTCGGTTAGCAGTTGACAATTTGAGAGTTCAGTTCGGTTCGTTGAAAATGAAAGTTCGGTTCGGTTCGGGTACGGTTCTAACAAGGGTTCGGGTTCGGTTCGGCTTGCTTTCCAACTCGCAAGAGTTCGATTCGGGTCCGAAATGGTTTGGTTTGGCTAATATTGCAATTGTGTAACTTTACTTATAATAGTCATGGTTATGACAAACATGTTTAAAATGGTTTACGGTCTTAAAATTCATTAAGTCCTAATAGCTGCTATATTTTTTCACCTGGGTAAAAATATGACAATGAAAAAGGAGAGAAGTGGAATTTATTCCTGTACATTTCTTAAAATATTGTAAGTTAACCAGCAAATGTTCATAATATACAATAGATATTTAGCTTTATTGTTGTATCTGAAATATTATCCTTGATTATAACGAGCCATTAGAATGCTTCATCACTTTTAAATTCTTTTTGTCAGTATAGGCCTATATATTAGATACGTTTATAATTAAGTGGAAATATCTTGGCTAAAATTTGATCCAATATTTCAGAGACAAAGTGCAATTTAGTAACATAAAAATTTCAAATAAAGATATTTGTTAAACACGTGTACTTCCTTAGAAAAATGATCATAATATACACCGTTTGCTATAAACTGACCAGTAATAAGCTTCATAATTTACCATAGGGTTTCAAATTTTAAGCTCTCAGATCAATTATGAAGTTACGAAAATTGTTATGAAATTATTGTATTGCTATGGTGCAAAATTATTTACTCCACATAGTCTTAACACATGTAGAATGTCATATATAAATATTTGTAAATCTGGTTGTAAAAATGTTAAGGTAGCACACTAAAATTTAAAAAAATTCATAATTTGAACTTAACAAGAACAAATCCACCTAGATTGAGTCCAGCATTTTGAGATTTTTATGGAATAATCTCATCACTTTTGTCTCTTTGATGTTAGTCTTCATTCCATATTTCAATGCCTTATCATTCAGACTAATCATTATCTTCTGTAGGCCCGTCTCGCTTCCCGCTATCATTCCTCTGTACCGCTACCATTTTAAAATTTGTGTCGGAACCAGCTTTACCTGAATATATGCTGTTAGATACTGTAAGATATGTAAATGCAAAAACTAATATACAGTATATTTGTATAGTTCTTACTATATTTATTGTCAGACTGGTGAAGAAGAAAGGAACTACAAGAGTTTGGTTCAGTTCGGTTTGGACGAAGTCTGGGTTCGGGTTCGGTTCGGGTTCGGCCAGAGTCTGAGTTCGGGTTCGGTTCGGGTTCGGTCAGAGTGTGGGTTCGAGTTCGGTTCGGGTCGGTCAAAATTCTAGATTCTAGGGTTGGGTTCGATTCGGGTTCGGTTCGATTCCCATCAGTATTTACAGTATTTGTGAAAATCCCTGGTGGAGCTAACGAATACTATACGATCAACATGCGCCATTTGTAATATCAGAAACAATACTAACACTGTACGATCAACATGCGCGATTTCTGATATCAGAAACAAGTAAGACGAGACAGAGATCCGAGAGTCCTTACTCGTATATCTAAATATATCCGGTGGAACAGTTGCTATGGTTACCGGACATCAGGATCTGCGGCCTGGCGGATGCTTTATGCGAGACTAAAGAGAAAAAATCTAGACGAGCAATGGAAAGATTAGCTGTGGAAAGATTTGCTGTGTAAAGACTAGCTGTGGAAGGACTAGCAGTGGAAAGACTCGTCCCTGACATCATCTTAGGATGACGAACCGTACGTTAAATCTTCACTGTATAGGCCGCCATATTTTATATTCTCAGCATATATTTAAATTATACATACTTATATATATTAACATAATCTTACTATATATTAAATAGCCCTACACACCTATACCTATATATCTATACCTATATAAACCTTATATTTAACCTTTTAAATAATCTTATATATTTATTAACATAATCTTACATATATTAACATAACATATATTGCTCATATTTCAGCGGGCACTCTCGGAGACATGCGCCCTATTTCGTTAAGCCAGTCTTAAGTAGCCGGACCAGACGAGCCACCCACGAGAGCTGTTGCTGACACTCTATCGCTCTTGTTTTCTGCAGCAGCAGCTTCGACGTCGCGGTGACCAGTGGCGGAGCAACAACATTGTAAGAGAGGGGGAAGAGAAAGAAATATAGAGAGATACATATGTTTATTATTATGGTTCAAACTCTGAAACACCAAATGCACTGACACCAAACCAAAAAGAGAAACATAAAAAATGTAAGAGAAAAATAATACAAAGCATCAGATAGTTCGAGTAAACATGAACAAACAGCCGTCAGGGAAGATGATATACATCCTATCTAGCCGACCACTGTCAAAAGACTGTATAAATTTACAGATACAGAAATAACAAATACAGAAGATATCAAATGGAATGAGAACTAAAAGCAGTCTAGAAACGCGCGCAGTGATACGATTAATCGGCAATCGAGGATGAGTTTAATCATTCGGGGAGATACATTTTCTGCAGCCACTTTCATTTTATAAACATTTTTTTACTTCGACTTAATTTTATTTACTTCTTTAACGTTCGTTAGAAAATATCTGAAAGTTCTAAATAATTATAGGAGTTTGAAAATAGCTTGAGGGGTTACCTCTTCTGCTCCCCTGAGTAAACTTGTAGAATTAACTCTTGCAGGAGCGTCGACACTGCTCTCATGAACGTCTATATGCCGGTCCAGTAAATCAACCGGTTGCCTCGAGCATTATTACCCGGTTAAACAACATCGAGCTTATTTTATGTTGTCCCGTCTAAAACCCGCACGTCCTATTCACGTCCGCGCAATGAATCCATGGAATTCTAATTAGAAACTCTGCGAAGAGAGTTAGACTTTAGACGACTGAACGAGTAATACAGCAGCCAATGGAGATAAATATAAAAGAGGCTGCTTTATGTAGCTATACAATATCTATCTTATGTTACTATGCTACTATGTTTTCGTGTTTCCCGTAGTCAGCTACATAGAGCTCAACTGTGCTCTTTCTGACGGCCGCTTTTTGGATTCTGTCTCGTTGTATGCGCTTTGTGTATATTTTGATTCAGTTATAAATAATCATGATCCTCTCTCTCTCTACTCTCTACTCTCTCTCTGTCTCTCTCTCTCCTTCTCTAATGTTCTGCCAACTGGCAGATCCTAGATACATAAGCATACTCAGAGTCTGCTTTAACGCTCTATAAAGAGCACTACAACAATATAATTACAACATTAGCATTAGCCAATAGTATTAGCTCAGCAGATAGCTTGCTACTCATTCTAGCTGACGTCTTGCCTAATTCGCTATAGAGTTTAGTAGACTAGTATACATTTTACTTGGTTATGCCAACAGGCTTCTCAATTTATTTATACTTAAAATCTTGGATCTTTGAGTACCTTCCGCTTTTTCTTGGCTCTTTAAGTATCTGTAGTGATGTGTGATGTCGAAACGTCCATGACATCATCCTTTGATGAGGAAATGGACGTTAAACCTTGATTGATGATTATTATTATTATTATGTCTCACCAAAATCAGTTTCATAATTTCTACCTCCTCCTATCCCCTTATCTCTGGCATCTCTTTCTAACACCCTTGCTGTCATGACAAAGAGATTCTGAAGGAGATTTAAACCTTAATCTCCTCTAAACTTTCTCTTATCTCAGATCTCATCTAATCTCAAGCTAGTTCCATTTTCACTTTTACAATTTTTCTGCTACATTTTCAACTTCACCCGTTCAAAGTCTTCGGTTGTTGTTCTCTTATTCTACTTTCACTATCTCACTCTCTTTTTGTGTGTCTATTAGTTTATTTTTATATTTCCATCTCTCTCTTTCTCTCTCTCTCTCTCTCTTTCTCATGGAATATATCTATGCCTTGTTTAGTACGTATCTGACAAGCTGCATTATAGATCCATACACACTCCATTTCCCTCTCTCACTCCACATTCTGCTTCATCACATGCATACAAATTGCCACCTGATCATGTCCGAGATTACACGGGAGAGAGGGGGGCTATATATTCACAGAAACGTTCACTTATTTTGTACACTTACTTTGTACACTTATTCAGTACACTTATTTTGTAGGCCTAGTAGTTTTCGCAGTTAAAAACGATAAATATGAATCGAGAGATTGAGCGAAAACTGAACCGCCCGTAACTAGAATTTTCTGAACGATTCATCAGCGACGAGTGTCGCAAGAAGAGAATACGGGTGTGATACAGTTTGTTTCTCTTTCTATCTGCGCTTCTCAATATGTTGTTAACGGTTAACCTTAATATCTACTTAAATTACAAATTAACTAAGTGGCGATATCCCAGATATATGATAAGAGAGACAGAGAGCCCGATGGAAAAAAAGAAAGAAGAAATTTTTAAAAAACATAATAAATTGGATAAATTAAACGATATATTAGGCAATGAAATAAACAGAGAGAGAGAGAGAGAGAGAGAGAGAGAGAGAGTGAGAGAGGGAGGAAGAGAGACAAATAGAGAGAAGGAGATAGAGAGAGAGAGAGAGAGAGAGAGAGAGTGATAGAGAAAAGAGAGGGAGGCAAAGAGAGAACGACAGAGGAGCGAGAGAGAGAGAAATAAAGAGAAAGAACAGAAAGATGTTGGAGATATGAAGAATAATGCGAGAAAATAACTTAATGAGCAAAGAAACAATTTCCTCCATTTACACAGCCAAATATCATTACCATTGATATCCATACGATGGAGAAAACACTAAAGTAAATCTATAGAAACGAATTATCTTAGTAACAGTATCTTATTGTCTTAGGATCTTAGTAACATTGACTCTAGTCGTCCTTCAGAACTACACGAAAATGAAAACATGTGTATGTATACGTTAAAATGCTTCTTCACTTCAGAAGAAAAACCGAAAACAATCGATGAGCAGAAGTAAATAAGAATGCAAACAAATTCTTTGCAGTTATACAAGTTGACAGTTCTGCCAGACAGAATTAAACCTGATATCTTATCATGTGATAGTAGGATGGTAGTCGATACGGCAAAAACAGCAGAAGATCAAGATCAAAGTGAAAGTAAAACATAATATCTACATTCTATGACATGTGATAATTTATTTATATGTCGAGCTAGATATTTATAGTATAGAAACAGTTATATACTAGTGTAATTGTTATTCAAGACAATATCGGGCGTCCTATATTATATATAATATCCTATATATAATATCCTATATATAATAGGAACTATATTCGTTATTAAAGTCATATCGACTGACGTGTCGTTTGAAGTAGAAAAACACTGACAGTGGCTTTGATTTAAATTATTTAACTCATCTTCAGGCAGACGCAGAGACTATGCTTTAATTTTCTAAATCAAGAATAAATACGACAATAATAAATGACTTAAATGGATAAACTTTTATAGGTGATTGACTGATGATATGGTGTGGGACAGAGAGGACAGAGAAAGTATATTCGTATCCCGACCCTGGTTAGACTGGGATTTAAGGGAATATGATGATGATGATGATGAATAAATGACTTAAATATAAATGTATACTGCGCATTCATGATCGTCGTTATGCATTGTAATGATAAATGTACAGAACAGACTTTTGATCTGCCGGCACTTTTTCAGTACGTAATCAGTAGCCTTTATCGAGAAATATTAGCTCATTTTAATCAAAATATTAGCTCAATTTAGCACCTAATCATCTCATCACACACACACATATACATATACATAAATACACACAGATATATATATATATATATTTATATATATAATTATATATGTATATATATAATTATATATGTATATATATATATATATGTATATATATATATAATATATATATATATATATATATATATATATATATTTATAATTGTAATGCATTGATATGAAGATTTGTGATAAATAATTTAATATCCTGCATTGCTATGATCAGATCAAACAGGTTACCGGTTCTTTATCTTTTACATTTAAACCCAAGACGTCAGCTAGGCTCCAGGAGAAACCGATCACCATCTGGTTTGCTTCATTGATTCGAGTTTTAATTTTAATACCATTCAGTGATGAAATATTAAATGACACGTTACATTATTTATTCTCATCTATCTTACATTTAACCATGTATCTCCAAGCATTTGAAAGGCCTTCAGTTATTTCAATGGTTTAATCAATGACCCACATTTGATGAGATTTGGGTAAGGTCAAAGTGCAAGGAGAGTTTTGAGAATAGAACAGCATCACGCCAGTGTAAAGCTGTCAGCAATCGTGCCCAGCCCATGGGCGGAGATTGGCAAACTTTTTACAAATTAATTTAAAGCCTCCGGCAATATACATGTCAAATCAAACTGCAGTCTCTCTCAGTCTTTTTTGAAAAGTCATCATGTGTTCTATGTAACTGAGCTTGTTTAAACGTGCTCAATGTTGTCTTTGACGATGGAGTTTTCTAATTATTGTTGCATTGCTGACTTGTTTTTAGACTGATACTTGTTGGCAACCGATGCGAATATTTGTTGTCTTAAAGAAAAGTCTTGTCATTGATTTAAATGCATAGCCCAATGCATAATTAAGTTATTATATAAAAAACTTTTAAACATCATAAGCTCTAATAAAATCACAACCATAATTCTACAAAAACATACGATTTTATAAAATTGCGATCAGAATAACGACTGATCGAGTTCATATTACCCACGTCAGTTTTGATATTTGATGGAAAAATAAAAAAAACTTAAAAACGGATGTTGATATCATCTCCTGCTAATTTTAGGCCTGTAAACATACTCTGTTTGCTCTTTTAATAAATCTCTACCATTTTATTTGCACAATTGCCAAACAGTTAAGGCTGGCGCTGTAGTACTATTAGTGTTATATGACATAATTTACGAGGAGATGAGCGGATAAGGGTTGTAGGCACTTAGGCCGGCTGGACCAGGATATCGTTTGTATGTGATACCACAGTGCAAGCTTTGGCTAGCTCTTGTATATGTTTGCCTGCTTAGAGGATTGAATCCAACGGATAAAACTTTAGGGTAGTCAAGGTTGGCGGAAAAAAGCATCCAAAGAAGCCTCATTTAATAGTTGCAGCATTACACACTAGTAGGGGCCTAAATCTGGTATCGCTAATCGCTAATGTTAACCTCACTTTCCTCACTCGAAAGCGATGTCAGTGACGGGAGAGACCAGGATTTGAACCCCGCACACACTGCTTTGCGGTCGAATATCTTACCGACATCGCCACTGGCTCCAGCAGTAAGGTAATACGACAATGCTGGGAGCTAAATTAATTAGAATTGTGACTTATACCTGTAGACAGGTAGAATGGAAGGAAAAAGAGGCAGAGGCAGAGATGACGTCATCTTTGTATGAGGAAACGGACGTTAAACCTTTATGATAATTATTATTATGCAAAAATAAAATGTTATTTTGCATAGCATTGAGCATCATATCGCAGTCTACAGAATATTATGTTATTCGGTCATTATAGAGACACAAAGCGGCTACAGGCTTATAAAACCGGCCCCAGTTACTCAATGAAATACACAAATAGCTGTTATCGCCTTTACTACACTGCAAGCATTATCAGATAGCATCTGACCGTGTATATATTATTATAATGGAAAAGCTGATATAATCAGCTTATGCATATATCCTGCTGAGTTATAGCAGTAGAGTGCACTAATATGCACCGCACGCCCATTATGTCATTGAAAACAATGAATAACAATAGATGAGTGGGCTTGCGCATAATGCAGATAAATCGTCTATATTTGCCAATTTGGCTCTGGGAAACGTGATTATAGACTACCCAAGAACTTTAATTGTACCTTAAATGCTCACGAAGCTAAATGCTGAAAAAAGTTGTTATAAAACCCTGGATGAGGAAACGGACGTTAAACCTTTATTATTATTATTATTATTATTATTATCGAGTATATTCAAATGGGTCGTAATTGCTATGCACAAATAATGTACGTTCAAAAATGGATTTTGAAAAGATTCGAAAGATTGCTTCATTATGAGCAATTAGGTATCGGCTGACTACCTCTCTCTCTCTTTCTCTCTCTCTCTCTCTCTCTCTCTCCCTCTCTATCTCGCGCGCTCTCTCTCTCTCTTTATGTCTCTCTCTCTCTCTCTATCTATCTCTCTCTATCTCTCTCTCTCTCTCTCTCTATCTATCTCTCTCTCTATCTCTCTCTCTCTATCTCTCTACTGTGTTCATATCAGATCCAAGTCATATATATTAAGTCATATATATCAGCATTAAAGAGCTAGCAAAAGTTATAAAAGTAAAAGAACTAGGAATATGAACGACGAGTGATAGCATAGTAGCCTATTTGCCGTGACTTAGGATTCTAAACAGTATTAACATAATATTATAATATTATACAATTTATTAGTTTATTATTTTAAGTATTCGATATTGTAATAGAAGATATTTAGACTATTTCTTATTTGTTACAAATCGACACAAAAATACCAATGATTAATTGTATTATTTTAATTATTTTATTATGTATTCCAACAAGAAGTTAGTCAGTTATAAGTTTGATAATATATTAGTCATAATGGAGTTATTTTAAAAGAAAAGGCTAAATAAATTTATACTAACTTCTAATCGTTCTTAACTTTTCCATTTTTCTAAAGCAACTATAACTAACATATTGCTATATATGACTATCAAATAAAAACTATCAATTACTTTCACAAATGCTGTCAAATGCAGTCTGTATATTTTATTAACTAATTAATTTTATTAAACATGAAATAGTTACTTACGTATTTTTACAGATCTCGAATGAGGAATGGGAGAGCGACAGACGACTTTGTGCCGGTATAGAAGCGCAGACGGCCAACGATTGCAGCAGTCCAGCTGCTATAGAGGGTGATGAGTAGGCCACGCAGCTGTCTGGCAGCTGTGAACAGTTGGAAGCTCTATTGGCCGGTTGTCCGGCAGCTGTCGAGCAGCTGTGAGCTCTAGCGGCTGACGCTTTACTGCAGCAGCTAGCAGCAGCTTAAGATCGGCTGCTGACTAATTCCGCCACCGTAGCAGCTGTAAGAGCTACTTGTTAAAGCTGCGGCTCAAGTGTTTAGTGACTGAATGCGGATGAAGAGGTGCGCGGATGTAAACACACGCTCACTTGTGATTGGTGTCCTATCGGAGATAAAACTGACGTTAAATCGAGTCTGTGGCTTACTTAAAATTTTAATATCAATTCTTTTAAAGTTCCAGCTGCTGCGGTTAGCAGCTGTGTCTGATGTGGTAGTGTTATGGCAGCAGCAGCTGACAGCTACTGAGAATAACTTATGCTGATTAATCCGCAGCTACGTCGCATACCAAAGACCGGTCCACCCTTTGCTTTAGTAAGACGAGTAGCAAATACTGTTCCATCCAATTGACTTAGTAACTTTACTAACTACATGTATACAATGTCATTATTCAGTTGAACAAACAATCCAGTAATAACAACAACACATCCAGAGCTGCTAACAACACATCTCTATGATCTCTCCTGCTACTAGCACTGCTTGACGTCCCTGACATTGCGTTATGGCGAGGAATCGGACGTTAAATTCCTATTGATTGATTGATATATTGATTGATTGATTGATAGAGTGCTACAGTTAGTCAACAATAAGCAATATTAATAATCAGTAAAGCTCTTAAACTAATTTTAACGGCTGTTCTCTACTTAAGTGTACTAGTAAGAAAGATAGGAAGAAGTTTCGAAGCTATGATCCCTTGTTTAACGGGCAAGCTTTTTGTCAACTCGGTCATCAGGCAATCAAGCAGAGAGTCAATCAATTAGCATATTTACAGATATATGTCTATTGCACTCAGCGTTGTCGTGGACGACAGTAGTACTCTAATTCTGTTCTTCTTCTTGTTGTTGTCTGTATCTATCGATTAATCTATTAGTCAATCAATCAATTAATAGGAAAGTTCCTGTAGTAACTCTTTGCTTCTATTTTGTTTCTTTCTTTACTGCAATTGTTTGTAATTTGTTTTATTAGTTTAGCTTAGTTAGTTCATATTAATAATTACCAATCTTTATAGATTTATATGAACAGTGATTGGACGAAATATTTAAACTTTAATAAAATAATCTTGTAGGCGCTGCAGCATATACAACTGCTGCTAATACTGTTACAGCTGCTGCTAATATCTCAGCTGCTACTCTTTACTTCTGCTACTGGCACTGCTGCTATGTCACTGTTGCTGTGCTACTCCTACTACAAGTACTGCTCCAGCTGCTGCTAATACTAGTACTGCTACAGCTGTTACTGCTATTCTAATAGTAGCTGTGCTACTCCTGCTATTAGTACTGCTACAGCTGCTGCTGCTACTAGTACTCTGCTACTAGTTCTGCTACATGTACCGCTGCTGTGCCACTACTTCCGCTGTGCTGAACTAGACTAATTAGAATGTCTAAATAGCGTAGGGGTAACGTCATGAAGTTTTAAATGACAAATCCTGAGGTGAATTGAGCCCTCGTGGGTTCAAATCCCGGCCACGCTGATCTGAGAGTAAAATCTCGGACATTCACTGGACTGGTTATACGGAAAATGGTCTAAATTGCCTAACGGATTAAACATGTGGTTTTAAAAGTGATAGATATCAACGTAGTTGATTATTCACTATAATGCGTGTTTTTACTTTTTTGCTGCTACAGCTGCTACTGCTACCAATTCTGCTGCTGTGAAGCTACAGCTGCTGCTACTATTAGTGCTGCTGTGCTACTAGCACCAGCATGTAGCTCTATGCTCTGATAGCGGGAGGAGTGAATGGACTCTCTGACTCAGCGTCCATCATTTGCTCGAGTCTAAAACAATAGCTCATCATCACACGACGACTCTATGAATTGCCTATCAGAAGACAGCTGCCTCTAAGCCCTACACTAGGGCTACAGGCTAGCATCACTCCAGGTTTTGACAAAACGATAAAATGGTTTCGATATTGTGAATGAAAATAGAATAATATCTAATAATACATGTAACAACAGTTTAGTATTAGTATTAGTTTAGTTATTATCAGTTTTAGTTATATTTTTTGTACTTTTATTTTTATTATATATTTTTATTTATTTATTTTTATTATTTATTATTTTTCAACTCTATCTTCAAGACACTTTTTCCAGTAGGTAGGATCTAGTGCAGTCTACGGTTGATTTACTCTTTTTCTTCTCAGGAACAATAACATCCTAAAAGAATTATTCAAAAGTTAGTAAAATCCAACGGTAATGTATACTATTTTCTTTACGAACTGCGCTAGAGATTTAAAGAAATGCCTAGGGGCAGATCTCCTCTCAATCATCGGCCGTTCTGTGCTATTTATTAGTCTAAGCAATAATTAGTCAGCGCCGGCAGCATTTATCAGCATTCATTTTCTAGTGAAATGCACTGAGCCACAATAGTTTATGACAAATCGATACTGTAGCTTTCAATTTAGCTAATTAGTAGTCTGTGCTCAAATGGCAGAGATAAGGGGGGTGCTCTCCCTGCGTGAAAGTCAGAACCATTTTTCACGAAACATATTTTGGAACCCGGCCAGTGGTCGAAAGTACGGGAATTGCGCTCCCCTATGACTCTAATTTTTCTGAGGTACGTTCCCCTGCTAGAGGCTCATATTAGATACTAGAAGCCCTGTAAATACTCTCTCTCTCTCTCTCTCCCTCTCTCTCTCTCTCTCTCTCTCTCTCTGTCTATCTCTTCAGTGCACTGCCCTAAGTGGCATGTTAAAGGTACATATTCTTTCTGGCTTCTTAGGTGGTTTTATTGTATTTCTCGATTCTAGCTTTGTTGCCTCTTACAATAAATTCAATTCAAAGTTCCCTTTTAGTACAGTTTGCTAATCTAAGTAGAATAATTTAATTTGAATTCTTCCTGATTTCGTGTTTTTGTTCCCCTGTGACATCTTTGGTACAACTCTTCCAAATTTTCGACAGCGCTGCATTCTATTCTTCGAACTAGTAATTTGAATTGATTTTCGTAGGTTGCATTTGGAATGCTGTTCAGGAACTGGTCACAACTCATTCAACTGCGTGACTCATCACTTGACACAATACGCATGATTTGTTTCGCTGTCCAAGCAATTCCCTCTCCTTTATCTGTCTAATCCCTTGACATTTCATAGTCGAGGTCCATATCATTCTCTCCATGCTCTCATGTTCTTCAAGCTCTTGATGCTTTCATGCTCTTCATGCTCATCATGCTCTTCATGCTCTTCATGCTCTTCATGCTCTTCATGCTCTTCTTGCTCTCATGCTTTCATGCTTTCATGCTCTTCATGCTTTTCATGCTCTTCATGCTCTTCATGCTCTTCATGCTCTCATGCTTTCATGCTCTTCATGCTCTTCATGCTCTTCATGCTCTTCTTGCTCTTCTTGCTCTTCATGCTCTTCATGCTCTTCATGCTCTTCATGCTCTCATGCTTTTCATGCTTTTCATGCTCTTCATGCTCTTCATGTTCTTTATGCTCTTCATGCTCTTCATGCTCTTCATGCTCTTCATGCTCTTCATTCTCTTAATGCTCTTAATGCTTTTCATGCTCTTCATGCTCCTCATGCTCTTCATGCCCTTTATTTCTGTTTATATGTAATTATTCGTAACTATTTGCTGTCCCTCGATCTGTTTTCTAACATTTTCATATTTTTCTAAAAATTTCATTCATTCATGGTGATTGTGTATTTCTTTGACTTCTTTATCATTATCCTGGATGAGAAACTTTGGGTCTCTGAGAAGAATAGACTTTGAATAATCAGTGTGAAAGTCAAGATCTAAATTAAACATTTACAGCAGTAATTTACGATCAAAAAATATCGTAGAAATGAATATAAACCAGTCCAGCTTAGTTAATCGGAGATTTGCTCAATGGAGGTGATAACATGTTGCCTCGGAGACTTTTAGGTTTAAATGTTCCAGCCTTTCAGCATAGAACTTGAGTTATATTTATTCTGATTCCCGCATATTATCATCGCCAATGAGTCATACGTCCACTCGGAGATAATATCAGACTATCGATCTTCCAGGCGTCCTAATATTCACGACTTCCTATCCAGGGTTCAGTGGGAGACAGGGTTTTATTTGCTGGGGGCTCGGGGGTGTTCGACCCCTCATTACAGATGTGTCACTGACTAAATTCTTAACCCCCAGTTTTAATTCTACCCCTGCAGCTCAAAACCAGGTTTACCCCACCTAGCAAGCCTTCAACCCCACTAATCTAACCCCTTACCCACTAATATACTAGTCTACTAGTCCACTAATCTACTAATTCACTAATCTAATAATCGACTAATCTACTAATCTACTAATCCACTAATCAACTAATCTACTAATCCACTAATCTACTAACCCACTAACCTACTAATCCACTAATCTACTAGTCCACTAATCCACTAATCTACTAACCCACTAATCCACTAACCCACTAATCTACTAATCTACTAATCCAGTAACCCACTAAACTAACCCACTAATCTAACCCAACAACACACTAATCTAACCCCTAACGACCTCCCTTGCAATAATTTAACAAATACAACCTGGTGGTAGAGGTGTGAGAGAAGAGAGGCAGTGGGGGGAGGGGTGGTAGGTGATGAGTGGGGCGTTCGTTTTTGTTTACGTTTTACCCGATATTGCGTTTCATTGCTGTTATACTAATTTTTATTTCTAATTTTGCTATTCGATATTATATTTATTAAACGCGTAAATCAATTGATGTTTTTGTTATTCAATTTATAAGCAGTAAAATTGTATCTTTTAAGTTTTCAGTTGAGTAGTAAAGGTCTAAAACAAAGGCAAAGTTTAGCGGCAGTTTCTGTATTAAAACTGCTTCTCTAACACTATGATAATGAACTTAATATTCGTAAACTACACATTGTCAAATTCAATGGAGAGAAATAATTTTTACAACCGGACTGGTTCACTTTTTGTCGTCTTTTTCAAACAGTGTTAAATTTCTTATGCGAGAATCTTCTTAGAGAAACTTAATATGAAAAGAAAGAAACAGGGGTTAGCATCCAATCTCGTCTGTTTGCTTGTTCAAGGATGGTCGATTGGGGGGAGGGGGGGCAAAATCAAAACTCGACAACTAGCCGATTTTATTAACTGAATTTTCTTTATTCTATGGATGCTGCTATTAATGATTTCTGTTGAAGATTTTTCAAAATTCGTACTGTAATTTCTGAATGCATTAGTTAAGCCAATGTTATTTCATGATGTAGGCCTAATTACTATGGATTGTTTTATATCTAACCGTCACTGACATCGCTTTCGAGTGAGGAAACTGACGTTAACCTTAGCTTTTTTAGCTTAGCTTTTTTAGCTTTATATATAAAATAAACAAGTTATGATGGTGCTTAGAATTCAAGCTAAATATATATCAGTTTATTAGATTATCTCGATTTATCCAAATATATCTTATTGTCAGTGTCATAGGATATCTAATATCTACTGTTATAAGTGCCTGTTTTTTACGTACTGGTTGATATAGATTTAATGAACAGACATGAATTACTAACTTAATGTGCCTGCTATGGATGGTTCATTGTTTTGTAAAATTGAATCTGTGATTAAGGAAACAATAAATAAAAATAATAACATATTTTGCAGCTAGGTTGCCTGTCGCGAATGGTAAACGATATCCGTCATTTAAATGATAATAAATAGTATTTAGCCGACGATGTGGCATAGACAAGGCACGATAACTTACACCAATTAATTAAAAACTAATTAATTACTTGAAGACTAATCAATCGAAAGAGGAAGTTAGTAAGCAGCCCTTTCAGTTCCCAGAGCAACTGAAGTTTCAATTGCATCAGCAGATTTCAAGTAGCCTTTGCGTGATTATTCTTTAACATGTAAGTCAACAGACCAGTTGTGGCTTTTGTTTTGACTGAGCTATGCATGTCTTCTCTTCAGTGCACTGGCACGTGGCAGGTTCCAGGTACATATTCATACTCAAAGTCTGCTTTCTCGCTCCATAAGAGCACTCCTTAGATCAACAAGTTAATCCCTTCACAAAGTCTATACCTTATCCATACCTTATGTAGCCTATAGCTTGGGAAAAATATGGCTTCTGAGGTGGTTTCCCGTTGCCTTCCTCAGTTAGATGGATTAATTACCGTTTAATCCTGGGGGAAAATATTTCATGGTGAGGTGGGTCCCTTCTTGCCATCATCAGCTCCTGCCTTAGTCGCCTCTTACGTACACGCGGCAGATTGTTTGCGGTTGCCCTATTCTGTAGTGGTCTAACCACACCCGAGCACAACCCGGCTATGCATGTATATATTGGATAATAATGTAAAAATACAAGTTAAGCAGTAGGCCTATAAATGTATGAAATATTTCTTTGCTAAATTTAATATCTTATAACATATTATACAGATAATAATTCAATATCTAATTCAATATCTCAGTGCATTGCCTACTGGCAAGTCCATATGGCGTATAACGCCTCCACTATTCTCTGTCTTGCGTTTTCCTCTTCATGTCTAATTATGAATGAAAATTTAAATCATCTAGCAATACTCATCATGGTTGTTGTTCTATACCATTTTGTTGGGGGATTCTGCTTATGACGAGGTGGGCCCCCTATACCTTCCTCAGCTTCGTCTAACATTTACTTGGTGGAGTCTTCATTCCCTGAGAAAATAATCCTGTTTACCCAAATACAATACATTATAATAAAAACATATTAACTAAATTAAGTGAATTCATACAAACATATACATGTAAGTACTTATATAAAAATTGTAGATTTTATAATATTATAGTATTGTATCAAATGCATAGTGATACAATATTATAGTATTATATCATAGTATTGTATCAAATGCATACACGCAGATTTGCTAGTTCTGTATCGTATGTGTATTCATATACATGTCACTATCTTCTGTATATATGTACACACTTGCGACAATACTGTCACATGTGTATGCACGTAAACACGTGTACATATACGATTTTACTGGCATATGAGTACAAACATACAGTTCTACTCTTTGAACATACTACAATGTAAAATTATAAAATAAGACTGTCATACGTAAACTATCAGTTTAAAATTGCAGACTAGAAAAATGCATATGCCCCACCACTGAATTTTCGAGAGGCCTAATAAATTAATTTGCTGAATGCCTCGATGTCCAAGCGAGTTGATGTCACACAATGCGCAGGAGATCCGGGTTTCTATTCTCGAATGAATAGAAACCCGGATTCTATTCTCGAATGAAGAAACCCGGATTGGGGGATTTAACGCACTCAGTTAAGCTGCGCGTCAGTTGAACGAAGTAAAGCCACGCTGCACGCGGTTAGTAAATTGTGGGCGACCACTTTGGAAGACCGCGTGTAGACATCTTTGAAAGTAAACAATCTCCAGGGTTTTGGAGGTTATTCTTAAATCCGCGCCGGCTGCTATTGGAGCGCCAACAAAAGGCAACGATTACTAATAACCATGGAAAGGAATGGAGGAAATAACGAAAACTACAAAAACAGAAACTTAAGAAAGGAAACATTGTAAACACATGCGGTATATCATGTGTGTAACTATACGGAATAAAAAAGAAAAAAAGACTAGAAAACGATTCTGTTGCCGGTGGGAAAGTCCAACCTTTTATCTGTTCGTGGTCAGAAATGTAATTAGTAATAGTAAGTAATTAGCTATAGTGAGTGACCTGTTGAAGAATATGTTAGACGGACCAACTCTCTCTTAGTGCACTGCCTGATGGCAGGTCCATGGTATATAACGCCTCCACTCTACTCTGTCTTCCGTTTTCCTCTTAATGTCCACGTGTGAATGGATCTTTAAATCATCTATAACATTCCTTTTTTGATGTATCATTATTCTTGGGGATTCTGCTTATGACGAGGTGGGTCCCCTATGCATTCCTCAGCTTCGACTAATATTTTCTGGGAAGGGGCGTCATTCCCTGAGAATACAATCCTACTATCCTGTCTCTACGGATATGGTCTATCTGTCTAGATGGACCGCTGTCTACATCAATATCTGTGTTAGTCTACTGCAATAAAACATAGGCAGTTCTCAATTGGCATAGGATAAATCATCAAACTAAATCCTCCTGATGGAGCTTAGATGAAGATTACGGAAGATTTCAGGATTAGGGATACAAGCATACATGTATAACTGCATTACTACAACAGCTACTGTGTATTTAAAATATTTAGCTAATAAATCAATTCATAAATCGCACAGCTAGTGTCGCAGTATTTACGATCCTCTAAGTAGACCTATTCAGAAGCAGAGCTTTCTCTTTGAACTGTTTCACCGTTCAACTATAAGAACAAGCGTTCTAAAAGACGAAAGATATATTGTTTAAAAAGATGAAAGATAAATTGTTTAAAAGGATGCAAGATAAATTGTTTTACATCAAAACGAATACGAAAACTGATCTTTAAAATTCTATAATGAAGCAGATGTGTGTAAAATGGAAGATGGATGCAACTGAAAATTGGATTGAAAGCGGGATAAAGAAGTTAATTGTATACCAAATGACTTCAGTCTACAGATGACGCGTATAGTGTAAATTTTAAACTTAGGCCTAGTTAGGCCACCTGCCAAACGTTCCTTCAATGGTTGTTTTATATGATATAAGATTAATATATGTTAATACTCAGATACTTCTTATTTTAGTGCACTGCCTACTGGAAGGTCCATGGTATATAATTCCTCCACTCATCTCTATCTTCAATTTTCCTCATCATGTCCACATCCGAGTGGATCTTTAACTCATCGAGTCAGAGCTATCCTTTTGATAAACCATTTTTCTTGATGGATTCTGCTTATGACGAGGTGGGCCCCCTATGCCTTCCTCAGCTTCATAAGCTTAATAAAGAGTGTATTTTTTTAACAAGCTTAAACTCTGATACTATTAGAGTAAAAAATCTTCATTCACTTGGCTTTAGTGTGTCCTGCTAAGGTGGTTAAGTCAAAATAAATAAATTATGACTACTCTAGCCTTTCCCTTTCCCTATCCGTGGCGAAAAAACAAATTTCTGTCATTCTAATTAGATATTGCAATGTTAGATGATTTAAAGACCCACTCATATGTGGATATGAAGAGGAAAGCGAAAGAAAAGAGTATAGGCGTTATATACCATGGACCTTCCAGTAGGCAGTGCACTATGAGAGAAACTGTTTTCAATGACAGCAACACCTTTATACCTTGTGCCCGCTGGTGGCCGTGGTGGATACAATCATTCCTCATAAGCAAGAGCCTTCGGTTTCGTATCTCCGCTGAACTGTCTATGACAACCCACTTGTACACTTAATAATAACAACAACAATTAGAGTGTTACAGTCGTCAATGACAACATCGAGCACTATTGAGACAAAATCAACCCGGCGAGCAAACAGAAAGGTCCAAAAACGGTGCAAATTACAAAATCCAGAAAATCAGTCAAAAGTAGAAAAATAACTTGACAAGGAAGCTGACGATAAAGTAGTACTACTACTAGATAAGTACTTTTTATAGCAACTTGCATTTCACATCGATGAACTGCTACAGCTGCAATGTTTGGCCGACGCAGTAAGACGTGAGTTCTCTTTTCTGCAGAGTCAGACCGGAAACATGCGACGCTTTCAACAGGTCGGACTGTCGAGCTGGGTATAAAAGAAGATTGATGCGATGATTTCACGCAACTCAGTGATCTCAAAAGTTCCGCAAAATGTAACATATAGATTAGAGCAGATTTAGCTGTGAATGTACCATAAAGATTACCGCAGATTTAGCTGCGAATGTACCATAAAGATTAGCGCAGATTTAGCTGCGAATGTAAGAGGCGTATCTGATAAACTAAAGATAAATTTTTCAGAGACGAATCTGTTGATACCTTTAGTCTTAATTACGCTTAGTCAATCGAATAAAAATTTGTTAACAATTATTATAGCAAATAATATTTTCTTTAATTCGTTGACTAAAACAAAATTGAATATAAAAAATCAAACATAAAAATGTTCGTTAGGTTTACATGCAAATAGGCCAATGTAACTAATAGGCTTATAACTAATGGGCATATATAATTTAAGGAACATCTCGGTCCATTATTTGCGGAACTCAACTTTGCATTGACTTTTAAGATCTGCCGCTGGATTGCAATTATTCTCAGACGTCTGGTGGACGCCTCTCTTCTCAATGTGACCCTCTTGTTGCTCTGCAACAGTTATAGCAACAACGTTACAGCTGTTGCTCTGTAACAGTTGTAGCAACAACGTGACAGCTGTTGCTCTGTATCAGTTATAGCAACAATGTAACAGCTGTTGCTTTGCATCAGTTATAGCAACAATGTAACGCTGTTGCTCTGCAACAGTTGTAGCAACAACGACTACAACGTGACAAATGTGTCAATGCAACAGTTGTAGCAACAACGTGACGCTATTGCAATGCAACTGTTGTGGCAACGACGTTAAAGCTGTTGCTCTACAACAGTTACAGCAACAATGTGACAGCTGTTGCTCTGCAAACAGTTGTAGCAACAACGTTACAGCTGTTGTAATGCAACATTTGTAGCAACAACGTGACAGATGTTGCTCTGCATCAGTTATAGCAACAAGGTGACACTGTTGCAATGCAACAAGGCTTCGATGAAGCACTTATTAAC
Organism: Enchytraeus crypticus; assembly: GCA_905160935.1. Lineage (NCBI taxonomy): Eukaryota > Metazoa > Annelida > Clitellata > Enchytraeida > Enchytraeidae > Enchytraeus > Enchytraeus crypticus. The sequence continues at coordinate 286,105 of CAJHZI010000481.1, read as the reverse complement.
GCTAGAAGTAACATCATGATCGCCTTTGAATGGACTCAGAGAGAATCAGGGCTCAAAACGGACCGGAGCCATTGACGATGTCGATAGGATATTCAATCAGTATGTGCTGGGTTCAAATCGTGGGCTCGCCCGTCGCTGACATCGCTTTCGAGGAAACTGACGTTAAAAATTGCTTTTTCTAACAGTTGTCAGCTGCTTCTTGAGACAGTTATGATCGAACTGCGTACGGTTGGTCGATTCGTCAGTTTCCTCCGACAAAACACTGTGTAATGAACACGCCTTGTTCACAATTTATGTATTAGGAAATGTATACTATAGGTAGAAAGCAGATATTATACAACAGTTATTTATAAATAATAAGTGACGTAGGGTTTTCCCAAAGATTTGTAATAGATGATATAAGACGAGGTTATAGATGGGTATAGCTAGATTATTACGCAGGGTATTTCCAAAGTGACGCAGCTGGCGCGTAAATCGACTAAGCGAGAAGTGCTGTGTTAGGCTGAAGTCGATCGCTCGAGTAGTATATAAAGCGGCCGTCGATACATACAAAATCAGATTGGGTTCTGCGTGATTCGTCTGCGCAGTAACTCAGGGAGGCCAGAACCTTCTCCGCGAAAGTACTGGGAACCGAAGGAGGATAGTGAGATATCCTAATCCTAAGGCAAAAGTACGATTAGTATACAGAAATCTGGTTTTCGTCTAGCGAAAGCTTTCAAGCTCACTTGTTAGCCTAGGCTCGTAGCCCCCGGTATTTGTCTTGTTGTATCGATTTGTTGTATTGTGGTTTTGGCGTTCCCCTTTCTAGGCCCAGGTAAGAGGCTGGTAATCCACGGCATTACCCGGGTCGAGTTCGTCTCTGCGGGTATTTGCTAAGCGCCTGGGTCGAGTGTGTCTCTGCAGGCGGGAGGCTAACAACGACATTGCCTGGGTCGAGTTTGTCTCTGCAGGTATTTGCTGAGCGCCTGGGTCGAGTTCGTCTCTGCAGGCGGGAGTATGATTACCAATTACCAGTTGACTATCCACAAATTTCTCATCGATTACACGGAAGGCCAATTATACTACCTTCAGCAAAGGCGAGAGTAGAAACTACGGAAAGACCAATATAGGAAAAGAGATAGGGAAGAATAAATCTAAAAAGGATATAGGGTAAAGAAGATAAAGTTCGTAGCAGTTAAAACAACCAATCATATAATTATCTACTATACCAGTTTGTAAAACTAGGAAGCAGGGCAGAAACTCAAACCGTAATCGCCCAAAATAACGCAGACGTGGAGTACGTTTCCATTCCCGGTTCGGGTCACCATATCATTTCGTCCCTTCGCCCCGAGAACCACGTACATTACGGAATAGAATCTACCAAGGGAGCATGGCAGACATTAAACCGTTATCAACTAAATACATAGAAGACGTGAAGTACGCTTCTACCCCCGACTCGGTCCAGCGTCGACGCTGTGCACCGGGTTCCCGAGAACCCAATAACGAAGTAGGCAAAGGGGGTTAGACCTTGGCCTACTCAGTCGGAAATGAACAAGAAAGGCCTATTGAGACGGATGATACCGGGAAAGAAGTATCATCCGAAGACGCAGCAATTCGGTTCCTCCTGACAAGCGGTACCCATAGTAAGACATTCGACGAAAAAGCTGCCGTTTCGAAGCACTGCCGGCCGGAGAGCGAGTACAGATGTAGACAACCGTTCGAGGACGAACAGGCAGCAAGGCTGTTCACGACACACTGAAAGTAGCAGTAGTATATATGTTTATTTAGAAATTCTTCAAACATCGACAAATAATTGTGAAAACAGATAAATCAGCAGACAAAAGTGAGAATCAACATATGTAGTATCAAACAGAAACTAAAATTTATTCATCACGGCCATCAGAGAGGGTACTGAAGTACCCTATCGAGCTGACCTCCGCAGTAAACAAAGAAAGAAGGAGATCGAAGAAACACTAAAGTTTTGTCTATTAGTATTATCAACGAAAGTATTATTACGAAAGTATTATCACTGTAGATATAAATCATTGAACGATGAACTTTTCTAATTCTGTCGAGATACCGGCTCTGCATTTAATGATTTTTTTGCAGTAGCCTGGCATATATTGTCAGCTACCGTAGAAATTTGAATTAGTTATTCTTCAGTTACAAAGCAGTTATTAAATATAATTAATTAATGGAATAGTGGTCTAGTTTTATTTTTTCTTAGTCAATTTCCAGAAGTTGCTAGAGTTAAATTGTGTGTGCACTATTCTTTGAAGATGGGTAGACAGCTAGGATAGCATGTGTAGACAGGATAGTATTTTCTCATGGAATGACGCCGCTTTTCGGTAAATGTTAGTCTAAGGAAGAAGAAGGCATAGGGTGCCCACCTCGTGATATGCAGAATCTCCAAAAGAATAACGGTATATCACGTTAGATGACTTAAAGATCCATTCAAATGTGGACATGAAGAGAAAACGGAAGACAAAGATGAGCTGAGGTGTTTTATACCTTGGACCTGCCAGTGGGCAGTGCACTCAGAGAGATTCTTTGAAGAACAGAAGAACGACTAGTATATCAATTTTAGAGAAAACACACCCGAACAAAAATTTCACATCCATACAAGGTGATGCTTGAAGTATGCGGCCATGAACACTGCATGGCTACTGTTAGTGTATTGTGCGGTATGCAATAGGCCCATACGCACATCATAACCGCATTTTCATAATTATATTTTTGGGGGACACTATTGATAGTCGTTGTTGAAAATATTTGAATATTTTTAACAGCACACAATATTAGTAGAATTCGTATATTGAAATTTAAAGATTTCATTTTTATACCTAGATCTTGGCATAAAAGTGAAACCTTTAAATTTCAGCAGAATTATAATTTTATTATAGTATTCTATATGTTTAGGCTACCAATTAGTATTCAACAAATATTCGGACGAGATGCCTAAGTATTCGTATTTTCGTAGGGACGATCGATTAATCTCCATATATGGTCAAGTCAGTTGTAAAACACTTTAATGCGTCTCTATGGATTTGGCAATTTGTTTACATTTAGAGGTAAACAATAAACTTTGAGAATGGTTGTTGTAAAAGTTAAAGTGTTAAAGAATTTAATTTTAAAAGCTAAAAACTGGCCATTTGCTGGACCAGGTGGAATAGCAGAGGAATGATTGTCCTAAATAGATATACAAAATCATTGCAAATTTGTGTAATAAATTAGCAGAAAGTAAAGAAAATATAGAAGAGATAGGTAATATAAATAAATATAACTTAATTAGACAATATAATAAAGACTCAAGTATATTAGATATAAAAGTCAATCTTGTAGATTGTGATGTGCGTGACTTTGCTATGGATGGAGATCAGGGGAGGAAGAGGGCTGGAGAGGCTACTCTAGTGTCTGCAAAGTGATGCTAATAGAGATCTATGATAAATAAAAAGTTGAATTATTGATATTATATGACTAAGTATAATACAGGATTTCTTAGGTAATTTCCCGATGTCTTCAGCAGTATCTTCAATAATAAGCCATATGGAAAAATCACATTTTTGGTAAACGTTCTCATTTTGCAGAAGAAAACTTTTTATGGAAACTAAATGGTTAAAATTAAAATATATTCTCATAGTTTAGGATTGCGAAGGTGTTGCCTAAATGGTTACTTTTTAATAAATCAAGCAATTGTTTAGTAATTAATGTCTAACACTAATTAGTATGTTTTTGTGTATTCTTTTTTTTTATATAGCTCTAGAAATAGGCAAAGAAAAATGCTACTAGAAATATTAGCCATCATTCTTACTTTCATATTTATTCTCGTCATTTCGATCATATATCTTCTACTGACAGTTCACAGAAAGTTTGATCATTTACCTGGACCTCCCCGCAGTGGGTAAGTTGATTTATTCTAGCTCACAGTCAACTGAAACAGTAGATATAAGATTCATATTCATATGCAGTCGGTAAATGTACACATTGGAAATTATATAAATTTTATGCTGCTAAAATAAGTGATAATTTTGATTGATATTTTAGATTTTTTACTGGAAATGGAAATGAATTCAAAGCTGCCAAGCAGAAGGATCGAGGAATTGCTAAGATTATTCATCGCTGGTAATTACTATTAAAATACAGTATTTGTAAATTGAATTGGTTGATATATATGTTAAGTTTAGTCGGATAATATTACAGCTTGAAAATTTATAGAGCAAATAATATAATTCATAATTTTGATGTAGTCATGGAATCCTTACCTTTTCAATTTTAATGATAGCATTGCTATTGCAGGAAATATATGATTTCTGAAACTGGTGTTTTGCTATTGGATTCCTCGCTGTTTGTAATTAATTGACTTTTTTAAAATATAACTGCAGTTTCTGGTTAGATTAGCCTCAGATAAATTAACCTGTCTCATGTATTAAGTTATCTTGCATTAAGTTATGATAATATCTTTATTTCTCTTCTTAAATTTTGACGTTTGTTTGCAGTCACATTTTTTTATTCACATTGCTGTTATAAATAGTACAAGGTAATCAGCTAGATAGAGTTTATTTCACTCTTACTGATAACCATTTATTTTGTATCTTGATTGATCTACTTACCCATGTTTGTACGTTGATTCATGATACAAAGTAATAAACATTGTTCTCTCTCGCTCTCTCTCTCTCCATGCTTAAAATATTTGTCCGGCAAACAATCTTTAGATGAGTGTAATGAGGATTTTAACAGTTTTGCATAAATATTTATACAGTAGCTTAAAATATATTGTGCGGTTTGTTTTATAGGACAGAAGAATACGGACCATGTTACAAAATTTTTGTTTTTCACATCTGCCTCGTGGTAACGACTGGTCCTGCATTTGTGAAGGTTTACAACAATATCTATTCTAAAATTAGTTAACTCTATTTTTGTTTAAAATTTACCATTGCAGGGTTTCCTCATAAATATTAAGCATTATTCACATTCAAAATTTATTTTACTCCTCCATCTGCTTTTAACTTTCTGCATTAATTTTTTTGTGTTTCTTGCAAATGTCTACAATTTAACAGTGTTCATATGTTTTAATAAATTTTTAGCAACCATTAGTTATTAGAGTTTGAAGACTTGTTCAAAATAAGTAATATTTAAGTATTTAAATAATATTTTAATATAGTGTTTAATATTTAATTGAAACCTTTTTGCCACCTTTGTCACAGTTAGGTGTTTTTATAGATTAATTTACAGACTTATAGACCTAATGGACTCACCAGAGCCTCAGCTTATGAAAAAAGACCAACAAAATCCAAAATGGTACAAGTCCATTCTAGTTTATTAAGGGTACCTGTTTATTGCAATATGATGGCATGGTAACATTTACAATTGTTATGGGTGCAAGATGGTCAATTTTTATTCTAAATATTTATATGCCCAATGTAATTCTAAAACTCTTGGTAATTTGACTTGGAAAGGTATTTTTTTAAAAGACGTTATTTAATATTATTAGTATTATTTCTTATTTCACATTTAAATACTATTATTGTTATTTCAGAAAATATTATTATATTTTTGTTTAGGAATTTCTAACTAAGAGTCAGTATCCCAAGTCGAAGCAAATCTATGCTACAACACGTTATATTTTTGGACAAAGGTTTCTTATTTACTTAGTAATACTTAAACATTTTAATTGATTTTTAATTGATTAAATTTATATTATTTAAATTAGAAATTAATTTTATTTATAATTTTTTCTAGTTTGCAATGTATAGTCCAAGTAATAGTTTAAATATTATGTTCTACTGGTAACATATATTATAAACTTTGAATAACTCATTTTTCCTGAATATATTTTACAATGTGCATTTTATATGAATGATTCAGCAAATGAATGAATGAAATGATTCAATGAATGAATGGGCAGTACTGTTTTTATGCATAATCTTGTGTATTAAAACCACAATTTTCTTATAATTTATTTTTGAGTATACGTGATGTAATACTTAGTACTAGGTGTATATGAGATTATTTGCTAATGTTTATATGTATATATTTATGTACATATGACTGTATGTGCTTGTAAATGTATGTGCATGTTTATATGTACATGTATATATGTGCACATTGCGTCTATTTTTTTGAGTCGATATATACATGTATAGGGTTTGCTTTTTTCATTTTTAGTTTTCATATTTTTTTAGTTTGTATTTTTTTTGTATGCATTATGGGTGGTCAACTAGATTGGTTTTTATAACCTCTTTGACGGCCAAGTGTGTTTTTTTGCTTATTGAGTGTTTTCTGAAAATAAACATAGTTCGCTCTCTCTCTATCTCTCTTTCTCATACTGCTTGGATGATCGGTCGCACACTCGTCATGTTTGCGTCAGTGTCGACCCAGCTGTGCCATCTATGTATAGGAACTAACGTTAAACTTGGTTTTATATTTTAATGAGCTTGGTGAGTTTCTAATTCTATCAACTGTTGAAATCTTTATTTGACAGAGTTATATTGAAATCTTTATTTGGCAGAGTTATGTTATGTGTGATGATGATGATGATGATGATGATGAAGATGATGATGATGATGATGATGATGATGATGATGATGATGATGATGAAGATGATGATGATTATGATGATGATTATGATGATGATGATGATGATGATGATGAAGATGATGATGATTATGATGATGATGATGATGATGATGATGATGATGATGATTAAGATGATGATGATGATGATGATGATGATGATGATGATGATGATGATTAAGATGATGATGATGATGATGATGATGATGTTATGTGTGACTAAAGATGCCTGGGTGACGGATTGTTCTCTGAGATTGATCACACCAGATGGCAGAAGAGGAGGGCCGTGATTGGTCCTGCCTTCAACAAAAAGTAGCATATTATTTCTAGAATTCTTTATTTACAAATATATTTTACAAATTTAAATGTATAATATAAGTATACAATTATGTATAATTTTATGTATATAATTGTATATATTTTTAATGTTTAATCATTATCTTCTTCTTCAGTGCACTGCCAAGTGTCAGGTTCAAGGTACATATTCATACTCAAAGTCTGCTTTCTCGCTCCATCACTCCTTAGATCAACAAGTTAATCCCTTCACAAAGTCTATGCCTTATCCATATCTTATGTAGCCTATAGCTTAGGAAAAATGGCTTCTGAGGTGTTTTCCCGTTGCCTACCTCAGTTAGATTGATTAATTATCATTTAAACCTGGGAGAAAATATTTCATGGTGAGGTGGGTCTCCTCTTGCCATCCTCAGCTCCTGCCTTAGTCGCCTCTTACGTACACGCAGCAGATTGTTTGCGGTTGCCCTATTCTACAGTTGTCCAACCACACCCGAGCACAACACGGTATCATGCATGTTGTGGTTAATATTTAATGTTGGCAGATGTCTGAGGTTTTTTATGGATCAGTTTAACGACATTGGAGATCGGTGGGTTAGCAGATTGGTTCAGGTAGCAGATTGTAAAACATTCCTCAAGCTTTATGACGAATTCTCTAAAATAACGCTGGATGCTATATCTGAGGTACAAAAATAGATTTTTGCTAAATGCTTTAATTATTTATTTAGATATTATTTATTTAGTTTTTCAGTCTAAGAATATATAGTTTTGAAGGTTTGCATATATGTAATAAATGAATAGGAATTTGTGTCATACCTGTACAAAATTCAGTATAGCTAATCCTTCTTATTCTTTTTTCAATTGTTTAATTTTTCTTTTCATTTTGTTAGAGAGGCAGGTTTTCTAAATTTGACCTGCTAGTTTTTATGTAATTGTGGATTGCATTGATGACATTCTACTCTGATTTACTGTATATACATGAATATTGCAACAGCACCTGTGGTGGCTTATTCTGATTATTAATTGCTAGATATTTGTCATCTAATTATAATTATTCTTGTTATTAATATTTATGATCTTTTGCTTCTATTAGTATTTTTTGCTATATTTTTTATATTTTTTGTTGCTATGTTTATTGTATGTAACTTGCTAAAAGGTTTTATGGTGTAATAAAGATTCATATATTAAATAAATTCAATGGTTCAAATGTTAAGTAGTAGGAATGATTTTAAAATTGATGTGTTAATAGTTTAACGTTATTTATGCTTAGAAAGGCTTCAGTGATCAAGTGAATGAGAGCCGGTTTACTGCGTTACTTATGCTTAGATAGGCTTCAGTGATCAAGTGAATGAAAGCCGGTTTACTGCGTTACTTATGCTTAGATAGGCTTCAGTGATCAAGTGAATGAGAGCCGGTTTACTGCGTTACTTATGTTTAGATAGGTTTCAGTGATCTAATGAATGAGAGCCTGATAACTGCTTTACTTATGCTTAGATAGGTTTCAGTGATCTAGTGAATGAGAGCCTGATAACTGCGTTACTTATGCTTAGATAGGTTTCAGTGATCTAGTGAATGAGAGCCTGATAACTGCTTTACTTATGTTTAGATAGGATTCAGTGATCAAGTGAATGCCATTGAGAACAGAGATGAGAGCCTATGCTTTCCTTATGTTTAGATAGGTTTCAGTGATCAAGTGAATGCCATTGAGAGCAGAGATGAGAGCATGTTTACTGCCTCAGCTAAGATACTGCTGCAGGGTGTCGTATCTGTCAGTGACGATCCTCTCTGTCAGGTAGCCATAAATCTCTTCTTCTCTGTGTGGCTTCTCTCTTTCTGGCTTCTCTCTCTCTCTCTCTGGCTTCCTCTTCTCTCTCTCTCTCTCTCTCTCTCTGTGGCTTCCTCTGCTTCTCTCTCTGTGGCTTCCTTCTCTCTCTTTGGCGTCTTCTTCTGTCTCTCTGGTTTTCCCTTTCTCTTCTTATCTCTCTGTCTTTCTCTTCCTCTCTAATGATTAGATAATAAGCTCTAGATAATGACAGAATTTAGCTGAACCGGCAGCTGATTGTCTAGTTGTTCTGTTGTGAATCAGTAGGTCGAGGGTTCATATTCACTACTTCACTGACATGCCTTCGAGACAGGAAACCAATGCTAATCAATACTTTATGCTCTAGCTCGAATGCTATGCAGCTGGACTATTCAATCCGACATCGATGTCGTAAGATACTCGACCGCGGATCAGTATGTCTGGGTTAAAATCCTGGTCTCGCCTGTCACTGACATTGCTTTCATGTGAGGAAACTGACGTTAACATAAGCTTTTTTAGCTTTATCAGTACTGCTGTCTAATTAACTATCAATATACGGAATTCTGTGCAGTTTAAGCCGGGCAAGGTGGTGTTCAGAAATGCAGTGCGTGACGCTGTTATGTTTCTACGTGGTCATGGAATGAAACTTGTCAAAGAAAGGCGGGACTATCTCTCGTCAGGGGCGGAGCCTCCTCAAGATATGCTCAGTCATATCATCAAATACAAAGGTTAGTTTTCCTTGAATTCCTCTTTGAACGAGTGGGACCATCGCCACGCTGACATCGCTTTCGAGTGAGGAAACTGACGTTAACATCAGCTTTAGCTTTTTAGCTTTTAATGCAATGAGCTTTGGAATTCAGGTCAGGTCGTGATTGATTGTTGATTGATCAGTGATTGATTGATCAGTGATTGATTTATTAGTGATTGATTGATCAGTGATTGATTGATCAATGATCAGTGATTGATTGATTGGTAATTGATTTATCTGCGTTTGATTGATTAATGATCAGTGATTGATTGATTAGTAATTGATTTATTTGCGTTTGATTGTGTGCTGAAATTAACACGTCATGCAATTACAATTTCCTGCTACTACGTAAATATTGTAAATTGTAGGAGGACCTTTGTTAATTTCAGTTTGTAATTCCTTCTAACTTGCCTTCATCGATTGTGAAACGAGTATATATTCTATTTTACTTAAAACAGTTTTCTATGTTTTTATTATGCTTTTATTATGTTTCTATTATGTTTTTATTGTGTTTTTAGTATGTTTTTATTGTTTGTTATTATGTTTTTATTATATTTGTAATTATATTTTTATTATGTTTTTATTATGTTTTTTATTATTCTAGAGGCAGTAGTGGGAGCAACAGATGAAGATCTGATGGATGATTTTGTGACGTTGTTTCTGGCTGGACAGGACACTACTTCTGCCGCCTTGTCGTGGTTATTTATGGACCTCGGCAGAAATCCTGTCGTTCTAGAGAAGTACTGATTGATGGGATTTTGTCTCTATAAACGCGTTTAACGTGTCGATTTCTGCCTAAAATCCCATAGTCAGGAAAGTCCAATGTATGATGAAAACGTTACAGATTTACATGTTCTTTCATGGCTCATTGTATTCTCTGGGTCGTTGTAGAACCATGAGCATTTGATCGTGGCTCATTGTATTCTCTGGGTCGTTGTAGAACCATGCGCATTTGATCGTGGCTCATTGTATTCTCTGGGTCGTTGTAGAACCATGAGCATTTGATCGTGGCTCATTGTATTCTCTGGGTCGTTGTAGAACCATGAGCATTTGATCGTGGCTCATTGTATTCTCTGGGTCGTTGTAGAACCATGAGCATTTGATCGTGGCTCATTGTATTCTCTGGGTCGTTGTAGAACCATGAGCATTTGATCGTGGCTCATTGTATTCTCTGGGTCGTTGTAGAACCATGAGCATTTGATCGTGGCTCATTGTATTCTCTGACCTCTAGCTCCTTGATGCAGGCTTAAATCTATCGCTGCTTGAGAGGTTGATGATTGCTTGATCAACCATTAGTTGACTGATTGATTGATGAATTTATTGATTGACTAAATGATCGATGAATTGACTGATAGTTTAGATGATCTATGAATTGATTGATTGTTTAAGGATCGTTGAATTGATTGATTAATTGATCGATATATTGATTGATTGACTAAATGAGCGATGAATTGACTGATTAAATGATCGATGAATTGATTGACTAAATGAGCGATGAATTGATTGAGAGTTTAGATAATCTATGAATTGATCGATTGATTAAATGATCGATGAATTGATTTACTGAATGATCGATGAATGGATTGATTAAATGATCGATGAATTGATTGATTGACTAAATGAGCGATGAATTGACTGATTAAATGAACGATGAGTTGATGGACTAAATGAGCAATGAATTAATTGATTAAATTATCCATGAATTGATTGATTAAATGAGCGATGAATTGATTGATTAAATGATCTATGAATTGATTGATTGATTAAATGATCGGTGAATTGATTGAATAGAGTGTGCAGGGAAGTGAATGAAGTTCTTGGTGGCAGACGTGAAGTGAGGTTTGAGGATTTGGCTCATCTGGACTATATGGGTTGTGTTATAAAGGAAACTCTGCGGATGCATCCAGCCGCTCCCAACACAGCCAGGGATGTAGCGGAAGAGACTTGGGTGAACGGGTATAGAATTCCAGCCGGCTCTACTCTACTGGTAAAGTATTAATAATATATCCTGACTACAGCCGTTAGGATAGCTCTAAGCTATCTAATCGTTCTTTCCAGCATGCTGCACCGCACATCTGGAATTCTCTTCCATCCAATCTTCGAAAATCTTCGTTTGAATCACATCGGTGTGTGCGTTCCTAAGACCTATCTCTTCCATCTCTCTTTTCCATCCAGTGTCCATGAGCAGCGACCTGCGCCTAAACCACCTTTTCTTTAATTCCCTTTACTTTGGACTGATTTTCTTGATTTTGGAAGTTGCCCTGTCTTTGGACCTTCTTTTTGCTCGTCAGCTTGATTTTGTCTCAATAGTGCGCGATGGTGTCATTGATGAATTAGCTTAACTCATTAATTTTAAAGTTAATAAGTTGTGTAATAATATAATTAAGCACTACTTCCTATTTCACTCCATTAAGAATAAGCTTGATTCGTTTGATTGACTAAAAATATGACTGTATTCACAGATTTAGTTTAGTTCTGATTAAACATACCCACAAATTTGATTTTTTTTAAAAATATATTTCAGTTCCCGTTCTATGCTATTCACAACTCATCAGCAAACTTCAAGGATCCCTTTGAATATGACCCTGACAGATTCCTACATCAGGATCAGAAGTTAGTGTAAAATTATCAAGATAGTTGTACGTTACTTACCTTATGCATTATGTTATAATTATCATTATTGCTTTAGTTGTAATAATAATTTTATTATTATTATTATTATGTCTACGTTACTTATTGTATCTCATTATATTATCATTTATTGCTTTAGTTGCAAGAAAAGAGTTAAGCCAATAATTGGTAATATAATATGATATCTATAGTATACCTTTACAACAATAACAGAATTAGAGTGCTACTGTCGTCCATGACAACATTGAGCATATATTTAGCATATATTTTGAGCATATCTGCATGACCTTTTATCTAAAACATTCTGTATAATGTCTCCTGGCTATGTCTCATTCGTATTGATCTGTTAACTTTGTTGCAGGAATGTATTCACTTACCTTCCCTTCGGAGCCGGGGCGAGATCCTGCATAGGGAAACAGTTTGCACTGGTTATTTTTCTATAATATTTAGTCTTTCTCTCGTTATCAATCAGTATTTAATCTATTTTTTTGTCAAATTGGTGCGTCTCTGAAAGTTTTTATATTGAAATTGTAGGTCATAATATCGACAAATTGTGTTGATGTTTGGCAACAGAGATTTGCCGATTGTGGTAGTCAGTCTGTTGGGTACCAAAATCTTCACTGAAAGATTTGTAATTGTCAATAATCTGATTTACTGATAAGCAAAAATTAGCTTTGACAAGTAATGATAAGATCTCGTAACAAGCACTGAAACGTAATATTAATAGGCACTGGTAAAGTGCACTGAGAAGTAAATAAAAAATTGATAAAATAAAATAATAATTGATAATAATAATTGATAAATATTGATATGTTCTGATAAGTATTGATAAGTCAGTGTTTTCAGTATGAACTCTCAGTTAACTTATCATTCTTTGATGAAAGTGTCAGCATCCTTTTTTATAAATTCCACATAAGCTGTACACCCTTAGATCTACAGGATGAGTAAAAAAAATGATAACACCTGCAAAAAGTTTGAATATCTCAGGCTATTGTTAATATTTGTAAATTAAACTTTTACCAATTAATAAGGGACTAATTTCTGGTGGGGTGGCCAATTTTCATTCATTTTGGTGCATAGATTGTCCAGTTATGCAAGTTTCAGCAGAGCAACCCCCCATTTTTACCTTAAAATGGCGTTTGCTACAACGGTAAGGGCAGATTGCACTTCATTGACGAGAAGGTAAGGTTGAACTCTCAGTATTACGTCAGTACTTTGCTTCCGGAGCTGTTTGATGATTGCCATGCTCTTCTACCAAATGGTTTCATCTTTCAGCAGAATGGTGCTCCGGCTGATGCATCTCGTCATGCACAGGAAAGGATCAGCGAGAGAAACCCGGATTACATCAAAAAGAGTGAATGGCCTCCAAACTCACCCGATCATAATCCTCTGGATTACCCTATCTGGGGAACCATGCTGCATCTCTATCAGAAACACCAGCCGAAGCCTAAAAACAAGAGAGAACCGCAGGAGGTGCTTTACGCCATTTTTAGGTAAAAATAGGGGGTTGCTCTGCTGAAACTTGCATAACTGTCCTGTCTAAGTACCAAAATGGATGAAAATTGGCCACCCCATAAAAAATTAGTCCTTTAGTAATTGGTAAAAGTTTCATTGTAAAATATTAACAATAGCCTGAGATATTCAAACTTTTTGCAGGTGTTATCTTTTTTTTTACTCACCCTGTACATCATTTTATTTAGTGCCATAACTGTTAATTTTAGTTAGATTTTTACTTAAAGTAAACATTTCTACTGATTCGTCACTGTTTCAGATGGAGATGAAGGTTTTGCTGGTGAAGTTTCTTCAACGCTTTAGCTTTGAGCTCGACCCCACTCAATCGTTTGACATGGTGGATGATTCCAGTATCAGACCACTGAGTGGAACAGTTGCTTCCATTACACATAGTGCTTTATGAACCATTAGACATCTAGCTACTGTTGCTAAAACTCAGCAATCTTGTGGTCTAAAATATTAATTAAAGAAATCAATTCAATTAACTAATTGAGCTAATTAATTGAGCTAATTAATTGAGCTAATTAATTGAGCTAATTAATTGAGCTGATTAATTGAGCTGATTAATTGAGCTGATTAATTGAGCTGATTAATCGAGCTGATTAATTGAGCAAATTAATTGAGCCAATTAATTGAGCTAATTAATTGAGCTAATTAATTGAGCTAATTAATTGAGCTAATTAATTGAGCTAATTAATTGAGCTGATTAATTGAGCTGATTAATTGAGCTGATTAATTGAGCTAATTAATTGTGCTAATTAATTGAGCTAATTAATTGAGCTAATTAATTGAGCCAGTTAATTGAGCCAGTTAATTGAGCCAGTTAATTGAGCTAGTTAATTGAGCTAATTAATTGAACTAATTAATTGAGCTAATTAATTGAGCTAATTAATTTCAGTTGTGAAAGCTAATCTTACCTGTTATGAATTTTGAGCTGATCTTTTAATCATTTACTTTGTTACAATTTCATAAATAATAATTTGTTGAAACAGTGTCCTGAAATAGGCTGTTAGCAAATGTGATGTTCGACGATGTAATATCGATGACCTATTTTTGTCGTGATCCATTTTATTTTGGTTTTGTTTTTATTTTATTTTTTTTAAATCAATTTTTCTATTTCATTTTTACAAGCTCTGACTCATCGATAATACTGTTTTCGAGAGACTGTTTTCAGAACGAACTGTTTTTACAGCGTGCACATAATAGCAAATTTAAGCCCCATTTATGCACTTTCTTATTGATCATAGGTTTGCAAGCTCTGAAACTACGTTGATGATAGAGTGTAAACTTTACTGTGAAATAAAGTTTAAATTCTGAATATTCGCTTTTGGTTACACAATTTCACGAATAGCTGAGACTATTATCGTGCCAGAAAATTAATATTTGTTGGAAAATAATAATAATAATAGTTATAATAGTAGCAATAATAATAATAATAAAGGTTTAACATCCGTTTCCTTATCCAAGGATGATGTCAGGGACGCATATGTAAGACTCGATGTTAAATTTTCTTTAAATTGCAGCTGTGACCATGCTTTCATAACTAGTGTAACCTGACAAACTATCGAGAGGTCGTTTTTGATCCTTGAAGCCGCGCTGTTAACAAGTTTTAACGTGTACAAAGACTATTACAATACTTTGCTATATTCGTTTATTATCGCTATCAATAGCGATAATAAACGAATATAGCAAAGTATGACGCATTTAGCGCAGCATTTGGGTTAATAATCTAGACGTACAACAACGCAAATAATGTAATGCCGTACATAATGCAGAGACTTTACGAGCTATGCCATTGACAAAATCGAGTCTCTACTCCTGAGAATTCCTATCATTTAAAACTGTAACTAACGCTTTGTGTTGGTCTCTACGTAGCCTTTCGTTTAATTATTTATTAATATTTTCTGAATTAGTCAATTAAAGTCTTGGCAACTTCGATCCGGCTTCAAACAGATCGAATATTTCTTTGTAATTATCTCAGTAACATTAAAGGAGACAATGGAGAAGTCAGCCCGGCGATGATGTCTACTACGTTGAGAAAGACTGACACATCACCCGACTTCCTTCATTAACAATTGTCATATCAATGGATAGGACTCCAGTGACTACATTCCAATAGTGTATCTGCAGTGTTTCATTGCTTACATTCCACTAGTTTTATGTATTTTGTGTTTATATCTGTTGTGTTTCATTGCCTGCATTCCACTAGTTTTATGTATTTTGTGTTTATATCTGTTGTGTTTCATTGCCTGCATTCCACTAGTTTTATGTATTTTGTGTATATATCTGCAGTGTTTCATTGCAACATTTAATTAGTTTTATTATTATTTGTATATATTTTCAGGTTAACATTTAATATTTATTTAATATTTACGAAAGCCATTTTTAATTGGTATTGGTAGCGTGTTGATTGTGTAGAATAATCGAATCTTGAGTAGAAGCTGACGTTAAATTAGCTTCAGTCCCCCATCACAAGTGTAAACCCTTTCAGGAATAATTAATCAATACACCTTCAACTCGGACCAGGTTGCGAAACAAATGAAAGGGGACAGTAAAAAATTACGTATCGTTTGTTTTAATCGACTAACGCTACTCGATGAGATTGGCCGGTGAATGATTTATGAGTTCTTTGTGTCTTGTTATTTTGCTGAGGACAATGAGAATGCATTGTTAGTGACAGTATGGTATAAACCCATATTGTAAGCAATCGATATGTGTGGGTAAATTGTATTGCTCGGATACCTATGAAAACAGTCTAACTGATCAATTCATTACGGAGAGGATGGGGCACATACTTAGTATATAGGCTGTGTAGATAATGACGTCTGAAAAGCATCGCATAGCGATTTTTCTTATTTTCAGTCTCGGTCACCCCTTCACGTTCACACTGACTTCCGCCATGTTAGCATTTACCGGGATTAGGATAACTAACAATAATAATAATAATAATAATAATAATAATAATAATAAGAGCGAACCGGCGATAAGCGAGGGACCTCTTTTCTTTGGCAAAGGCTTTCCATAACTTTTTCAAAGATATAATGCAGTCTGCTTCAGCAATTCTTTTAAGCAGCCACCTGTAGATGGCCTCGAGTAGCCGGGTGGCGATTCAGCACGTATTGCTGAAATGGTTTTTATCAACAAAAAATAATAATGGATTAACGTCCGTTTCCTCATCCAGGGATGATGTCAGGGACGTCCCCACTGCACACATCACTACAGATAAATTCACCCAGACCAATCTGCAAAAGAAATGTGTTGAGGAGAAGTAAGGTCCTAATCGAAAGCCAGTCCGGTGATCAAAAGTGGTCAGGGTAGATTATAAAAACTATAGATGATCAGTCGGACTGAATATGCAATTCTTGTTGCAGTAATCATTTAAATGATCCCTCCGGTTAATCAAACCTCCTTCGTTGAAACTGATTTGTACATTGCTGTTCCGGTTAAACGAACCATCCCTTGTTGCGTTAGTGACTTGATATGCTCTAGTCGGTTCAATAGAACATCCTTGGTTGATGACCCGCTTGAAATGCTCCATCCAGTTAAATAAAGTATTCATGGTTAATCGACGTTCATATGCTCCATCCGGTTGCATTGAATATCCGTGGTTAGGACTTTCACAAGAATTCATAATCATGCTGATAGTTGACAGAACGTTTGTGTATTCAATACTACCTCAGGATATGCAGCAAAATGAATCTAAATAACATTCTTCGCATAGTTTTATTAGGTTGTATTTCCTATACTCTAGTTAAAGAAATGGTCCTGGCTTTTACCGTATCTGAGTTGCTGTTAAAAAATGGGACTGTTATTAAAATGTTATTATATTCTCTATCAGATGTTATTATTAGAATGTTATTAACTTCTTTATTTTATTTCAGTACTTATTTAACAATAACGTATTCTACTAAATAAATAAGCTCTGAAGTAGTCTATACGCTAATATGAACATTTCAAATAGTCTTCGCATTAATTTCAGTGCCGTAATTAAATTTCTTTGCCGCGAAGTAAAGAGAACAATGCAAAATAAAGATACTCACTGCCAAACGTTGTCTAATAATGAATATTCACTAACGACTTATAAATGCCAGAGACTTCGCATGCAATTTATATTTTAGCCAAGGCTAACTGAAGGTTCGTAAAGGCATTAGCTATTGTGATACGATAAGGTAATTGATCACTGCAGTGCTCTGCAGTGAGAGAAAAAGCAGACTATATATAACCGTCCTCAATTCTACCATTGAGTTGTACTCTGGATAACAGAAAAATAGGAACAAATATTAGCTAACTTGACCAAAATATCTACTTAAAGGCCGATGCTTTAACTGTTTATTCAGCTGTTAATTCTTCATTGGCTAAAATTCTAGTGTCTATCTACCCGATCTGCGTTAATCTACTGAAGATATACTACGAGAATGAGAAAATCGATCAGTTTTTATAGACTTCTTTTGGCTAACAGTTATACATTTTCAGTCCAAATTTCTTCACATTTTTGCTCGAATTCAACTAACGCCAATTGACTAATTTATTGTAGTTAATATATTGTATATAATTAAGTGTAATGATGGTATACAAATTTTCAAAAAATAGAGTATTTATACACTACTCTAGGCTAGAAATTAATCATTTGCAATTCAAAATGTCTTCACAATTTTGCTCGAATTTAATTAAGTCTAATTGACTAATTAGCTGTAGGCCCTAGTTAAAAAAGTGTGTATATAATTGTAATAAATTTATGCAATTTTTGTAATCATTTACTAAATTTTAACTAATACAGTAATTTATTACAGTAGATCTATTTTTAATCTCTCTATAACTTCATTCAATTTCAGCGCAGCAGATTTTAAACAATGGACAGCTATTGGGCGGCTTACTTGGTCCAGGACCGGGCCTGGGACTAGGACCGGTACTGGGGCCAGGGGGTCCCAAGAAAAATCCTCCTGCTTCCACGGAGGACTATACCTACAGCGGAAGCATTTTCTTTTCCTCCGATGTTTCCCGGGATTACGATACTCCGGATTACTCCACCAACGACAAGACCGGCACTGAGACCATCTTCTCAGGGGCAGTCCGTTCCAACTCTGTGGCAACAGCTCTGCCTCAAACTGGGACAGGTGCAGATTCAGTTCTGACGACCGGGGATCCAAGAAGTGTCACACTAGATCAAACTGAATCGTCGCAAAGTGAAGGAACTGGAACGGTACCTCAGGGAATAACTGTTCCAGTGGCAACTCGCCCAGGAGGGATAGTGCCTAGTATTCCTGTTCCAGAGGTTTCCGTTCCAGGAATGAATTATTCCGATCTGTCAAATATTTCTATCCCACTGGTTTCTGTTCCGGATGTTATTCAGTCTAGTGAATCAATCAGCAGTCAGGATGGATTGGTGACACAAGAGGTTAACACTGCTACGGCTGGAAGTGGAATAGGAAGTGGAATAACGCAGGATACGCCTTCTTCAGAATCAATCGGAAATGCGGATGGAACAGTTGGGACGCCTATCCGTGTCTCGGGCGTATCAATTCCTGCTGATGGTTCTAACATTGTTACCCCTAACACTGGTACTTTGAATGCTGAAACAGCTACTACGACCATAAATACCAAAATCCACGGATCTGAAGAAATTGGCACAGCCTCAACAAGTGGAAACAATGGTAAGTCAAACCTGGAATGTCTAACGCAATCGGTAATGCAATGTTATATTTTAATCTGAGAATTTCCTTATTCATTCGAGGAGATTAAGCTAATTGGTCTTACTGATCTCTATTGTTCGTCTTCAGTTTAAATAAATTAATAAAGCTAAGTGCAGCGAATGGCTTTGTGACGCTAGTAAAGGGCTTACTGTCAGAGATACATGTACATGTATGATCCTGTCTAGTTTTGATTCGTAGTCACTTGCTTATCATGCAAACTCTCAACTAACTCCACCAGCAACTGGTTAAATATAAAAGTAATGGAAACTTGTGATGCAATTGGTATGTGATAATATATTAATATATTAATTAATATGAAATAATTATATACTCATTAATATAGTTAATATATTAATTAATTTGTGGATATAATTAATCTGAAAATCAATAAATTTAATTACCAATAGCAACATACATTCATAGTGCTACTGTCGTCAATGACAACATCGTGCACTCAGGAACCTAAGCCAAAAACAAAGTACACAGGGGTACAAAACAAATCATATGATCGGTTCAAAAATGATGAATTTAAGGCAATTAACTTTGTGATAGCATAACATAGAGTTCTGTTACGGAAGTGCTCAGTAACAGAATGCTACTAAAGTTTAAAGCAACTTTCAACTCTATTATTATTATTCTTCTATCTAGTAGTTATTTTAATTTGATCTATTATCTATTGTTCTTTTCTTATTCCTTCTTATATTCTTAGTTAGATACACGCTAATGTTTGCTACATAAGTGCTAATATGTGCTAGTTAATGCTAATGTGTGCTATAGGAGTGCTAATATGAGCTATTTAATGCTAATGTGTGCTACAGGAGTGCTAATATGTGCTAGTTAATGCTAATGTGTGCTACAGGAGTGCTAATATGTGCTAGTTAATGTTAATGTTTGCTACATAAGTGCTAATATGTACTAGTTAATGCTAATGTGTGCTATAGGAGTGCTAATATGTGCTAGTTAATGCTAATGTGTGCTACAGGAGTGCTAATATGTGCTAGTTAATGCTAATGTTTGCTACAGGAGTGCTAATATGTGCTAGTTAATGCTAATGTGTGCTATAGGAGTGCTAATATGTGCTAGTTAATGCTAATGTGTGCTAAAGGAGTGCTAATATGTGCTAGTTAATGCTAATGTGTGCTACAGAAGTGCTAATATGTGCTACTTAATGCTAATGTGTGCTACAGGAGTGCTAATTTGTGCTAGTTATTGCTAATATTTGCTACATAACTGTTAATATGTGGTAGTGACATGCTAATATGTGTTCTACATTAGTGCTAATATGTGCAAGTTAATGTTAATGTGTGTTACAGGAGTGGCAATATGTGCTAGTTAATGCTAATATGTGCTAGTTAATGCTAATGTGTGCTACAGGAGGTGTAACTGTTGCTACGGATCATCCTGGAGTGCCTGGAGGAACTGAAGGACCTGGAGCACCTGGAGCATCTGGAGCACCTGGAGGAATCGCTACTGGAGCTGATGCTACTGCTACTATGTCCAATAAGAACGGTTCCCCTGCCAGCGCACCTAAATATACCACTTCTTCATCCAACGGCAACAACAACAATAGCAATAACAACAACGGCAACCTGGCTACTTCGACATTAAAATCAGTTGCTAATGACAGCGAGATCATTGATATGACAACCATGACGTCACAGGGAAACAACTCAGGGGATGAGCAGACGGTTAGTGACGTCATTTTAAAGTAAATAACACTAATAATAACAACAATTAGAGTGCTACAGTCATCAATGACAACATCGAGCACTATTGAGACAAAATCAAGCCGGCGAGCAAAAAGAAGGTCCAAAAACGGTGCAAATTCCAAAATCCAGATAATCAGTCCAAAGTAAAGGGAATTAAAGAAAAGGAGGTTTAGGATATATAAGAGTATGGATATATAATAACGTTGGAAGGTTCATCGTGTATCTTCACCGGTTACCATGCGCTTTCCTCAACGGCGAGAATTGAGTGAAAAACAGACGTATTTATTTTAATTTAAATAACGTAAATGTGTTTGAACAAAAAAACACACATTATAGTGAAATGATCAATTATGTTGATATCTATCACTTTTAAAACCACATGTTTAAACCGTTAGGCAATTTAGAATATTTTCCGTATAACCAGTCCAGTGAATGTCCGAGATTTTACTCTCAGATCAGCGCCACTGGGAATCGAACCCACGAGGGTTCAATTCACCTCAGGATCTGTCATTTAAAACTTCATGACGTCACATCATCTTTCATTGAATCACAGTTTAACTAAGATCGGCATTCTGTTAGCTTTCTATATAAACTTAAAAGTGTTCGAAAGGGTCGGCCCTGACTATGCGCGAGTGAATTGAAGTAAAGAATTCTGTTAAACTAGTGACTGATATGCGTACTACAATTTGTTTGTTTATGATAAACAATTTTCCATTCAGATTAATACAAAATTAAAGTAGAAATTATAATATACTTGTCATATAAATATATATATACTAGTAATAAATATATAAATATATATACTATACTAGTATAGTATATATATAAATATATAAATATATGAATAAATAAATATATAAATATATATACTATACTAGTATAGTATATATACTAGTCAATAAATCTAACAACATATTAGATGTATGATTATACTCTGTGCTTTTGCAGGGAAACTGCTTTGCTTGTTACGGAATAGACAACTGCTTGAAGCTGCTTCGGACCGCAAGCAAAAGCTCAACCTGCTTTAGTCCAAGCGGGATCTGTTATGTAAGTGCTGTGCTGTAAAATAGATAGAGTTATATGATTATAATTCATTATGCACACTAAGAGAGAGAGAGAATTATTACAAAAGAGGGCAAGAGTAAAACAAGAGCTTAGTTTGGGCTGTATAAGAGAAATTCTGTGAGAATTTGAGAATCGAACCCTAGGACCCATTTTGATGAGTCTTGAGATCCATCCAAAGATCATCTGAAGGTTATCTGACTATCATATGACGATCATATGACGATCGTATGACGATCATATGACGATCATTATGACGAGCATCTGACGATCATATGACGATCGTATGACGATCATATGACGATCGTATGACGATCATATGACGATCATCTGTCGATCATCTGTCGATCATATGACGATCATCTGACGATCATATGACGATCATCTGACGATCTTATGACGATCATCTGACGATCATATGACGATCATCTGACGATCATTTCTCGACCCTCTAACCATCCAATAGGCAGTCAATCACAGAAAAGTGCAATCTGAAATAGGCCTAATTCTGGAGATAATTTCTGTCTAAGTTAAATTTTCGCTGCATTCTGAAGCACAGTGTCTATTTGGATATATTTGCTAGCGGTATGGGAATAATGATAAATCTTTCACGAGACTGCTTCGTAAGACCAGTAAAGATTAGTTCAGTTTCAGAGAATCTACCAGTAATGTAACTTTATGCAAGCAGGTTCGTCTAGTTTTTCGCAATCTACCCATGGTACTTGGCTCATTATTTGTAAAGAAAATTAAGCCATATTTTGTTTCTATCAGCACCGATGCTGTAATGCATTCAGATGACTTGTTGTTGTGTTGGTAGTTGTGAGATAGCAGATAAAAGAATCGATTCAATGCGACCCTGAATATTGTTTATGCTGATTATATTGACAAGCGTAGGAGAAGAAAATGTTACACTCGCTTTTGCTTATGTTTTAAGAAACCCTACCCTTGTTTCAGTATGAGACCCATGTTTATCTGAGAGTGAGATACTAGATTTGTCCTAATTTCAGTTTATTTTATTTTTCTCTCTCTTTCTGTCTCTCTCTCTCTCTCTCTGGCTCACACTTTCACCCACTCACTAACTCACTTTCTCTCTCTCTCACCCGGTGTATCTCATCATTCTCTCTTTCACCCTTGTGTTATCATATTTAGAAAGTTCAAGGTATATATTTTTACAATTTTAGCATCAATACATGTATAACTGTAAATGACTTCCTTTCTCTCGAAAATGTAATCCAGTCTCAGAGGTTGCTCTAGACTTTAAATTTTAAAATGAAATAATGCATCTTTTAGAGCATTTTCATTGCACTCTTGACCAGTTTTCATTACTCTCTATATTAGTAGTCTCTTCCGAAACATATACAGCTTTCCGCTGATCTAAACTCAGTTCCACTAAACGAAAGAGAATTTTTGATATATAAGATCATCATAAGATCGCCATAAGATCGTCATACGATCGTCGTAAGATCATCTTATGATCGTCATATGATTGTCATATGATCGCCATACGATCGTCATAAGATCGTTATGAGATTGATATTAGATTATCATAAGATCGTCGTGATATCGTCGTATGATTGTCATATGATCGTCGTCATGAGATTGACATTAGATTGTCATAAGATAGTCATAATATCGTCATAAGATCGTCATGAGATCGTCATAAAATCGTCATAATATCGTCATGAGATTGACAGATGATCATCATAAGATCGACATAATATCGTCATAACTCATAAGATCGACATAATATCATCATAATATCGTCTAAATATCGTCATAAGGTCGTCATAAGTTCGTCAAAAGATCGTCATAAGATCATCATAAAATCGGCATCTGCGGACTAGTGTTTCATTCTTGTCAGAATTCCTCTTTTAGCCTTCCTCTTTTAATCCTTCAAGAAATCACTACTTCTAGATTCAAACTTTTATATATCGATTAATTTCATGACCGATTGATAGATCATCTAATTTTTCCAGATGCTGGTGGACCTGGAATCCCTGCCGCACGTGGCGCTATGGGGATGTCGACCTTTCTCGGACGTCCGGTCCGACCAGTGCTCCGTGAACTCCGTCAGCGCTGCCAGCTACTGCGAGCACTGCTGCAGAGGTGCCATGTGCAACGCCAACTACGACTACCCCACCCTGGCCGCAGACTGCTACCCTAACAAGGGATCCTCGAGGGCTCAGGGAGGGTCGGCTCACCTGCTCAGCGCTCTGTGTCTACTACTGGCTGTTGTGGCTACGTTGCGCTAGAGCCAGTGGCGATGTCGGTAAGATACTCGACCGCGGATCAGTATGTGCGGGGTTTAAATACTTGCTCGCCCGTCACTGATATCGCTTTCGAGTGAGGAAACTGACGTTAATATTAGCTTTACCAACTTTAGAGCGATTAGGTTGATGTTAATCATGATCTCAGAGTGCGAGTATGGGATGTTTAGAGTTAAACATAAACTATGACTAAATGAAACTCGTAGGTCTTAGATTTTACTTTGAACTTTGAGCGCGAGACGTATAGAAGATAGTTTGTTAAAATGCGATCATTGGTCGATCTCCGTCATCATCAAGTTATGTCATCGAGTTTCTGTAGGAGTCTCGGTCTTCCTCCTTCCTTTCATAGATCTACATTGGAGAGATCCTGTCTACTGGAACTCTTCAAAAATGGTGCAAATTCTGGCACAGTTTAATGAGATATTTTTTATTCCGTTACACTCCCACAGCTTTTCAACTCCCTCTCCACCGATGAAACTTGTAGTAAAGCTATCTCCAAATTTAGTACGTTGACTATTCTAGAAAACTTCCTTTAGCGTACCGTATCACTATTCGGGATCAACACGGAGGGGACTAGACAGGAAATGGAACATTAAGATCGGCTCTCCATCGACCTGACACCACAAAGTGTACACGACTAGGTTTTTTCCCTCCCTCGATCGGAAGAGAACGAGGGACGTCGCTACGCAGTCTCGAGTCCTCGACCTCATGTTTAAGAGGCGAGCTCTCTATCACTGAGCTGCGAGGCGCGACTATTCTAGAAACCTAAGGCGGTAAACATTTTAAAGATAAAACGTTTTATGATAGAGATATATTTTAACTTAAACGGCTTTTTATTTTTTTTACTTTTAGATACTTAGCTTTTAGATTAACGGAAGAGCGCGTTAAAGTCTGCTTTAGCTAATAACTTAAATGTGACTTCTGAAATTTTGGATTCCTGATGTACTGAGATAGAATGTTTATCAAGGTACTTTGCATTTTAGGTGATTCTAAATTTGCTAAATTAAAATAATTTTTTTTTAAATTCTGTGTTCCTGGTTTATTGACTAGATGCGACGAGAGTGTTGAGTTGAGAACTTGGAAATTCCAGCATCAGTAACTTTTATGAAAGAGGCTTCAGTTTATGCATACCTTGGTAATGGCTTGTGATTGGATCTCTCTCTCTCTCTCTCTCTCTCTCTCTCTCTCTCTCTTAGTGCACTGCCTACTGGCAGGTACATGGTATATTGCACTCCACTCATCTCTATCTTCCGTTTTCCTCTTTATATCCACATACGAGTGAACCTTTAAATCATCTATACATTCCTCTTGATGTAACATTATTCTTAGAAGATTCTGCTTATGATGAGGTGGGCCCCCTATGTCTTCCTCAGCTTCGACTAACATTTGCTAGGCAGGGGCGTTATTCCCTGAGAAAACAATCACGTTTACCCTTACTTGTTGTTGATTGTTGATGTTGTGATTGGATAAGAGACAATAATAATTGATGGGTTTATTCTGATATAGGCCTACTTAAGTTTATGTCTAGAATACGCTACTGTAGTCAAAGCAAGATGTGAACGTACAGCACGATTATTAAATGTACAAAACTACGAATCAAAATGGACAAACAGAAAATTATTATCAGCAGAATAATTTAATAGAGACTGAACTTTTCTACTGCACTGCAATTAGTTAATGCAATTGACAAACACGCAACAATGAAAATCTTGTGATCTATTTGGTATAAATTAGCACAATTCAATATCACAAAATATGCCCTGCTAAAAATACAAAAATATCATTTATTCGAACATACCAGCAAATATACACTTTTACAATGCAATAAATATATACCTTGTTAAATGAGATATAACAAATTAAAATACAATACTATGCGACAGGTAGCTTATTCAAAAGAGCAAAGCACAATGATCAACGACTAACAGATAACAAATAACAGTTAAAGTTAACAATTGACACAGGACTCGTAGTGTCACGATACCGGACATGGTATGCCCTCTTTCGCTCATTAAACTTACGCGAAATCATTAAACTAATATCAACTGACTTCTGTTAGTTAGAACCTGCGATGAAGATATTTCTTGTTTACTATTATTTACAGTATATTCATATATTGAGCATTATAGTATAATTACATATTACATTCGATCAACATTTAATATTCTAATTAAAAAACTACGAGGTAGAGAAAGCCAACTCTAGCCAGCGTCACTCCCGTGTCTCGATATCATATTAGGCGAGTACTATATTTGATCCCTATACCCACTGATCCGAACAACTACATGTAGTAATAACTAGTAATAACTAGTATCTAACTAGTAATAATTAGTTCTAACTAGTAATACTAGTAATAACTAGCAATAACTAGTATCTAACTAGTAATAATTAGTTCTAACTAGTAATACTAGCAATAACTAGTATCTAACTAGTAATAATTAGTTCTAACTAGTAATACTAGCAATAACTAGTATCTAACTAGTAATAATTAGTTGTAACTAGTAATACTAGCAATAACTAGTATCTAACTAGTAATAATTAGTTGTAACTAGTAATACTAGTAATAACTAGTGATAACTAGTAGTAACTAGTAATAACTAGTAATAACTAGTAATAACTAGTAATAACTAGTAATAACTAGTAATAACTAGTAATAACTAGTAATAACTAGTAATAACTAGTAATAACTAGTATTAACTAGTATTAACTAGTAAACAACTGGTAATAACTGTAACTAGCTGAATATTGAGGAATCCATAACGTATCGCTCGGAATTAAACGAGACCAAAATTTGACAGCAACGAACGAGAAAAATGGCAGCTTCAATAATTTTTACAAAGAATATAAATAAAGAGTAATATAAATAGCCTAAATAACCCAGACTTAGTGATTTCAATAAGATGTTAGCAATTATTAAATTCAGGCGAGTGCTTAAAATAGCATTATCTTTTACTATCTTTTATGAATATTAACATATAAAAATCCAGCACGATAAAAGTTAAGTATATTAAAGTATTAAGATATATATATATATATATATATATATATATATATATATATATATATATATTAGATAATTTACATATGCACATGTGATACGTTAGTAAAATATTAGGCCTACATAAAATGGACAATGGGTCGTTGATCTAGAATTATGCTTAATTAAATATGCACATGTATGCAGACATTACACTCGCATACATATATAGCAGAAGAAAATTCGTTTTAGTATTATGCAAAATAAACATACAAATACATGTTTAGAAATATCATGTACGATATAAAATGTATGCCATAAAATGCAATAAAACGAAATGAATTGAAATCTCAAGTTCGGCAAGGATAATATGGCAATTAAATACAAAATACAATGAAAAATTACGTAAAAAGTTAAAATTCAAATAATTGAGCAACGTTGAGCAAAAAACAATCGATAGTGTCTAACGGAAAAGAAAAACAATCTAAATAAGTTAAGAGAGAATTCAACATCTAACGCTATAAACAGAAACGAAGTACACGAAATCTACTAAATTTGTATATCATATCTCTCCCCGAATCGCTATGAACTAAGCGTATCTCATGGCAAATTAATTGAAGAATGCTGGCATATTCTTCATTCATGTTTAGAGTAGGTATCTGGTAGATAAATCGCGTTTCTGAGCTAGTTCACATGTGTGTGCTTTAACTTTGTTATTACTGAAAGGTAATTATAATCCGGGGAGGACAAGAAATTTAAATTAAAAAAGGAAAACTGAATAAATATTAACTATTGACATAGTTACACCGGAAAACAAAATTATTTAAATAAATAAAAACACTTTTTACAATTAGTAATCTCATAGTAATTAACAAAACGGTTAATAGACAATGACAGTATCACACAAAGAAGAACATACTATTGAACGTGTAGTAAAAATGTGAGACAGTTTAATAAATGCCAGATTATTGCAAATCGTACTTAATCACAGCACCATGGTTCTTGTTGTTTCTTCTTCTAAACTGAAGATTACCTAATATCTTAATGATTTAATAATATAACTTGCAACCCAAACAGGCAGACTATTTGCAACATCAATGATTTTTCGATATATATACGACTGTATTTATACAATATAGAGGTATAATTCCAAGTTTAACGTCCATTTCATATACAAAATTTACCTCTGAGACCGTTCTGTCGGGAATTCGGACCCGTTAAGTTTTGCTTATCAGACAAGCCTGCTATCAACTCGGCCACAACCGGTTCACTGGGTTTGCTCAGTCAACATTTTTAAAGTCAGTTTCCTAGTAAATCATCTAATAACCTAATGAAATACCTACCTACCCAATTACCTACTTAACGCTAAAGTCTTATCTTCTATGACTTGAAAGAACTCGGTGTATAGAAAGATCGAGTGGTAGGAATTACAACCTCTCTATTTCATCTAAAATATTTTTGAACCGGGCAATTTCTGAAGAAAACTTCGTCAAAACAAACCAGTTCCTGATCGCCATTTGTTCTGAGTGCTGTTGTGAAGATTCATTGAGAGGTGAAAAGTGAAGAGCTTTAAGTTCTTCTTTCAAGTCGCTGGCTAGATCAATGTTTCGCCTGTTCATCACCCTGTGGAGGTAACAGATTATTGAATACAAACCGGAACCGTCAGGAGCCTGGAGCAGGACGCGGAGTTCCTCGGGACAGCTGGACGGAGTATGGGAAGGATCCGGACAATGGATCTTTTCATCTTCCAGAACTTTCTCCATAAAAATGGTAAATCTCGACAGTTGTTCGAACATGGTCAGAATGATTTCCTAGAAATATAAAAGCAACAGAAGATGAAGATATCGATGAGACAGCAACAATAACAAAAATACAATTAGGTTGCTACTATTGTCCACGATAATATTGAACATAATGATTTCTAAAGTAAATTGAAATTGAGGCGACTAATAAATTACGTTGCTAGGCAATGCTTGATTTTGAGGTAATAAGTAAACCGACGTGACTGTCCAGGTTTTAAATTATCAATTCATCTGATGATCAATAGCAATCGGATATCATTGGATAGGCTTTTATTGAAGGACATTAATTTCGATGCTTTAAAATTATCACTTCAAGAGGATAAAACTTATGAAATATCGAGCAGTCAAAGTGTGCAATTATTTTAGATACTCTCAGATTCTCACATTCTATAGCATGTTTCTTTTGGATTTTTCTTTCTCGGGGGAATCATTTATAACGGGTTCTCTGTAGATGGACAGTGGTATGGACACAAATGGGTCCATGAATCCGGAATTTAAACCGCAAAACCCGGAACTATATAGACAAGGTCGAGAAATTTAAAAGCAGTAAGAACGATATATGAATTTACGGACCATTTAACAGAGACTCTAGAAAATTCAAAGATGACTTAAGCTGTTACTTACGTCTAAAGTTTCCCGACGAACCCCTATCGAGTATCTGCTCACATTTACCATGATTCCTTGGACCACTATATCCTTATATGTTTCATTGTCTATACGGTAGAGTTGATTCTGCATAAAAATAACATCATAAAATAATATTACACTGTAGTACAGTAGGCGTATCTATTATAAGATGCCATATGAAAAACTTTGAGTGATGTTACACGTGCACAAAACGGTATATTAAATTGCAATACTATAGCTATGTTTTATTGTTTTTAAAGATAGCCTAATTGTGACAAGATTTAAAAATTATAGAGTTGAGCTCTGGTTTCCCTTTTCCTTCCTAGATACCCAAGTAGAAGAAAAATAGTATGCGCCTGCAGGTTTAATAATATGTTATTGAAAAAGTAAAGCTAAGGTTAAAGCTAAGGTTAACGTCAGTTTCCTCACTCGAGAGCGATGTCAGTAACGGGCGAGCCCAGGATTTGAACCCCGCACATACTGATCCGCGGTCAAGTATCTTGCCGACATCGCCACAGGCTCCAGCCAGTGGAGCCAGAAAACACTTTCTCCAGCCAGAAAATAGAGGATTACAGAAATGGCATGAATGAAAAAGCTAAATAATATCGTAAGAAATAAAATATAAATAATCAATTAACATTAGCTTACGTAGTTATTTATAATTTTCTTGGCGTTATTGTCGAGGTCAGTGAGCTGTGGTTGTCTTCGAAACGACCTGAAAAAGTTGTTGACGATGTCTGAAATAGATGCGGGGGCCAGAGTGGGTCTGGGGGAGAATTCAGGGATTGAGAGGGGGTTACGGCTTCGGCTCGAGCAGGGGGTCATCCATGGGTGAGGGTTGACAGCGGGGCGAGTTGAGGGGGACACGGGGTGAAAGATCCCTTGTTGAATTAGAGTCATTAATACGAACATTACCGCGCCAACTGAAACCAACAATCAGATAATTGTGAAAGTGGTGAAATTGTACAATAAATCTTAAGTGAAATAATCGATTAATTAATTAATTAATTGAACAAATTAGAAACATAATTTAAAAATTAAAAGAATTAATTTGCTGTAGCGTGAAAATAGTAGTTAGGTAGTGCGATGGCAATTTTAGCCTGACTTCAATACCGTGCTCTAAACATTTACAAATAAAGCATGTAATTTAACTTTTAGAAACTTACGCTATAACCGCTCTATGCTAGACTAAATAAACATTTCTATCCGATTTACAAATTATAATAGAATAAATTCTGAGAATACAAACCACATAAAAATATTTTTTAGATATATTGTATATATACTTGTATATAATATATATCTATAATATATATATATATATATATATATATATATATATATATATACCATATACATATACATGCTGTACTACCTACTATATATATATATATATATATATATATATATATATATATATATATATATATACATGTACATTATACTGAATAGATATATACATGTACTTGTCTATCACAAATATATATATATCAATTATAAAATTATGTTAAAATGCAGAGATATAAACAATGTATATCAAATTATAATTTTAAAAAATATAAAATACAGTAGATGCAGTTAATCTTCAGTGTCAATATCAGAGACTAGTTTGAGTGTAAGTTTAATTGAACAATCTACACGTAACTTTACAACCATAACGTAATATAGTAATACTTGTATATCTCACCTCTGTACAGGAATATGACTTCTCGATAACTTACTGAATTTCTTTTGACTTCCATTATCAAATCAAAGTTGGGTTTGAAGTGCTATAATATAAGTAATGCTGAAATTAGTTAACTCCTAGTGTCTTACGATATGTAGATTAAAATGTTCCAATAGTGAAAATCATATAAAACGACAGTGCTGATGCAGATATACACGTAAAATAGTATATATTCGAATAAATGAAACAAATTAAGAATTAATGCTATTAAATCTTCTTCTTCACGTTGCCGGTTTACTTAACTTTTGTTACACGCAGTTCTATGTGTCTCGTTCAAGTTGACTTAGTTCACTAGTTTACGCTTCCAATGTGTAGTAATAACCTTTGAGTTTCATTCTGCTCTTTTATATCCGCCTAGAACCTTGTCTGAAAAATATACCTAAAGGGGAAATTTCTGTAATGTTGCAAAATATAGCAGCGTTTGATTCACACAAATCAGTAATTGGCAACATACACATGTATCATTCTCCAAAGCTTAGGAAGTCAATAGTCTCTACCCTTACTCATAGTAAGCCTGACAAAAATTTTATTTAATGGCAAACTAAATTATGTGATGATATTATCTCATGACGTCAATATCAATATGGCAGTAACGTTTGGATTTTACTCAGTGACGGATAATTACCAATAACTTATTAATTGACAATTAATTGATAATAGTCACGGGTAAGTTTACTAATTAATATTAAATAGATGAATTTATAGGATGCATAATGCCTTTTTTGCATTGGTCCTACGTGTTCAGTATTTTACTAGTTTATGCATTAGATAGTTGTTATTTATGTTTATGTTTAAGTTTATGTTTATGTTTAAGTTTATGCATTAATTTGTTGTTATTTTATATGCTTTAGTTATTAGGTTACGCATTAGTTAGTTACTAGCTTATTCATTAGTTAATTTTTAATTTATACGCATTAGTTAGTTATTAGTTTATACAGTAGTTAGTTATTAGCTAATGCATTAGCTAGTTATTGGTTTCTAATGCATAGTTATTGGTTCATACATTTAATAGTTAACTATTACATTAATTTTTGTTTGTTGAACGTCTCAATAGCGAAGTGATTATATTCGTCAGATAACGTCATGAAGTTTTAAATGATCGATCCTGAGGTGAATTGAAATCTCGTGAGTTGGATTCTCGGCCGCGCTGATCTGAAGGAAAATCTCCGCTGTTTACTGGACTGGTTGGTTACAAGGAAAATGGAATAATTAGCCTAACGATTTTAACATGTGGTATTAAACGTTTTAGATATCAACATAGTTGATAAATTCACTATAATTATGTAATTCGTGAAATAAATAAATAAATTTACTTATTGATTTATTAGTTTATGCACTGCGTATAGGTTTTCTATTGTGGATTGGTTCGTTATTTTATTAATTATTATTTAATTAGTTCATTATTTATTGTATTCTTTTTGCAACAGTTCCTTTGGATAGTAAAGATTGCAAAATATAAATTTCGCTATTATGACCTTGATCCTCAACTTGTGATTGAAATTTATTTTACTGTCAAATTGCAACTCTTAGAAAAATATTTATGCAAACACTAATTTATAACCAGCAATAAAAAGTAATTTTTCGTTTTATTTCCAATAAAGAAGAAGTTGCTTTCACTAAACTTGCATTTCAGTTTAAAAATATTGTCTTCCGAGCTAGTTTCTTGTTGCATTCTCTCAAACAGTCACGTTGGAATATAAAAAAGCATTCATTCAGTCATTCATTATTTTAAGTTTTCCAACCTTATTAGGAAACCCATTCATTTTAGTGAACCAGGGATAAAGTGTATCGTGTGAGAAATGTTTTATTATTAGAAACACGAACAACTAGGCTGTTTACGATATCGAAAGCTAAATATACTGATTTTGACTGAGAAAATATAAACTATTTCATTAAAAAATTTTGCATTTAAGAAATTGGCTGTTAAAATAAAATATGAACTTTAATTAAAACTAGTTTATGATAAAGCTTTTCTAGTTTTACTTTAATGCACTAATTCACCTCATAAGCCGGAAATATGTCATTCAGCATAAAATAATTCTAGCTTTCACAGTCTGTCACATTTAGGTCGTCACTTTTTAATTAAGTTTCAGCAATTTTAACCGCTCAAGATCAAATTGTTAATATATGAAGGGATCAGAATTTACTAATGAGTCAAAAAATATTCAAATATTGGAATATTATCGGTCTTTCTGTATCCTTCTCTATAGCTTTCTGCCAAATGGCAGGTCCAATGCACATATTCGTACTCGGAATGCTTTCATGCTCGACAAAGAGCAGTTCATTGATCGACATGCTAATACATTTGCAAAATGGCTTATCCATGTTCATTTGATATCTTTTGGGAAAAGTAAGGCATAGGATGTGATTTTAGTTGTCTTGCTTAGTTAAAGCTTAGTCGCCTCGTACGATACGTGCTGTTAACTGTTGGTCTATTTGTCAGTTTCACGGACACAACACCAATATCTGTTTTTACACAGCACAACTGTGAGACTTAAGAATTGAGTTTCGCAAAACAATTCTCGCCTTTTCCGACATTAATGTGAAATGACATTACAAATAAGGAATTAATTGGAAATAACTAATTGATACTATTGAAATTTAACTGAACAAGGCCTAAATGTAATTAAAGTTACATTTATTTGGCTAAACTATGAACTTATGCATTGGATACTTCGTCAAAAGAGAGTATCACCTTAATATTTAAATTTAAATAAACAAATAAATATTTTAAATAATATATTCATTTAATCAACTTCATACATTTAAATTAAGTTACTGTCTTAACTCAGTTCATTTGGTCTTCCTTGCTTTGAATTTCTATCGTTATATTTTGTTATTGCATCGGAGGATTAAAGTCGTATCTGTAAAAACTGTATTTTCTCCTCAGAATCAAACGCAGTTTTATTCATTATAGCAGATGATTGATTCGATAGTAACACGTGATTAGGTTGACTTGCTTTGATATATAATGGTAACATGGAATTAGGTAAACATTATTTGATCTGAAGTAGCGGTATCGGTGTCACTGGATTGTATGTAATGGTGCAGAAGAGAAATAAGTCACTGATACTATGCATGATGCGAGCAATTTCCACTTTTAATAAAAATTTAATTGTGCATTACAACTTGGGATTTACTACTGGACCGGAACAAAGCCGGAACAGCGCTTGTAGCATCGTTTATATCAGAGGCTTGTGACAAACTGACCATCGTACGTTTCTACTCATCGTTTTGTTTTCGGTTCATCAGAGTCAACATCATATCACTTATAGTGCATATCATATACTGCATCGCTAATCCACTGGAGATGAAAATTATCGCGACAGCAACAACAACAACAACAATGCTATAGATGGTCACCAAATATCTTTAAAATAAAGTAAAATCTTCAAAGATCTCTAAATAATCTGTTTTTCTTTATTATATGACTGTCACCGACAACCATGACAGCATCGAGAATTATCAATTCAAAATGAAGCTGATGGTCTAAAAAAGAACGTTACGCTATACGATTTGAAATGTGGAAAACCAATTAAAGGAGAGGTAATGAATGAATGGAGGTACGTGCAACTATTTGACTCTGTAACTGCCTTATTTGGAAAGTTCATTAGAACGTGCATGATTATTGAATACATTTTTGGGAAAGAGCTCGTGAACATCGGATGGGTGATGATACATCGCCTGATCTACTCCAAGGTGCTCCAACCTGTTCGTACCAGTGGAGTGTTATCCAGCCGTAGAATCCTTGTCTGTCGCCATCTTTGAAGACCTACAAGTATCCTGTGTGTTAACATGTATGTAGTCAAAGTAGTTCTAAGTATTTTAGTAACTCATTTGTTAGAGCTTTATGAACGTCACGAAACGTTTAATGATCTAAGTATTTTAATAACTCATTTAATAACTAACTGACTGTTTCTTTTATCACCGGACCGTTTAGAGTCTTTTTCTTTCTCTTCAGCACATTTTTTTTCAGATCGTTTGGGGTGAATCGATTTGTAGTGATGTGTGATGGGGGAAGTCCCCGACATCATCCTTGTATAAGGAAACGGACGTTAAACCTTTAGTATTATTATTATTATTTTTTTTTTTTTAAATGTTTTTATTATTTTAATTTTAAATTTTTACCCCGGTGTAAAGAACCTGGGGTTTGATAAAAACAATTCAAGCAATACGTGCTGAATCGCCGCCCGGCTACTCGAGGTCATCAAACGGCTTAAAAGAATTATTGAAGCATTATTATTATTATTATTATTATTATTATTATTATAACTAAGGCATAGACTTTGTGAAAGGATTAACTTGTTGATATAAATTATTATTTACGCCACACCAGAGGCGTAATTGATTTGCGGATCAAGATGATTTATACAATAATAAACTGCAGCAGTAAATTCCAGCAGATTAAAAGCGGACGTTTGCTATATAATGTATCTGAAGTAACTACTATTATTATTATTACTATATGGTATCGCTTTAGGAACGTCACGAAACTTTTAGTGACCTAAGTCTCGTTGAAATCCTGTGAATTTTTGAAAGGGCAAAATCTCGAGTATGTTAAATATAGGACTGTTAAATATAAACACACTAGAACACACTAGACTATCAATTACTTATAATTTTGAAATTGAAATTGCAGGATAGCATCCATGATGATATTAGTATAGAGTGTTAATTAGAAATTTTATTGATTCTGTACAGTCTAAACAAGCTGTTGCTTGAGAAATGCTATTTTAAAAATATTGGTTTTCTGAATTGAAATGTTTTACTGAGCAGCTGTTATAGGGCCTCTTAATTCAAATTTATATTTATTTGATTTTATACGTGAATAGTTTAAAAGGTTGTTATCTTTGAATTCTTACTATAAACCCCTTAACTATAGTTAATTGTTTTACAATTGAACGGCAAAGTAAACATATATAGTCCTTTTGAAAAATAATAAAAAATGAAAATTAAATAAGCATATTATGACTGACTAGGACACCCATGCTTAAGCGGACCTGCAAACAAATGCTAAATAACTAATAACACAACAGATTATTATCTTATAGGCAGTCGCTGCTTTTCCTGTTTAGTATCACTGGTAGAAAATCTAAATAAGGAAACAGTCAACAAGTACACAAGGTGAATATAATTACATTAGTGTCTTATTGGACACGTGAGTGACACATAATAACCATGAGTAAAACAATTACTTTTATTTTTACAATTATTGATCACTGGTATTCCATGCTTTGAGGCCCAATTAGCTCTGTTAGGCTCATTGAGTCAATTTTCACTTTTATTATGTACTGGATGTATCATGTAGTTCAATACTTTGTACTTTGAGTTCAATTTTTTACTTATTTTCTAAGCAGAACAATCGTGCATTGATGGAGCCGCTATTTCAGAACTTAACAATAGTTTTTGGTCCTTTTCATGATTAAACTAGGCATTATATTATTAGAGTCAGGAAGCAATTACATGCTAGTTTAATATACAGTACTTTACTCTTAAGCTTAGTTTAACTTCATCCATTCAACTTAACAGATTCTTAACAAGCAGTAAGAAAAAGTCACATATTGATGCGTAATTTTATTTACATAAAGTTACACTGCGAATGGAAAATAGGCCTAATTTGTGAAACTTCGCTATCTGCCTTACAATTCCATTTCCTGTAATCAAGTTACGGGAAAGAACTTGCTTTCAATTTCAGCGAAATAGCTTTAATTAGATCAACTCCTGATTCCGTTGAAATGAATCTGGTAACAGCAAAGACAGTCTATTAAATTAGCGAATATTTGCGAGAGGCGCCTGTGCCTGTTAAACGGATATAATATAAGCGCATTTATAGACATCAATAGGGTCACACTGAACTGTTAGGCTACCCTAAAAGTTAGGCCACTATGGTATAGTATGGTTAAAAATAACTATAAACAAAAAATTACTCATAGCAATATTTAGTATTCATAACCATATAGATCTACACAGGTTAAGTGTGAAAGAGAAAGGGATGGAATGAGACAAAGAGAGTGATAGTGATAAAGAGAGTGATAGAGAGAGAGAGAGAGAGAGAGAGAGACTGAGAAAAAAATCGAAGTAAATTAGAAGATTAGAATCTTAAATTGTGTTAATAGAAACAAACAAGCAATAATAATACTATAATTTAGCAATTCAACAATAAATCAGCACCAATAAATAAACAATAAACTAAATAACCAATAAAAAATACTACCAATAAATAAAAACCGAATAATCAAATATACCAAACTAAATAAACCAAATAAATAAATGCCAATAGATAAATTCCACTAAAAACCACTAAAAAATAAATTCAACAGTAAATCAACAACAAATCAATACAATTAAGACATTAAATAATAAATCAGCAATACAATTAAGACATTAAATAATAAATCAGCAATACAATTAAGACATTAAATAATAAATCAGCAATACAATTAAGACATTAAATAATAAATCAGCAATAGAATTAAGACATTAAATAATAAATCAGCAATACAATTAAGACATTAAATAATAAATCAGCAATACAATTAAGACATTAAATAATAAATCAGCAATACAATTAAGACATTAAATAATAAATCAGCAATACAATTAAGACATTGAATAATAAATCAGCAATACAATTAAGACATTAAATAATAAATCAGCAATACAATTAAGACATTAAATAATAAATCAGCAATACAATTAAGACATTAAATAATAAATCAGCAATACAATTAAGACATTAAATAATAAATCAGCAATACAAGTAAGACATTAAATAATAAATCAGCAATACAATTAAGACATTAAATAATAAATCAGCAATACAATTAAGACATTAAATAATAAATCAGCAATACAATTAAGACATTAAATAATAAATCAGCAATACAATTAAGACATTAAATAATAAATCAGCAATACAATTAAGACATTAAATAATAAATCAGCAATACAATTAAGACATTGAATAATAAATCAGCAATACAATTAAGACATTGAATAATAAATCAGCAATACAATTAAGACATTGAATAATAAATCAGCAATACAATTAAGACATTGAATAATAAATCAGCAATCCAATTAAGACATTAATAATCAATCAGCATGATCAATTAAGCACATTAAATAATAAATCAGCAATACATTAAACATTAACTAATACCTCCATACAATTAAGAACATTAAATATAATAAATCATCAATACAATTAAACTTAAATAATAAAGCAGCAATCAATTAAGACATTAAATAATAAATCAGCAATACATTAAGACATCAATAAGAATCCAGCAATACAATTAGACATTAAATAATAAATCAGCAATACCATTAAGACATTACATAATAAATCAGCAATACAATTAAGAACTTGAATAATAAATCACAATACAATTTAAGACATTGAATAATAAATCAGCAATACAATTCAGACATTGAATACTAAATCAGCAATACCTTAAGACATTAAATAATAAATCAGCAATACAATTACGACTTAAATAATAAATCAGGCAATACAATTAAGACATTACTTAATAATCAGCAATCATTAGACATTAAATATAAATCAGCAATACCCTTAAGACCTTGAATAATAACTCAGCAATACACAATAATACATTGGATAATAAATCAGCAATCAATTAAGACATTGATAATAAATCACAATACAATAGACATTTGAATAAAAATCAGCAAAATACCAATACAATTAAAGAACATTAAATCATAAATCAGCAAACATTAAGACCTTGAATAATAAATCCAGCATACAATTAAGACATTGAATAATAAATCAGGCATACAATTACGACATTGAACATAAATCAGCATACAATTAATACATTGAATAATAATCAGCATACAATTAGACATTAAAATACTGACTCACAATAAAATACGACATTAAATAATAAATCATCAATACAATTAAAGACATTAAATAATAAATCAGCAATAGCAATTAAGACATTAAATAATAAATCAGCAATACAATTAAGACATTAAATAATAAATCAGCAATACAATTAAGACATTAAATAATAAATCAGCAATACAATTAAGACATTAAATAATAAATCAGCAATACAATTAAGACATTAAATAATAAATCAGCAATACAATTAAGACATTAAATAATAAATCAGCAATACAATTAAGACATTAAATAATAAATCAGCAATACAATTAAGACATTAAATAATAAATCAGCAATACAATTAAGACATTGAATAATAAATCAGCAATACAATTAAGACATTGAATAATAAATCAGCAATACAATTAAGACATTGAATAATAAATCAGCAATACAATTAAGACATTGAATAATAAATCAGCAATACAATTAAGACATTGAATAATAAATCAGCAATACAATTAAGACATTAAATAATAAATCAGCAATACAATTAAGACATTAAATAATAAATCAGCAATACAATTAAGACATTAAATAATAAATCAGCAATACAATTAAGACATTAAATAATAAATCAGCAATACAATTAAGACATTAAATAATAAATCAGCAATACAATTAAGACATTAAATAATAAATCAGCAATACAATTAAGACATTAAATAATAAATCAGCAATACAATTAAGACATTAAATAATAAATCAGCAATACAATTAAGACATTAAATAATAAATCAGCAATACAATTAAGACATTAAATAATAAATCAGCAATACAATTAAGACATTAAATAATAAATCAGCAATACAATTAAGACATTAAATAATAAATCAGCAATACAATTAAGACATTAAATAATAAATCAGCAATACAATTAAGACATTAAATAATAAATCAGCAATACAATTAAGACATTAAATAATAAATCAGCAATACAATTAAGACATTAAATAATAAATCAGCAATACAATTAAGACATTAAATAATAAATCAGCAATACAATTAAGACATTAAATAATAAATCAGCAATACAATTAAGACATTAAATAATAAATCAGCAATACAATTAAGACATTAAATAATAAATCAGCAATACAATTAAGACATTAAATAATAAATCAGCAATACAATTAAGACATTAAATAATAAATCAGCAATACAATTAAGACATTAAATAATAAATCAGCAATACAATTAAGACATTAAATAATAAATCAGCAATACAATTAAGACATTAAATAATAAATCAGCAATACAATTAAGACATTAAATAATAAATCAGCAATACAATTAAGACATTAAATAATAAATCAGCAATACAATTAAGACATTAAATAATAAATCAGCAATACAATTAAGACATTAAATAATAAATCAGCAATACAATTAAGACATTAAATAATAAATCAGCAATACAATTAAAACATTAAATAATAAATCAGCAATACAATTAAACAATTAAATAATAAATCAGCAATACAATTAAACAATTAAATAATAAATCAGCAATACAATTAAACAATTAAATAATAAATCAGCAATACAATTAAACAATTAAATAATAAATCAGCAATACAATTAAACAATTAAATAATAAATCAGCAATACAATTAAACAATTAAATAATAAATCAGCAATACAATTAAACAATCCAATAATAAATCAGCAATACAATTAAACAATCCAATAATAAATCAGCAAT
Organism: Enchytraeus crypticus; assembly: GCA_905160935.1. Taxonomy (NCBI): domain Eukaryota; kingdom Metazoa; phylum Annelida; class Clitellata; order Enchytraeida; family Enchytraeidae; genus Enchytraeus; species Enchytraeus crypticus. Next base: position 245,087 of record CAJHZI010000481.1, on the reverse strand, counting down.
ACAATTAATCAATTTAATAATAAATCAACAATACAATTAATCAATTTAATAATAAACCAACAATACAATTAATCAATTCAATAATAAATCAGCAATACAATTAATCAATTTAATAATAAATCAACAATACAATTAATCAATTCAATAATAAATCAGCAATACAATTAATCAATTTAATAATAAATCAGCAATACAATTAATCAATTTAATAATAAATCAGCAATACAATTAAACAATTCAATAATAAATAAGCAATACAATTAAACAATTCAATAATAAATCAGAAATACAATTAATCAATTTAATAATAAATCAACAACAATTCAAATATAAATCAGCATGCATAGTAATTAAACAATTCAATAATAGCTCAATAATACATAAATAATAAAACTATGTTTCTGTTAAACTAAAATAAATTCTGTGCGTTTAACGTCATTTTCGTCACCAGGATGAACATCAGCAACGGGAAGTGTCAAGAACAAAATTCGAACCACACAACTATTGGCCTAGCCGCTCAGTTAACCTAACTCGTATCCGCACTGAGGAAATAGGCCAACTACAGTTACGTATTGTAAGTCACTAAGACCTATATTACAACTGCAATTATCAACTACGACTTTTACACGTAATTAACCCAAGTGCACCAAGGACAAACTCAACTATAGATATTAAAGCTGATGGAATAATAGTAGAAAACATTTTTAATATGTTTCTGCAATAAATGCTTAGGCCTAGCCTTTTGCGCAGAAATCTTGGCAGACAATTAATGTGCGAGTCTAGCGTACTGCAGATGGTTGACAAATTGGTTCCAGTGTTATTATCTGCCATTTGTAGTTCGTGATGATTTTTAAAGGGTGCAAAACCCTTTTGGTGTGCCTAATAAAAATACCCAACTCGTTGAAGCAACGGATGTTCCATATTTCTAGCTTCAGCTTGTAATGTACAGTATATAATAGTAACATAACAACAACAATTAGAGTTTCTTACAAGACAAAATCGAGCACTATTGAGACAACCCAAGTCAGTAAGCAAAGAGAAGGTCAAAAACGATGCAAATTCAAAAATTCAAAAAATCAGTCAAAGATACACAGTATTCACATACGCAGTATTACACACGTGCACATACACACACACACACACGCATACATCCATACACCTGCGAGGATTGAGCAATAAGTGAAAAGCAGGCAAACAGTCAACCTAAATAAAAATCGTTCATAGTTTTTCAAAATAATTTCCACGACGCTCAACACATTTTTCCCAGCGATGTTCATGATCTTTTACACCGTCCAGGAAGAATGATTCATGAAGCCCATCAAACCTGTCATACATGTATATGGCTTGGGTAACATTGTCGTCGCTGTCAAATTTCTATCCACGAAGTACTTCATATAGAATAGAAACAGATGGAAGTCAGATGGGGCAAAATCTGGCGAATATGACGGGTGTAGTAGTAATTCCAAGCCACACTCGCCAATAGCAGCCTTTGCAATAGCGGAGATGTAGAAGGAGTAAGAAAAGTTTTTCAAAGTGAGTATAACATTTGGTGTAAGGGGTTTCATGAATCAGACTTCCTGGCGTAAAAGCTCTTAAACGTCGTTGGGAAAAATTTGTTGAACTTCGTTGATATTAAGTCGGAAAACTATAAAACATTTTTTATTTAGATTTATTGTTTTGTCTGCATTTCTCATCAGGCCTACTTATTGATCAACCCTAGTGCAGCAAAATAAATCTTAAATTTTATATAAATAGATGGTCATCATCTTCCCTTGAAATCCAGTTTAGCTAGGGCCGGGATACGCATAGACCTTCTCTACTCTCTCTGTGAGCAAATTTTGCATTCGTTTTAGTAAATTTCTAAGCTATTTCTGAAGCCTAGGCGATCACCAATCGAATGCTTTTGTGACGTTGGTATTAGACATAGTAAAAAAAGTTTTCTTTTTCATTCAAGTAGCTTTGTAAATGCTATCTCTGCTTTCACTGATACTTTGAATGTTTAAATTTTAATTGCTGTATAGACGTTTTCAAATCTCAATTTCACTGTGGCACGAAGAAATGAGCATTGAAATGAAACGAATCGGGTTCAGTGTTTAACGTCTGTTTCCTCAGCCCTGTTTATTAAAGGACGTCAATAACGAATCGCACCATTAAATGCTTCAGAAAGCTCTGCTTTGTTCCTCTTTTTTCAAAACAATTATCGCTGTCCTTCTTTCGCTTTTCATTTTTTGTAGTTTTAGTTTCTATTCAATCCTGACATTACGCGTGCACCCATGGTCTTCCTGATTAATAATACAGCAATTATTCGCTCTCCCGTCACAATTATCTCAATTCGCTCTCTCATTCACTCCATATAAGTTTCTATCACTGAATTTAAGCAAAAGAGTCGTGCGTTTAATGGTTTACAACAGCTACCTCGATGTTTTCTAACATGACGCTGCCAACACGAAATATGAAAAAATTGAAGAAAACATCATGCGTAAGTTTTAGTTACGTTATAATGTTACTAAAACTGTTTTCTAAACTATAAGATAGTAATTATCGAGTCCCTAGCATTTTTAGAACGCTTTCGAGCGATTAGTCAGTAAATTTATTCTGACTGAAATTGTTTATCAGTACAATGATTCCGATTCAAATGATTGGTCACAGCAATGATTCTGATTGCAGCAATTACAATGATTCTGATTCAAATGATTGATCAGTAAAACGATTCTGATTCAAATAATTGTTCAGTACAATGATTCTGATTCAAATGATTGGTCAGTACAATGATTACGATTCAAATGATTGGTCAGTACAATGATTACGATTCAAATGATTGGTCTATACTTAGACAATTGATCATCATTTAGAATTTGGTCTCTCGCACTCGCATTAGAATTATTGCAGAAGAAAAATTAGGTAAATGAAGGCACACGTTATGCTCTAGTAGAGACTACTGGATAAAAAAGCTAAGATTAATGTCAGTTTCCTCACTCGAAAGCGATGTCAGTGAAGACTCACACATCAGCATCTCTGGCTCTGACTATGTCTATAAGCGTGGTCAACTGGATAGAATTCTTCTTTATTATGGATGGAGCCAGTCGCTAAGATATTCGACCGCGGATCAGTATGTGCGGGGTTCAGATCCTGGGCTCGCCCGTCACTGACATCGCTTTCGAGTGAGAAAACTGACGTCAATATTAGCTTTTTTAATTTTTTAATTAAAGGTCATTTGTATGTTATCTCAAATAACACTCGGTTGTTGTCGTTCAATATAAATTAATAACATATTATTGACTAAATTCACTTAATAGAAATAAACTCAAAGTGCCCGTTTTATTCGCTTCAAATTCAAACATGACATACGGACATACTTACAACTGACAAGGTAACTTGTTCTTCATTATTCTTGTTTTCTATGCGCCGTTAATTGTTTTGATTTAATATACTTTAGAGTAGTCCAACATGATTGTTTCCAGAGAAAAAGATATACAGAATTAACGTAAACCGTGTGAATTTACACTTCAAGGAATCAAAGTAAGCAAAGTTTTAGCATCTGTTTCCCCAATCAAAGATGCTATCAGAGAAGAAATCCGGACAATGGTTAGTGCAACGTAGAATGACACAGGTAAAGCGACACTACATGGACAAATGTTTATCACAGCCTGTTAAAAACAACACAATTAACGTTCAAGAAAGCAAATAATAATTTAATTCGTGGCCATAGTCAAATAGAATGACTAAAAAAAAAACAATTAAATTAAATTAATCCAACTTGACAATTTGCTGACAGTTTGCATAGGGACATCTTTAGATGAGATTAAGAACATCTGAGAGTATAAATAGTTTATGAAATTTGCTACAAGCCTGTCAATTTTAATTCCCCCCCCCCCCCACCACGAAACAGCAGAAATGGCGAGATTGCTGGGATCGTTTACTTTAATTTAATTTAATAAATTGGATTGATTGCTGGGTGGTAATACGATAAGTAATTTGGTTAAATACTGCAGAAGAGAACAGTTAAATTGTAACATTTTATTAGCATAATTTAATTTTAATGCAGCATACGCTGTATGTAAGTTAGAACTAGTTAAAATCCATAAAGTAAATTAGTGAAGTCGACATGTAGATTCACAAACAACATGTTACTCATTGCTGTACTCATGCCGGAATTAATCACAAACACTTAATGTTTTAAACATTAAATATTATTAAATTATTATTTATTAAATAAATAATAATCTAAATAATAAATAATATTTAAATAATAAATTAAATAAATTAAAAAATATTAGATTATACTCACACTTCCAACTTTGATTTCAGAACGTGCAACAACTGCATTACAATTCTATATAACTACTACAAATTCTTCAAAGCACATCAAATATAAATATATATATATATATATAAACATACAAAAATATATTCAATAGAAAGTAAATAGTTCTATAAACTTACACATAAAATAATACACTCGACCCAATCTGTAATTCTAAATATGAATAATGGAAATAGTTTTAAAACCATTCAAAATTTGACAAAATCTTCAAAGTATGGATGAAAAAAATCAGTTAAAGCTACCAGTACACTGAGATCATATGCAGAGATCTCGAAGACACACAGAAGCTAATCTATTCGTTATGACGCAGCGACTTTAAAATCTAAATTAAATTAGGGGGCAGCTAATGTTCGCGTTCCTCAGGGGATCGATAGGTGAGACCAAAATATTCAAATATTGACTGCTCGGTGGGGGTGGGCACAGGGGTACCCTTGTTTATCTTCTCCCCTTTCTGTAAAAACAAAACACAAGGGATTTCGTACATTTGCAAGAAATTCACGTTTTGTTTTACTTAAAAATAGGACAATTTTAAAATAGGACAGTGACCTACATAGTACATACGCTTACAACATACTTTAAACTAGGACAGAGTAACCTATAATATGCACTGCCCAAGACAAACTTTAAACTCGGACAGAGTGACCTATATACACTGCACAAAAACTGAGTGACCTACATACGATGCGCATGACAAACTTTAAACTAGGAAAGAGTGACCTACATACACTGCCCAAGACAAACTTTCAACTAGAACAGAGTGACCTACATACACTGCGCACGACAAACTTTAAACTAGGACAGAGTGACCTACATACACTGCGCACGACAAACTTTAAACTAGGACAGAGTGACCTACATACACTACGATAACTTTAAACTAGGACAGAGTGACCTACATACACAGCCCACAACTTTTAACTAGGACAGAGTGACCTACAGACACTGCGACAACTTTAAACTAGGACAGAGTGACCTACATACACGACAAACGTTAAACTAGGTCAGATTGACCTACATACACTGCGCACGAAAAACTTTAAACTAGGACAGAGTGACCAACATACACTGCGCACGACACCGGTGGAGAGGGCGTGTTCATTGAGGGACATGCCTCGTTTGGAGGCGAGTAGTCGCAAAGATCTGTTGAAGTGGGCGGAGCCAGTGAAGTAGAGCAGAGAGCAGGCAAACTCGTTGTAAGGAACGACTATTATGTCGAGACGTCTGTGCTGAAATATATAACAACAACAGCCTGTGAATTTAATACTTGTCTAAAACTATCATAAATCTTTTATCATCATTAATTTAATTCAATTAAACTGAGAGATAACCAATACTGTTTACATCAGGTTTAAAATATATTGGCCGCCATAACGATGGGATGAACGATAAATGGGCAACTTCCCTATCAAGTATGATAGTTATAATTTATTAATTACTGTAATGAACCGAGAAATACCTTTTTATCAGACCGTTTTTCAAAGACCGTTGATATCTATCACTTTTAATACAACATGTTTAAATTGTTAGGCAATTTAGATCATTTTCCGTGTAATCAGTCCAGTGAATGTCCGAGATTTTACTCTCAGATCAGCGCGGCTGGGATTCGAACCCACGAGGGTTCAATTCACCTCAGAATCAGTCATTTAAAACCTCATGACGTTACCCCTACGCTATTAAGACATTCAAAGGAAGTGAGTGCTACCTTTCTATCAGGTCCTGGTAACTTGCACACACCGAGATACTTCTTGTGCTCACCATCATTCTCAACAGAAACTAAATCATCCGTCAGAAACCCTAAATCATCAACACAGAGTCTTAAGCTAACTGTAGGAAATTAGAAATAAGAAAAATACTGATACTGATGCTATAGTTTACAAAAAAGACATCAGCAAACGCATAACAGTAGATAGCCGGTTTGCTCTGACGTGAAATGTCTAATCGAACCACCAACAGTATGCAACATTTAATATATAAAACTATATAGCAGTCATTCAAGCAAAAGTCGACCAATCTTTTATTTAAAAAGTTAATTTCAAAAGTGCCTTAAGATAAATTCCTAGAATTTGTTCACTAGGCATAACAACTCTCAGTTCCTACTTCATTGCGCTGTTGTTTCATATAACTTCCACGATCAGCTCAGTACTATACAACGGATGAGACGGTAGCAACTGGTTCAATTCCAGCGGTCTCCCCGTCCCTGAGAAGCTTTCAAAACTAAAAACTGGCGTTAAGTTAGCGCTAACTTTTACAACAGTCAATCTCTGTCTAGTTTATAAAATACAAACTTTCTTCAGATCAGGTTTTATTACACTGACTACGACAAAATTCGAGGTAAATCTGAAATCGTCAAATATTTGGAAATATTCAGTTACAATTTAAAACAAATGCTGAACATAAAAGTGACAGATATTTTATTTATTTATTTATTTATTCATTTAATTTGGACCTTCTCTCTGTTCCAAATATTCTCACATCATTGGGCAGACGTTCATTTTCTTACGCAGCACCCACAATCTGGAACTCTTTACCTGCTAATCTTCGCTCTTGTTCTTCTCTTTCAACTTTCTCTAGCAAGCTTAAGACTTACCTTTTTACACCGTAGACATAATCAATCTACCCTGACCATTTTTGATCACCGATCTGGCTTTCGTTTAGGACCCTACTTCTCCTCCGCATATTTCTTTTGCAGATTGGTTTGGGTGAATTGATCCGTAGCGACGTGTGCTGCGGAGACGTCCCTGACATCATCCCTGGATGAGGAAACGGACGTTAAACCTTTATTATTATTATTATTATTATTATTAAAATTCAGCTAAGGCAGCCCATACAAATCACACACACACATAACAATAAAAAACAGTAGGCCAAGCAGAAGCCAGAGATATATTTGACATAGAACACACACCGGTCTCGTGCAGATATTGGATTAGTTTCTGATAGACTCCGACGTGAGATTTGCCGTTTAATCCTGTAATCAGTACATCCACATCTCCACATGTCTGCTTGCCTCTCCTGTATGAGCCGCAAGCCATGACCACCAGATCTGGCTGTAGCCGTAGAGCCGCTTCCTTTACCTGCACAATGATATATAGATATTTATATATATATATATATATATATATATATATATATATATATATCATATACAGTATCATATACAGTATATATATTATATATATATAATATATTATGTTATTAATTATATATAAATATATAGTATATATATATATTATATTATTATATATATATTATTATTATATATATATAAATATATATACATATATACATACATACATATATATATATATATATATATATATATATATATATATATATATAATAGTGGTATTAAAAGTGACAGATATCAACATAGTTGATCGTTTCACTATACTGCGTGTTTACTTTTACAATGCAATGTAATATATTAGCTCTCTCTCACTAGTTATCGGCAAAGCAGCCGGTCCAAGGTACATATTTATACTCAGAGTCTGCTTAAAGCTTCATATAGAGCACTCCATAGATCAACATAGTTAATCCCTTCACAATAGGATATTGCTTATCCATACCATAACAAGGCTTCTGAGGTGGTTTATCGTTGCTATTCTCAGTTCTTTGTTTAGTAGCCTCTTACAACTGTGCAGCTAACGGTCGATCTATTCTTGTGTGGCCCTGACACAGCATGGGAATAAATTATATTATCAAGCAAATAATATGATCAGCAAAAAATTCAGGATTGCATCCTTATATAGTATTATTATTTATTTATTTAATTATTATTATTATTTATTTTTGTTTTGAATATTATTATTTATTTATTCATTTTATGATTATTTTATATATTGATTACAATAAGTCGATACCGTGGCCTCTATCTCCGCAGCTTCACTGCGAGGCATTCGCTCCAGCAACTCATCGTAGTACTTCAAACCAATCCTCTGATTCTTCGTCAGGTTGGCTCGCTCTCTCAAATCATCCAGCGTGTAGAATCCCTGCTGGACCCAGGCCCTCGCAGTCTGGGCACCTGCCCCCCAGACCTTCGAGAAAAGACTGAGGGCCTGATTTGCCTCGTGCGACGTCAGTTCGTTTAGTTTACACAATTCTCCACTTTCAGCTATCTCCCAAATCTTTTCTGCAAGTCTCGCTCCAACGCCAAATAATCCTTTAGCTTCCTGTGCAAAATTGTCATAACAGACGTTATAATGATGCAACCGATAGCTATTTGGATCAGTCTCACCTTCGCGGAAGAATTTCTGAAATTAGGTAATGGTATGCATACTATGCAGTGCATAGACTATTTAAACAAATTAGAGCTATTGATAAATCCCACATCATATTACCATTATTAATTAATATAACTTTCCATAAATATTACATCTGATAATCGAGCATTTATATGACTATACAAAATATACAAAAACGAAAGTACAAGAAGAAAATTAAGTACAAATTAAGAACTAAAATTGTTGCTAAAATTTGAAGAACTGCGATGAGAAAGTTAATATAATATTTGTTCCGTAATGCAAAGTCCTGAAGGAAATTCAAATGGAATATACATCTGAAAACAAGTTTAGTACGCAACAACTCTTGTAGCTAAGAACAAAACAATAAACAGGCCAGGCTGGAGACAGATATCACAACTCCATCAAAAAACACACCAAAATCTGAAGAGATTAGGATCTTTTCAGAGATTATGATTACCAGAATATGTACCTCGAAAGAAGTGTTAGGTTTAGAGTACCTCAAAAGAAGCGATGGGTGTACGGTACCTCAAAAGAAGTGATAACTTTACAGTACCTCAAAAGAAGCGATGAGTTTACAGTACCTCAAATGAAGTGATGGGTTTAGGGTGCCTCTTTAGGGCCATGATGGCTTTCTGATAACCAAATGAACGCCACTTGTCATTCAGCATTTCGTATGTCGAAGCCATTTCCTGAAACATTACATCAATTTTTACTAATTTATTTCTTATTTTAACACAAGCTTCAACATAAATACTTACAGAATCTCTATTTGGATTCCCACTTCTGAATATATTTCTACAGAGACATCAGTAGTAGATAGTTTAGGTATGAGTAGAGCAGTCCATAGTATATTTATTAGGCTATATATAGTCACAAAGACCTCCTGCAATTGCATTGAATATGGACAAAATAACTACTAATACAGCCTCTTCCATGAAATAAAGTTAATACATCTCTACTGTTTATTTTGTAACATATTTAAGACAGACTGAGTTTATTAAATAGTTTCAATCTAAACCACTATATTTATGTAGCAAATCATGCAAATCAAATTGTAAGAAAATCTACTCAATTAATTTTATTTAATTTAGTAATAGATAGTAGCATTAATTAATTGGTAAGAGCAACGCTAACAGGTGCAGAATATTCAACGAATCAGAATTAATTAATTAATTCTTGTTTTACCCACCTCCAGCTTGTCTGTAATATGCTTATTAAAATTCTGTTTCTCCATTTTAGACGATTGAGCACACACCCATTTACCTTTCTGTGAGACAAACACAAAAAAAAAAAAAAAAAAAGAACCAATGCAGAGCATAAAACTTCATATTTTATTTTTACTTTCGAAATTACAGCTTTAAACAAATATCACTATAATAGAAATGTGATTGAAAATTGCATCAATCAAACTAAACAGATTTTGAAATGTTAACATCTCCATTAAACATTTGAGCCCAAAATTGCAAAGAAATTATTTCATCTTCTATACTTTTAAATAAAATGAATATTTATTCATTACACAATTTATCACTTGAATCTGCATTAGGATAATTGTTTGATGATGAAACAGCGACAAAAACCTGAAATATGACAACAGTAAAAAAAATTTCGTTTTACGTAACAGTGAAAGAAATGAACTTTACAGGCAGTTTGAGCTCTTGCTTTCTTTTACCACTGGATTTAACTTCATTAGGGTCTTCCAGATCTTCAATTTCACTCCCAGAATAATTGCTGTCTCCATCAACCACTGAATGATGGTCCAGATTTTCATCAAAATTATCCAGTGCACTAGTAGATGCAGCAGCAGCTGACGATGCATCTGTTGGTAGAGACTCAATCTTACCAGGATTTAAAATTTTTTTATTCTGATCAGGCAAACTTCTTTCTGTAGCAGCACAAATGATGGGAAGCTGATAATCAGAATGATCTAGAATTTTTTTCTCACGGATGCAAGCGCTTAGCCACAAAGATTTGACAAAATTTATTTTGTAATTATTTAACGGCTGATCAAGCTTTAGTAGTCTGTACAACCTTGCGGAATCCATGCCGTCATCTACTATGACGTGAGTTGCAGTAAGTTCTGAAAATTCTTTGCATAAAGTGCCGCCCATATTTTCAATCTGACGCTTGAATATATCACAGCGTGCTTTAGCAATGCCTGCTGGTAAAATATAAAGCCTCATGTCTTTCATTAGATTACTGGTATCATCAATTTTCTTCTTCTCAGGAATTTCAGAGTCGTCTTTGCACGTATTGACGTTAGTTGTACTTCTTTTTAAGGTTGTCATTATCAGTAGTGATATATTTGGAAGTAGAGAACTAATAAATTTTGTACATATATAGATCATAAAAGTATATTTCTACAAGCAGAATAATTAATAGCAAATTAGAAGTCTGAATAAAAATTACTATAAACGCCACGTCTCAAACTGAACATTATCAGAGTAATCAGTTACGATAAAATTCTAGATTAGCTAAGCAAATTAATCTTGAACAATAGCAACGACAGTTAAAGTGCAACTATTGTAAATGACAGCGAGCACTAATGAACCAAATTATAGCAAAGTATTTGTGACTTCTAAAGTTAATGGGTCGTAAACAATTATCTTGATGCTTTCTCCCATCCCATGATGTCACTCGCTAAACGACATGCAAATATAATCCTATAAACAACGAGAAACAGCTACTGTTACTGCAATTTAATGAAAACATCCAGCGCTATGCAATAAAAGCCAATCCTAAAAACATGTAAAAACTGTCCATTAAAATTTATAAATTAAATATACATGTAAAGAAAAAAATTTCTTTTTCAAGAAAACCAGAAAATGCAAACCAGCAAGCTAAAAACTTAAGAAAGATATCGTTTGAAGACTTTAAAATAAATGACAATTTACAATTAATTAAGTTGATAATAGGTAAACTATCCAACATTGTTAAGCTTTCAGATTTATTAACTGAATTAAATTTGTAAATTTAAGTTTATTGTGTTAAGCAATTTTTATTTTGTTTACATTTTAGGTAGTCTAGTAACATCATATGTAAATATTGCTAAATGTAGAATTTCTCTCGAGAAAATTTCACAAGTGACAATTTAGATAAATTCTCTGCAGTAATATTTATTTTCTGCTGATAATTCCCATTCATTTTTACGAGTTTTATCTCATTCATTTTTACGAGTTTTATCTCATTCATTTTTACGAGTTTTATCTCATTCATTTTTACGAGTTTTGAATCCGGTGCAGTGTATTTTTAATAGATTTTCCTAATTGAAAAATCAACATTCAGAATTCTTCAAGAGACCACACCGCTATAGTTCTTCTGTTAGTCTTGTTATGATCTATTATAGGTAACGGGAGTTAAATAATTTAATTAATTAATCATTTTAAATTTAATAAATATATGTTATTCAAAACATTATATTTTCCTTGATATTCGTACAGATTCTTTACATTTATTTTTGAGTACTGAATTGGTCTTAAATATGAAATTGGTATTTAAATTTATTTAAATTTCATAATGCACTTAGTGACTAGGATTAGGATGGTTAATTAAGAACTTAGATTGCTTTTAAAAATTTAAACTACTTATAAGGTACTCTATATATGTTCTAGCGCTTTTAAGAAATGTTTTATTGAATAAATTCGCGTGTGTCTTGAAAAATGCACGCTTGCAGGTATTGGTGGTATTCTGTCCATTGTCTTGTATATTGTACTTTACAATAACTGGCGCAGATAAGTTATACCAGGTGCATGCCTAGCCGTTCTGCTTGTTGTTGTAAAGCAGTCGTAAAGATTAGTTTAAGTTACAGTTACAGATTCTATATCAGTTACAGATTCTATATTAGTTATTAGTGACAGATTCTTTAAACTTATTTTTGAGTACTGAATTGGTCTTAAATATGAAATTGGTATTTAAATTTATTTAAATTTCATAATGCACTTAGTGACTAGGATTAGATGGTTAATTAAGAACTTAGATTGCTTTTAAAAATTTAAACTACTTATAAGGTACTCTATATATGTTCATAATGGGTATAACTATATAGGTGTTCTATATATGCTTTTAAGAAATATTTTACTGAATAAATTTCGCGTGTGACTTGAAAAATGCACGCTTGCAGGTATTGGTGGTATTCTGTCCATTGTCTTGTATATCGTACTTTACAATAACTGGCACAGATAAGTTATACCAGGTATAGGATATTATAATAGATAATAGTATAGGATATTAATTAGAAAGCTAGAGGCATTGGAAATGTGGATATGGAGAAGAATGGAAAGGATTTTCTGGCCTCAAAAGGTTACAAATGAGGAAGTTCCGGAGAGAATTGGTACAGATAGACAGTTGATAAGTGTATTAAGAAATAGGAAGAAGAGTTGGATAGGACACATTCTAAAGGGGAAAAATCTATTAAAAGTGGTCATATAAGGCTGAATAGAATAGAAGGAACAAGAGGCAGGGGCAGGTCGAGATTGGGTATATTAGATGATTTCAAGACCCACTCATATGAAGAGGAAAGTGGAAGACAGAAGAGTGGAGGCGTTATATACCATGGACCTGCCAGTATATCTTCAATCCTCTCTCTCTCTCTTTCTCTCTCTCTCTTTCTCTCTCAGTGCACTGTTTTTGTTGTGGCAGTGCACTAAAAGAGATATGCAAGAATAAATTGCAAGAAGAATTAGATAGGATACATTCTGATAGATAGTTTACAAAACTATCTAGGGAGAGATAGTTTACAAAGGAAGTTGTAGAAGGTAGAATGGAAGCAAAGAGAAGCAGAGTCAGACCGAGATTATGAATGCTAGATGATTTAAGTTTTCACTCATATGTGGACACGAAGAGGAAAGCGGAAGACAGAGAAGAGTGGATGTGTTATATACCATGGACCAGTAATAAACAGTGCACTGAGAGAGAGCGAGAGAGAGAGGACTGAAGATATATAGTGTCAGCTTTAATGCTCAGCAAAAATTTAAAAGACAGTGCATGTTAAAACTGTGAGACTTTAATGATGTTATTGGAAATGATGTCAGCGTACTGTTATGTAAATTGCCTTTCATTGGCTGTCAAGAATCTGTTATCTAGTTTCAAGTGGTTATCTTATATTTTGCAAGTGGTTATCTGTTGTTGTCGAGAAATCCTATAAATGTAGATGAGATATCAGATCTTAAGTGACTAATGTGGTTCATTGCAGCACAAGAATAAGAAATTTCCTGGATTTATTAGTTTCAGTTTGCCCTAAGGTATAAGAAATTTAATTTATTACATTTTTTAATTTGCCTGTAGTGATTTTTTGTAGTGATTTTTTAATTTACCTGTAGTGCTATAAAATTTTTCGTATTTTATTCGCAGTCGTCGTTGTGTGCTGTGAATCTTCATTCTTCAGGATGATTTCAGTCCTACTCTCTAGAGTCATCATGTATGTAATGGAGTCATTAATCTCAACTCTGTTTTATACCTATTTTCATTCTAATATATCACATTAATTTACCTAAACATGTCTATTTTGATCTGAAATCTGTTATTTCGAGTGTATTTGACATTATATGTGTACCATTGCATCTATAATCTTAAATCTGTTAGTTATTTAATAAGATAAATCAAATCAAATCTATAAAGACATCATTTAATCATTGATGTAATGGATTTGACTCAATGTGATGGAGTAGTATTTTATAGGCAGATTATTTGTTAAATATTAAAATGAGATTCAGTATGATTGCTGCCTTACTCTGTTGCTTTTATTTGTCTCTAATAGACATAAACATTTGCAGGAGCTTTTTTGCTATTTTAAATACTGATGTTTCAGTTATTTGTACAGATAAATAAATTATTTATTTTTGCAGTCTAGTGTTTGGCACCCTCTATCCGGCCTATGCGTCGTTTAAAGCAGTGCGCACAAAGAATGTCAAGGAATATGTTAGTATCTCTGCAGCATAACGTCAGTAGTGATTATTGTAAAGTTACGGATTTAGTTTAACTCTATTTGAAGTAGGATTGGTAGAGTATGATAGTTATTTGAATTATTCTTTTCAGTAACTCTAAATCGTCCAATCAGTAATGTCACTTACTGGAGGTATTCGTGGATTGGGCACAGCTGCCTCTCTAAGTAGTAACCCTCATGTATACTTCAAAGAAAATTACAATGATTAGCTCTAATTAAAGAACTTTAAAGGAAACTGTTGAAGTGGTATATTGCTATATATTTCTAATATGATGGTGAGTTTACAACTCCCAGTTCGCAGTGGAACATTCAAGCATTCAAGCATAACCTTATATTAACATGTCTGTATAAGTATTATAACAATTTTTGGACATGCATTGTTTCTTGCAATTTTTTCTTGCTATTTGTTCTATTGACTGGTTTTCTGTATTTTGGATTTGATACTACATTTATATTTGGACCCCTTGATTTTTTCTGGACGGCTTGTATATGGTTCTTGAGTGCTCGATGTTGTCATTGATGACTCTAGCATTCTAATTGTTGTTGTTAGTACTGCGTCACTTTTCGCATCTATGACTTCTGGAAATGTTTAACATAATAATTACTAAATTAGATAATAATTACTGAATCGGGTAGTTGAGCCCATACTGTTAGAGACGTCCCCGATGTGGTTATCAACTGATTAAATGGGCTTTAAAATCTTATTGTATTAGTATTGTATCTGTGCAAGTATTAAATTATGTGTATTAAATTGTATTTGTTTCTTATGAAATGTGTTATGTACTAGATTGTATTTATTTCAGGTGAAATGGATGATGTATTGGATTGTATTTATTTCAGGTGAAATGGATGATGTATTGGATTGTATTTATTTCAGGTGAAATGCGTTATGTACTAGATTGTATCTATTTCAGGTGAAATGGATGATGTATTGGATTGTATTTATTTCAGGTGAAATGGATGATGTATTGGATTGTATTTATTTCAGGTGAAATGGATGATGTATTGGATTGTATTTATTTCAGGTGAAATGCGTTATGTACTAGATTGTATCTATTTCAGGTGAAATGGATGATGTATTGGATTGTATTTATTTCAGGTGAAATGGATGATGTACTGGATTGTGTTTGCTCTGTTTACTTGTACTGAAACTTTCGCCGACATGTTCCTCGCTTTCTGGTTGGTCAGACTAATTTAGCGTTTAATCTAGAGACATACAATAATAGAGTAGTTTACTAAAGAACAGTAATTTATTGAACTAACTGTTTTATAGTAAAATATGTTTGAGGGATTTGTTAGAGAGAATTAAGTCTATTGAATTTGTATATAATAATAATTAAATATTAAGTGTCCAGCAGATTATGACTGTGTGCGAGAGCACAGAAAATTTCTTATTGTTGTTCATATTGTTTATCCGAACTGAAATGGTAATATCATGTCTGTATTCTTTCACTTTTTATCTTTATTTGTATTTTAAATTTCTTAGCTTTAGGTAAACTTTCAGATTTTAGGCACAACTTTTTGATGCACGCTGCAGTTTCTTTAGCAAAATGTAGAAAAATCTATATATGGTTTTGATTTTCAATTTTGATGGCATTTCGATTTTATCATTTCACTAGGTTACCATTTTACTATGAGCTGAAGATAATATTTGTGCTGTGGTTGCTGGCACCAGCTACTAAGGGTGCGAGCATTCTCTACAGAAAGTTTGTTCATCCTCGTCTCGTTAAACATGAAGAGGTAAGATTAATCACTTTCTACTCGATTTGTAAATTTATTTTGTTTATAATTATATTTATTTTATTAAATTAGGATTTTATGTTGAAGTAATCAATAAATACTTCGATATTTAAGTGCATAAAGGACTTTTCTTCGGTTTCTTTTATTGCTCGAGGCTAAATTATGTAAGATATCATCCCTAATATTGCTTTGGGCTAGGAATTCTAATAGTATGATTGCAGTGTTTGTAAGTAATGCCTGAAATTTGTATGGTGTAGCATAGGATATAACATAATTTATAAAAGTTTTACTTTTTGAATAGTTTAGTTTACAGAAACTAACGTGAAGATGATGTTGTAATATATATTGTTCAGGATATAGACTCCTACATAGCCAAGGTGAGCGACAAGGGATATTCTGCTATAGTTGAGCTTGGATCTAAAGGTTTCTCATACGCCACAAACACCATTGTAATGACTGCCTTGAAGGTTAGATGTTATTATATTCTTGAATTCAAGTCTGAGACTTACATAAATGTTCGTCTAAGTCTAACATTCATTATTATCTAAACATATCTAACTGACAGATGCGGTTCTTGAATAAATCTTGTTTACATTAAAAAAATGTAAATTAAATAATATCTCTTTTTTCATGACTACAGTGGAACTTGCGCATGACTATAATGTACATTTTGTATTGTTTTTTGGATGTCTGAGGTTTGATAATATTAACTAAGTGACCAATTGATTAATAGACTGGTTGACTGATTGATTGTTAGATTGACCGATTGAAAGATCGATTGACTGAATGATTGAGTAACTGACTGATTGATTGGCTGACTGACTGACTTATTGATTGACTGATTGATTGACTGACTAATAATTGATTGCCTGGCTTTCTGATGAATTGATTAATTAACCTATTGATTGATTTACTGACTGATAATTGATTGATTGACTTACTGATTGATTGATTGATTGATTAATTGATTGATTGACTTGCTGATTGATTGATTGATTGATTAATTGATTGACTGACTGACTGATTGATTGATTGATTAATTGATTGATTGACTTACTGATTGATTGATTGATTGATTAATTGATTGATTGACTTACTGATTGATTGACAGGGCCAGTCTAAGTTGGCGGATCACCTGAAGAAGAGCTACAGCCTGAGCGACGTGTCGGAGGACGCAGTTGATGGGCGGGACTTGGACATGTATGGGCGGAGACCCATCGAGGCGAGACAGGAGGAGGAGCGTGTGGACGACGATGATGACATCGGGGACTATGACTTCGGGAGTGAGGAGGTGGACAGCAACATAGTGGTCGAGAAGTTCTCCAGTCAGAGACGAGAGAGAGGCGACAGTGAGAGAGGTATGCCAGTGTCGTCCACTACAATATCAAGCAGATCTAACGTCCGGTTCCTCGTCTGCAACTCTGCGGAGAGTGATCGGGATGTGTATTCAAATGCCTGTGTGGTTTAAAGCATTGATGTGCTGTTAAATACTGTAGGTGATTACAAACAACATAACGGGCATAGCTTTCTAGTGAGGAAGCTGACGTTGACATTAGCTTTACCAGCTTTTTACAAACAACAGGGGTAAAGGAATACATAGAACTGAAATGAAATGTGCGAGAAAGAAAGACTGATTTAGTTATTGATCATTTGATTGTTGATTTATTAATGAACGATTAATTTATTATTAATGGATTAATTGATTGATTGATTGCTTGATGGATTAATTGATTGATTGCTTGATGGATTGATTGCTTGATTGATTTATTGATTGATTGTGTTAGATCTGTATCCTGAGGACAAGATGGACGACGTTGTTAGTGGCAGACAAGTGAGACAAAGAAAGCCAGCAGCCTACAGTCATAAAGAGGTAACGAGATCTTATGACCTATAGTCATAAAGAGGTAAAATCTCTAGTAGGCTGTCTGCGTTTCATATCATACATTAAATTGCTTGTTACCTATGATTTTTTTGCTCTTAAAACTATTTAATTTACTAGAACATTTATTTAATGCAGTCGCCAGCTAATTGATTGATTTGTAGATCAGGAAACTGTATATTTTAGATTTTTCTGATTCTTTTGTGTGAATTTTGCTTCGTTTCTGTATTAATATAAATGTAAAATACTTCAAAATTTCAATAAATTGTCGTAAATTTGATACACCTTAATTGTCTGTTGCTTTTATTTATCTGTAGGCCTCACACATTGGTACCTTGCCACGTTCAACGAGGGGCTCCCGTCCCAGGCCCCCCATCAACAAGTCTTAGCCCCCTGTATTTGCTCACCACCCCCCTCCCCCACACCATCTGACGGCCTGTGTAGCATTAAGACGTTCGTTTTGTTCTGTGTTGCGCTAAGTGTTGATTCTTATCTCCATCAGCGATTCCCGATACTTAATTTTGAAGTATTTTAGTTGATTACAGTGCAGATGATAAAAATTAACAAAATTTTATTGGGTGTTGGTAAATAAATTATGTATTAGCGAATTCTTTTTTTAAAATTCTGTCTTTGTCTTCAATGTATTGAGATATAAAAAGGGAGAAATTCTGCTATGTAACATCAATTTACAGTCTATGTAATTGCCTTGTTACTTAATTTACTATACACTGTGGGAAAAATTTATCTGCCATGTAAAATCTATTTACTGTCTATTTTATTAATAGTTATTTAATGTAGAGTTGGGAAGCGCTGATATTTGAACAGTGACAGACTGGTTACAAGCGCACCAGTCTTAGTATGTAACATGTTAGCTACTCTGAATGTATGATACTGTATGGTCTGAATGTATGATACTGTATGGTCTGATTGTATGATACTGTATGGTCTGATAGTATGATACCGTATGGTCTGACAGGTTCATACCGTATGGTCTGACAGTGTCATACTGTATGCTCTGACAGTGTCATTCTGTATGATCTGACAATGTTATACTGTATGGTCTGATAGTATGATACTGTATGGTCTGATAGTATGATACTGTATGGTCTGACAGTATTATACAGTTTGATATAACAGTAGACTGAGCTCAGTGACTCAACATCTGGTAGTTCGGTGATTTTATTGCTATGAAAATACTATAATTCATTGGTTTTATTTTTGCGAGCAGTAGTTTAATCCTCATATGCAAGTTTATGCTAGAATCTGAGATCAAAAGTTGATATATATTAATTTTCTTTTTGTTTAAGGCCATAGTAGAATGTGGATTCAATGCCGTATTCTCCAATTGATGGTGACGATGGTAATATGGTAATTAGAGTAAAGTGGTTTTTGTTGGTTATGATAATTTTGGTTATCAGCTAGTTTGATGCAATGACTTTTCTACTAGGTTCTAGCTAATGTTGTAAAACAATTGCTTGCTTGAAGACTTAAACGTGATTTGAAACATTCTAAGAACGGTATGGCAGTGTGTTTCAGATGCTTTTGATGTAGTAATGGTGCACTTGATCTTGAACATTGTTAGGGTTAGGGTTAGGGTATGTGAAGCATTTATAACATTTCATGTATATAATTATAAAATGTTGGCAATTCACAAGATAACGCTGGCTTGCAACAGTCTGCTGGCATAATGTCTACTATTGTCATTATAGAATTCAGGGTCTGTGTTTGTGCCGTTGATTATTATGCTATTAATAGCGACCATTGTGCTGCTATCGATATTAGCTTAAATAATAGAATGGTGATAATGCTAATAAATAATTCCATTTCTTGCAAACGCATTAGATCATTTGAATGTTGCACTGTTGATTTAATGAGCTCTGAATAACCGTAGAAACCGGCTTTATTTTCTATGTATTAGATATATATTTGATATTATGATATTAGTGGTCATTATCCTAATGGACAACTGATTTTATGTTTTTCTCTCAATTGGAAAGTAATTATAAATGCGCCTGAAATTCCATTTTACAAGATTTTGGTTTTGTGGTATTTTTCTTGTGCTATACATTATCATTCAATTTAGCTTCAGTTTGTGTAGTAAGCATGCTTGGACCAAACCTTTGTTGACTCGACTATACTAGATGTCTCTGATATTATCTTCTGTATTTATTTGAATTCATTGTATCTACCGATTCACAATGACTTTAACTGCTATGATATTTGAACAAACGTATGATATTTGTGACAAATGTCTGCCTTTAACTTGTATCATTCTTTGTGCAGGGAAGCCCTGTATGAGGAAACGGACTTTAAACCATTATTATTATTATTGTTATTATCTCGTACTAGAATCGCTGTCTGGCGCTATCCTGATATCCTTCCTGAAATCATACTCATACGATGAAACTAATATTTCTGAGCTTATGGAGCGATGACTCGCAATGATTGTGCTTATTTTTAGTTTTGTGGTATGATCACTGAATGTACCTGCATAGTTCATATCTCATGTCTCAGCTGCTACGGCTTTGTCTTCTATTTTAGACTCGAGCACGTAGAGTGATGTACCGTGCAAGTGTCTATGCCAATCGACTTAATTAAATTTGAATATCAAACATCTGCAAAAGTATACTGTTTACCTATAGTAGTTACGTTTTATTTAGTTGCTTATCCCACTGGAGCCAGTGGGATTCAAATCGTGGGCTCGCCCGTCACTGACTTCGCTTTCGAGTGAGGAAACTGACGTAAAGCATAGCTTAACCAAATTTTTTAATTAAATAAAAAGAAACAACTGGCTGCGGTCTGGTGTAACACGGTATTGATTAGTCAACGAAAGTTCTAAAGTTTATTTTATATGTCCGAACAAATTGGAATCATATTGCTGCATTTATTCTGTACACGTGAATAACAAGTGACTGGATTATATTAAATTGAAATCTCATACAAATACTTAGCAGGCTTTTTCAACTTAATTTATATTTATAAAGATGGATATGTTTTGCTTTGATTAAGCAGCCGTAGATGTTTGATCTACACGTGAGGTAAATTTTTGTGTTTGCTTAAAGTTTGATGGTTTAGGCCATTTATTTGTTATTCAGCTTCCTTTCGAGAATTTTGGAAATGTATTAGCTTATATTTTGCTGAATTTAAAGTCGCGGCTTCTATGGCTATGTAATTGTAACCGTGAGAATCTGTAATTATTTGTGGTTTCTTGTGATTTCTCAATTTAGACACCATGTGGCCGAGTTGTCGAGATACTACATCCAGCGATCAGCTCGACACTTAGTTATGATTGTGGGATTGCCGTCTTTGATAGCTTCAATGCTGTGAATTGCTAAGACCTGATCTAGAACAATCCGTAAATTAATATGTTGGTCTTCGTACACTTCGGCTGGAAAATGGTGTTAGGTATTTTTGTTCGTTTAAGTGATTAGCCCGTTAGCTTAGGTGTAAGAAAATATTTGTCGGATAAATAAAATTCTTAAGTCAGAACCTAGATCAGTTCTTTTTTATACTGTGATACAGATTGCAGTTTTATTATTCTTTTTTTAATGCCCTGGGCTGTATATTTTAATCGCTTCAATTTTTAACTTTGAATTAAATGAAGTGTTTTTTATCTTAATTTTTTATCCCATGGCCCTATACAGCCCCGGGGCATTAAAAATTTAAAAAAAGATAAAAAAATAAGATAAAAAACACTTTATTTAATTCAAAGTTAAAAATTGAAGCGACTAAAATAATTCCTCTACACCCCTGTGAGCCACAATAACCGAGTGCCACGGAAACAGGCGGCATTGAATCGCTGGAGAGCAATTATTATTATAATTAATATTACTTTTATTATTATTACTATTGTTCGGTGGAGCTACTTTTATTATTATGACTATTGTTTGGTGGAGCTAGTGAATATATATATATATATATATATATATATATATATATATATATATATATATATATATATATATATATAATTACTGTTGTTTGATGGAGCCAGTGAATATATATGTATGTATGTGTGTGTGTGTATATATATATATATATATATATATATATATATATATATATATATAAGAATTTAACGTCCGATTCCTCCTTATAAATATATATATATATATATATATATATATATATATATATATATATTTATACGTCCCCAGACATTGACCGGATGTTAAATTCTTATTTTATATATATATTTATATATATATATATATATATATATATTTTTCTATATACATATATATACATATATATATATATATATATATATATATCTTTATATATCATATATATATATATATATATGCTTCATATTAATTTTAGCTTTGAGTTTCAAAGCTTTTAGTTCTAGTTTTATAATAATATTAATTTTAGTTTTATTATTTTAGATTTTAGTTTTATATTGTTTAGTTTTAGTTTTATATTAATTTTAGTTTAGTTTTTAGTTTTGTATTAATTTTAGTTTTCAGTTTTATAATTATAAATTTTAGCTTTATGTTAATGTATGCTTTTAGTTTTTAGTCTTATATTAATTTCAGTTTTTAATTTTATATTAATTTCAGTTTTTATTTAAAAAATAATTTAATTTTTAGTTTTATAATCATTTTACATTTTAGTTTTTAGTTCTATAATAATTTTAGATTTCATTTTCATATCGTTTAGTTTTATATTAATTTTAATTTAGATTTTAATTTTATATTAATTTTAGTTTTACATTAGCCTTTAGTTTAAAGCTTTTAGTTTACATTAATTTTAGCTTCTAGCTTTATATTAATTTTAATTTTTTGTTTTATTATAATTTTTGGTTTTAGATTTATTTATATTGTTATTTTTTTTAGTTTTATATTAGATTTAGTTTTATATTAATTTTAGCTTTAGTTTTTAGTTTTGTTGCTTTTTTAATTTTAGTTTTGGTTTTATTATAATTTTTGCTTTTAGTTTCATATTGTTTAATTTTTGATTTTACTTTAGTTTTATATTAATTTTAGTTTTTAGTTTTATATTAATGATAGTTTAGTTTTTAGTTATATATTAATTTTAGTTTTGTATTAATTTTAGCTTTATATTAATTTAGCTTTATATTAATTTAGTTTTTAGTTTTAACGCTTTTAATTCATATTAATTTTAGCTTCTAGCTTTGTATTAATTTCATTTATATTAATATAGTTTTATATTAATTTTAGTTTTTAGTTTATATTAATTTTAGTTTTTATATAATTTTAGTTTTCACTTTTTAGTTTTATATTAATTTTAGTTTTTAGATTATTTTAGTTTTATATTAATTTTACTTTTTAGTTTTATATTAATTTAAATTTTTATTATTATATTAATTTAAGTTTTTATTATTATATTATTTTAAGTTTTTATTATGATATTAATTTTAGTTTTTGTCTTTATTTTGATAACTTAGTTTTTTGTTTTATATTATTCTAGTTAGCTTAAAGTTTTAAAATAATATATTAGTTTTAGTTAGCTTTTAAGTTTATACTAATTTTTTTAAAATAATATATTAGTTTTAGTTAACTTTTAGTTTTATACTAATAGTTTTAAGTTTTATTATAATTATTTAGTTTTTAGTTTTATATTATTCTAGTTAGCTTAAAGTTTAAAAATAATATTTACTTTTATATTATTTTAGTTAGATTTTAGTTTTATATTATTTTTAGTTTTAGTTTTTACTTATTTTTTTAATTTCAGATTTTAAATTAATTTTAAGTTTTATATTAAATTAGTTTTATATTAATTTTTGTTTTATATTAATTTTTAAAAATTAATTTTTATGATTTTAAATATGTTATTTTTATTTTTTATTATTAAATTTTTTATGTCTTTAATTCTTAAAAGTTTATTAGTTTAGGTGGACTTTAGTTGATTATTTTAGGTGGACTCAAGTATCAACATTACATGCAATAAACTTGTGTATAATACATACGTATTATACGAATGTACAATACGTATAATACATCTAAAAGATGATAGTGACTAGCTTTTTTGATTAAAAAGCTAATCACTATTGATTAGCTACGCACTAATCAATTAGTCCAAAAACAACCAACAAACCGACCGATACAGCACTGAACATTACAGACACACAACCCATATATTAGACACTTTCCAACATCACAATACGAAGATTGAACGAGAAAACAAAACAGAACAGGAGTAGATATTGAAATAACAAATAAGCTCAACATAGTATCAGAAAAAGAAGTAGATTTTAAATAAGAGAAGAGTAATAGATAATAAAATATGACAAATAAGCTCAAAGTAGCATCAGAAAAAGAAGTAGATTTCAAAAATAAAAATTGTAAGAAAAGTTAAAAAAATATATTTCCATAAATAAGACAAAAAAATTATATTTTGGTAGGCACACTTCGCCGCCCCAGCACCTAGAGTTCACGGGTGGAGGGATATCCCCCGATCCCTCCACCCGTAGGATGCTAGAGCGCCCAGCGACGACCACGAGGAGGTGGTGCCAGTTCGTCACCACACGTATCGACAGCATCATCATGGGGGTAAGGGCTCTGGCCCCCTGCAGTAGGGCAGGATTCCCTCGCCCCCACTCCGCTGCCCATACATGCGACACCAAGGAGATCAGCCGTACACCACAGTGCCCCACAGTGTACGTCAAACCTCCTCTTCGTGTCTAGTAATAAAAAATAAACAAGTAAAAAAAAGTAATAATGAAAAGAAGAAGAGAAGAAACGAGAAGAGGAAACAACAACAAACAAAGACACCAACCAACAAAACAACCAAACAACGAACAAACAATCAACATGTATACTTAATATCGACATCCTGGTGGATGTTCATCCAGAGTCCTGATGACGAGATTTCTTTAGATTTCCTTTCCAGAATCCAGAATCCAGATTGTTCTTCCAGAAATAAGAGATTTCGTACCTGTACTAGGAAGGCAAAATATCGCCTAGTTGGCATTAATACAAGTTATGCAATAAATCAATAATTAACATTAAATTAGTACAAATTAGGCAGTCAATCAATTCAACAATCAATCAACAAACATGCACCCTTTGATCGATCAACAAGCATCAATCAACCAACAAGCATCAATCAATCAACAAGCATCAATCAATCAACCAGCGTCAATCGGTCAACCAGCATCAATCGATCTATCAACATCAGTCAATCAACCAGCATTGATCAACCAATCAGTCCTGATCAACCAATCAGCACTGATCAACCAATTGCCATTGATCAATCAATCAGCAGCTATCAACCAAATCACCATTGAACAACGAAATCACCATTGATCAACCAATCAGCACTGAGAAACTAACCAGCATCGATCAACCAATCAGCATCGACCAAACAATCAGCAATGATTAACTAATCGGCATCGGTCAATCGAATGGCTCGATCAACTAACCGTGCATTCACCAACCAATCAGCACTGATTGAAGAATAGGAACGATGAACCAACCAGCTTCAACCAACCAACCAGCATTGATCAACCAAAACGATGCCGACCGACCAACGATATTGCACGACCAGACGATGCCAGACGACAAAGATGCTGGCGAGGCCTCAACCAGCACCCTATAGTCAAGTGACATCGATCAGTCGTGAAATGCCGATATAATCAATCAACATCGCCTAATCAATCAGTCTACACCAGCCAGCCACCATTGCCAATAATGCAAGCAGCACCAACCGAATCAATGAATACCGATTAAGCCATCGATACCATTTGACAACTAACACCAATCAATCGAAAATCACTGAATAATCAGTCGACACCAATCAATCAAGCAACACCAATCAGTAAACCAACACCGAATATAATCAATCGACACCAATCAATCAATCAACAATGATCAGTCATACAATACAGAATAATCAATCGACACCAATTAACCAATCAACACCAACCAGTCCATCAATGACAAATAATCAATCAGCACCAATTAATCAATCAGCAGCAATCAATCAACCAATACCGAATAATCAATCAACACTGATCAACCAATCAACACCAATCAATCAACACCCGTCAATCAACTGCTACCAATAAATCGATCCCATGCGTCGAATCCATCAAACCATACGGTATACTTGCGATACACGTTGTAGTTGTTGCTCCAGTTGAAGATCATCTCCTCCAGTTGAAGATCCATCAGCTCCAGTTGAAGATCCATCTGCATAATATACATTATATATATATATATATATATATATATATATATATATATATATACAGTATATATATATATATACAGTATATATATATATATATATATATACAGTATATATATATATTATATATTTATATATATATATATATATATATATATATATATATATATATATTTATATAATCATTTAGATAACAAAATTAGAATAAGTTTTAGATTCTATGCAGAGTGACGTTACATACAGTCTAACATAAATTACATTAATTAATGGAACTACTTAATCCAATTAATGGAACTACTTAATCCAATTAATGGAACTACTCAATCCAATTAATGGAACTACTCAATCCAATTAATGGAACTACTCAATCCAATTAATGGAACTATTCTACCCAATATACTAGAACAGCCCTACTGTACAATTGCCAAATATAACATAGCATTATTTCTTTACTTATTTGCATATCAATATAGTAAAGTCTAAGCACTAAGATAAAAACCAAGGAGAGAAACGGTATTCCGTTGGTGAGCGCCTAGGCTCCGGAAATTGCTGGCATTAGTTTATAATCCAGACCCTATAGTTAAACTGGAATTCAAAGAAAGATGATGATGATCATGATGGTGATGATGGTGAGGATGGTGATCATGATGCTAATGATGACATACATCATAGTCTATTGTTACTTTACTATACATGTAAATTGTATAGATGTAATATTATAATTGTGGTACAATTATATACACTACATACACTTATGTAGTATGTAGGCCTGTACTGAAACGCTAATAATATAAAATTATTAATAATATTTAACTCAATTGTATATTCTAATGTTACTTATATGGCTTCAACATACAGTACTGTATTCTATTATTACATTTAATTGCGTATATAATACTTAAAGGCTAATATTAATATAAGAACATCACAACACTTTATTATATAGACTATTGAACATTTCATGGAAGAAGTAACGGATTATCGACGATAGAAGCGAATGGAGTAATGTCACCTCACTGTGTTCTGTTCAGAACGCAGGAAATTGATGATGAATTGTATAGAAATAATAATATATTTGCAGAAATATATTAATAAAATATTTATATATAACGTACCCTTATAATTATTTTACTAAATAAGAAAGACTAAAATATAGATATAGACTAATATAAAAGCTGTTAGACTTACGTCGAGTTGATTCTCCATCCAGTGTGAGATTCCAAGTGAAACCTCTCTCTTGATAGTGATCTACTTTCAACTTACCAGACAAAATATCGACATAGGCCTACGAGGCTGTGAAATAGGCCTGTGGGGCTAGGACGTAGGCCTATGAGGTTATGATGCAGGCCTATGAGGCTATGATAACAACAACAGGAAGCATCCTTGACCACCGATTTACCTCGAGTCATATAATACTTAATTAAATGTAATTAATTAATCTAGGTAATTAGAATGTAATTGTTTGCTAATAGATAATTATACGTTCGTCTGCATGCGTGGGCGTGTAGATGATTATGCGTGGACGTTAAGTAGCTTTCCTTAGGCAGGATTTAGTCCTGTTAACTGTAATGAATAACAAGTTCAAATGTTCTAATCCGTATTTAGAACACATGCTTGACAAATTGCACGTTGACGGTTCGTATTTGGGATGCACTAGCAATGAAGTTCAGGCCTCCATATGAAGTCTCCTTAATGTTTCAGACAGGGTAATTCCTGATGTTCTAATCCGTATTTAGAACACATTCTAGACAAATTACACGTTGACGGTTCATAACTGGGATGCACTAGCATATTGTCTCCATATCGTATCAATGATATCATATATATGTCAGTCTCATAATGTCTCCTTAATGTCCCATTCACGAAAATTCCAGCGTGAACTCTGTCAGACATCATGTCTGCCTGCTTGAAAATTGTGTCCTCTATATATTGGCCTAGATAAATGACTCTATGTAATGCATAGTTACGGTCATAGAATACAATATATCAGTGGTGGAATTTTTACAATTCAGATGAGCTGCAAATTCCGCTGCAGCTGTGTCTTGCTGAAGCTGTCAGTTATTTTATATTAATAAACATTTTATATTATATATTTTTTATATTATAATTTATATTCTGTATTATACTATATAATTTTATATTATTCGTCACATCCATTGTTTTATTGATACAACAAAGTGTTAACTATAATGATAAATTAAACTTATTGTCGTTTTAGATTTAATTAGGCTATTTATAACTTATTCAAAACGTCTTAATAGTGTGCGGTAAGTCTTAATAGTGTAGGGTAACGTAATGAAGTTTTAAATGTTAGATCCTTAGGTGAGATTGAACTCTTGTGGGTTCGAATCCTAGCCCCGCTGATCTGAGAGTAAAGTCTCGGACATTCACTGGACTGGTTATACGGAAAATGGACTATAAATTGCCTAACGGTTTAAACGTGTGATATTAAAAAGTGATAGATATCAACATAAATGATCATTTCACTGTAATGTAATGTTTGTTTTTTCATGTTGTCGTTATTTCGCCTGTAGATTTCTTCTATACTGGGGAAGATTTTGAGAAATATGGTAAATAGATTTTTACCCGCGCAAATATGTAAACAAGTCATTTTAGGTTGTGAGGTCAGATCTATCTAAACATTTTATCTGAAAACAGTTCGTCTCGTCCGTTACTAAAAGTCAGCCTAATCGTATTTATTTTAAAAGTAGTACGCATTTGTACGATGGCAGATAAGGATTGGATATCGTCCCCATTGATGATTATCGATGGCTTGTTAGGTATGCATACTCTACTCTGGAATCCTGATGTATCATTAATGAAATAGTATCAGAAATGGCAGACAAATAATGGGAGTGCTAATTTTATCCATGTTAGCATCGAGGGCTTGATAATCTCTAAATCTAATCGAATTTTCATTCTATTCTATATCTATTTAATCATCACTTTTGGTGAGTAGTTTGATTAATAAAATAGGCGAATATTGATGGACTCCTCAGTTTAATTCATTTAGTTCATTCTCTATTCAATGAATCTTTGTTTAGTTTCGCTTAACTTTCGTTATCAGTGCTTCCAACTATAATGCATAACACCGGCCTTTCAGTTACTTCAAAAAAAAGTAAACACGCATTATAGTGAATGATCAACTATGTTGATATCTATCACTTATTAATACCACATGTTTAAGCCGTCAAGCAATCAGTCCGTTTTCCGTATAACCAGTCCAGTGAATGTCCGAGATTTTACTCTCAGATTAGCGAGGCCGGGATTCGAACCCACGAGGTTTCAATTCACCTCAGGATCTGTCATTTAAAACTTCATGACGTTACCCCTACGCTATTAAGACATTCTGAAGAAAAAAAAATCCATATCCAGTTCATTACACTCGTCTTTACTACTACATAGATAAATAATTCGACTATTGAACAGTTTCAACTATTGGCTAGGTCTACTTACTCTGGCTTACTACTTACTATTACTTCATATAGGTCAATTTATGATTAATAATGTTGGTTTGTATTATGTCATTTAGACTGATGTAAGGTAGTATAAATTAACATTTAATTTTCTCAGAGCCCTTGCTTTAGACTTAATTTGTCATGTCTTTAGTGTCCTAATACAGTCTTAATTCAAAGCATCCTAAAAGATTCTGTGTATAACTGGAAGTCTAATAAGAGTTAGCATTTATTTGGTTTGCTCTTAACGAGCTTAAAATTTAGTAACATATGCATTGAATTTGCTATTGCTAATGCTGTATGGATATCATGAGTTTATATAAATTATAGTATGTTGCTTAATTGTCTGATATTGTTAGATTTATATGTGTTGTGTGCAGCTGATGGTACTGATGTCGGCACGTCTCGAATTTCTCAATATTTTCTACAAAAATTGGAGGATGATCTGGAAGCAATTTGGAAAGCAAGTAGTTTCTCATGTTAATTTTATAATCTGTATATAATTAATTGAAATAATTGTTTTTAGAATTTCTGAAAGTATTTTGTTTCTTTGTTTGGAATATAATGATAAAATCATTGAAGGCAAAATTGATTTTTTTAGCTTGTTACAATTTTTAGTATGGTATACTGCAGATTCTATTTAGCCATCACGCTGCGTTTGTACTCAGTTTTTTAATTTAAAATATATTTTATATATGCACGTTGCTAATATATCTTTAGATTCATTTAAAGTTCTTTTGTGTATTTTAAACAGATTCCATCTTTGAATGACAGCCGAACAGAAACTCTTGCTCCTAATTCTCTAGTGAGATTTCGTTGCATGGTTCAGGATGTATTCAACCCAGAACTATGCCTAACGAGCTGCTCTCTAACAAATAAATCAAGTGGTGAGAAAGAAACGAGAAACGGGCTTTACAGAGATGTAATTGACTGCCCTGTAAGTATATTTAGCCTTGTGTATAAATTTAAAAATGTTGAATGAGAGATAAGAAATTTATTTTAAAATTTTAGAAATTTTGCATCAGTTGCCGTGTTCAAGACCCCTATGATAAAGTGGTTTTTCTTTCTTGTCGAGGGCAGAATTTTGAATGGTCTATTCTTTAAGATTGGATCGTTTTGTTTTTGGATTGAGTTCTAGACAGTAAGCTAGATTAGATAGCTCCTGTAATCAGAACGTGTAGCTTGGACGTGTCTTATGGGAGAACACTGAGAGAGTAGTGTTCAGTAGATTTGCTCAAAGGTTGAATTGTACGCAAATACTACATAAATACTCCTGAAGAGGAATAGGTACAGTACTCGTGTTTGAAAAAAATTTATCTACAGTTTATAGACATTAGACTGTGGTTTGGTGAATGTATAGCATTAAACTCCTAAAGTTTAATGCTCTTAATGTCTTGATTTTATTCCGTGGATATCCGGTATTCTATCGTCGTCGTCATCATCTTCGCTTGAATCCTAGATTAACTAGAGTCGAGATACGATTAAACTGTCTCAAATCCTCGCTAATCCATTAATCTATATTATCTATATTTTTATATTAATCTTTGCAGGCAGGGTATGAACTAGCAGACAATTTTGACAGTGAATCGATGCACCCTGTAGATCGGCTGGCTTTGTACTGTGTACCTATACCTGGAGAGGCAGACTGGGTCAAAGATGTATTCTTTTAGAACATTTTAATTTTGATAACTATTAATCTATGTCGTTAAATTATATCTTAATATTATTATATAAAATTTTACTGCCTGCTATTATATTTAGTATTTCTGTTCTTTACATTTATAATTCAGTACTGTTCATTGTGATCTTTTACCTGTTGCCATTTTATTTACATAGTTTACTATTGCTTTCGTAACTTGATTTGTTGAGCTTAACTCAAAAACGTGCAGATTTTTAGGGCCAAAAGTGGCGCGAGTTGTGCTCGTGTTGATCAGGCATCTGTAAGTTCTGGGGGCAGTTCAAACAAAAGAAGTCTAGAGGATGATGATGTGAATCATAATGATGATGATTCAGGCGCAACGAATGATTCATCAATTAACGGTGGGTCGGATCAATCAATCAGCATCAGTGAATTGGGTAGTGCCAAGCGAGTGAAGCAGGAGAATGGAAATAGTAAGTTATCTGAGTGTGTCAACTATCTACTTTTATAACTCTCACCTTTACAACTATCCAATTTTATCAGCTAGTAAAAGCTGGTAAAGCTAAGGTTAACGTCGGTTTCTTCACTCTAAAGCGATGTCAGTGACAGGCGAGCCCAGGATTTGAACCCCGCACATACTGAACCGCGGTCGAGTGTCTTGCCGACTTCGCCACTGGTTCCAGGCAAGTAAGTACCGTGCTATCTGGTGAGATATCACTGTTGCAAGCAACTCATTTTACAGGTTACCGTTGTAGAATGAACTTTTTGAAATGAACATTGGAGTATTAAGTACCCTGATATTCTTTCTAACACTGCAATTTGTTTATCATTTAAGGCTTTGCTAATTGGAATCGAGGTCAACTTTTCAAATCAAGTCTCTGGTACAATACTTTATGTTAAAAAGTTTATTGTGTTAAATTATTGTGTTGTACATGTGCTAGAATACAAAATGTGTCAATGTCCAAATGTTTTAACTGACTAATAACTATAACGTGTAAATTTTCTGCAATGTGAATAGGCAACAAAAGAGAAAAACAATCAGATCTGAATTTTCCTCTGCCTGGAGAAAGAGGGCCAGCATGTCTTGTGAAAGTAAGTGCATTTTATGAGATTTTGTAAAATTCTATGGCAATGAAGTTTTCTGTTTGGTGATGATAACAAGTATTCAATAAATGAATGGTAAATTATTGTTGGTTAGACTTTTCTGTAATTGCAGTTATCAGTGAATCTGTTTAAAGGTGGCAGTGGGATAGTGGGATGTCAGCTGGAATGTTCTGTTCTGTTCTCTATCTCTCGCTCCCTTTGTCTCTAACTCTCTCTCTCATTCTGACTGTCTGCAGTAATAATAATACCAACAACAATTAGTGCTACAATAATTAATGGCAACATCGAGCACTATTGATACAAATGAAGTCGGCGAACAAAAGAAGGTCCAAAAATGGTGTAGATTCAAAAATTCAGACAGTCAGCCCAAAGAAAAAGGAAATTACAGAAAAAGAGGTTAGGCGCTGGTCGCAACTCGTGTACACTGGATGGAAAAGAGAGATGGAAATGATAGGGCTTCAGCTGCCTGTGGAACTGATCTTAGGAAAGCAAAGGCTGATATGATTCAAACGAACACTTCTGAAGATTGGATGAAAGAGAATTCCAGATCTGCGGTGCAGCATGCTGGAAAGAACGATTAGATAGCTTAAAGTGTGAATGTTGGCTAGGTCTCGCAAGAGTCGTTGATTTAGATGACGGAGCAACAGCCGGCTGCATCACTTTAATCAAGTGAGACATAAAAGTTGGTCCAGGGTTGGTGACTTTTTCACATGTGTTGTCAAAGTCATTCTACGAACAAGTATTGCATAATATATGCAATTCAGATGGACAATAAATTTATTATGTAAACTATCTGCAATTTTATTAACTGGCGATTCATTAATTACGTGATGGTTTCTCTTTTAATTGACCATTAAATGAATTTTGCCAGGTTTATGATTCTTCTGCGGACATCAAGGTCAATGACGTAATAGAATTTATTGGAATCTTATCTGTTGACCCAGCTATGGCTTCCTTTGACGACGAAAATAGGTATTACATATCTTTGCAAGATGTTACGTTGTTATGATATTATAAAATGTATTAGAAACTGATCAGATTATGAAGAAAACATTAATGAATAATAAAATTATTATTTATTAATATTTTATTCACTGTATAATTTAAATTAATCTGGATTTTATACACTGTTTTATAATTAATAAATAATTACATGATGCAGTGTATAAAACACTCAACTTGCACAAGTGACAAGTCTAGAATCTGATGCTCTGTGAAGTATAATGTATTGCATACTATTATTATTAATATTATTAATGCTGACCCTAGTTAAACTGGGATTCAAAGAAAGTTGATGATGATGATGACTATTATTTTATTTTTTGCAAAGTAAAATCTGCAACACCTTGAAATGATTTTGTAATGATCGCTCGAGTGTGTGTCTAGTAATTTAGAATAGTATATCAATGTAAGTATAATGCTTACTTAAATTTAATATCTTAATTTGTAATAATTTAAATATCTGTCTCTATATCTCTGAGAAAACGATCCTATTATTATTATTATTATTATTATTATTATTATTATTATTATTGATTATTTAAATATGTTAATGATAATATTATTACTTAAATTTACCACACATATTCTATTAGCAGCGACTTGGACGCACTGGTGGACGTAACGTCTGCTTTACGCTGTTCTGACGAGGAGCGTGCCGCGTTAAATCCACCGCCATCTCTTGTGCCTAGGCTGCATGCAGTGTGCTTCCTGCCACTGCTGCACAACAATCCACTCGTGCCCCTACAGGTGGAGAATATTGCAACTCTTTGTAAGTTAATCTTTTTTATTGATTTTATAATATTTACCTTTCATACCTTCTAGAGAAAAAGTTTGAATATTGTGCCATTTGAAAGTTTTATTTGCCATTTGAAAGTTTTATATGCTAGTATTGTTAGCTATTGTAAATTAATAGAATTAGTCAGATCCAATGGCAAATCTTATATTATCGATGTATATGCTTCTTAACGAGTAGATTAATCTTCTAACGATAAGGTATTTTTTCTAGGATAAACATACGATTAAATGAATAACTAATTTATTAATAGGGAAGGTGACATAAGGAATAATAATAATAATGATAAGTATTTAACTTCCATTCCTACATTGTATCATACTGTCGGGATGTTTCTGCAACGTCTGCCAGTTTGTAAGATATATTTTACTTTTGTAAACAGATCAGCAGAATATATCAGCGGTAAGAGAACAGATTCTCTCCGTTCTAGAGATGGCACTATTTGGCGATACGCTTGTGGCAGAATATTTGCTCTGCCATCTGGTGTCCTATGTATATTCTCGTCTAAACGTTGTGGCTCTTGGGAAATTCTGCCTTAATCTGACGAGGTGTTCCGTTGGTTACGCCCAGCATCTGTATCGACTTATCTCCAAACTTGTTACAAAGGTGCGTTGTACTCTAAATGATTTATAATCGTTGGGCTGATTTTCTGGATTTTGAAATTAGCACTGTTTTTGTACCTTCATTTTGCTCGCTGGCTTGATTTTGTCTCAATAGTGCTCGATGTTTTCATTGATGACTATAGCACTCTAATTGTTGTTATTATTATTTTTCTGTACTGTAACTTTCTGCAGTTGTCAGATTGAACGAAAATAAACGAATATATTATTATTATTAATATATCTGTAACATGTGTAATCAACTTAAATATATATTTTTAAAAGGGTACTTGTATTTAAATTATATTATCAAATAATAAAATAATGTAGAATAATTATGGTGTTAGGAGAGGTATTTTAATGTATTTGCAAATTTATCTGTTTAGCAAAGCTTTAGAGCAGGCGTAAGACCAATATGCTTGTTAACAATGAGTTAATTATCCTAGTAACTTGCTCTCTAACGGCTAAATCTAGTAATCTATCAAAGTTATCTCGTTGTTAATAACTTTGCATTTCTCCTTCGAATGTGATCCCTTATTCGATGAAAAACTAAGGAAAGTTTTATTGCTGAATTACAAGCCATTACATTCGTGTCTTTGCCTTATTTAGCTCGACTAATCGTAAATTATTTAACATTGTTGCAGCGTTTTACTAGTTACGCAAGTTTTTCTAGTTTTATCTTCTTTGAACGTTGTAAGAATGGTGGTTTGCGTTCAGAGTCATTTTCTACCTCTAACACTCGCCAAATAATGGTATATCAAAAGTAATGTTATGGATGATTTAGTAAAGATCCACTCGTATGTGGACATGAAGAGGAAAGCGGAAGATAGAGATGAGTGGAGGCGTTATATACCTTGGACCTGCCAGTAGGCAGTGCACTAAGAGAGAGAGAGAGAACATTGTAAGAATGGTGTTTTTGTGTTCAGAGTCATTTTCTACCGCTAACACTCGCCAACATGAACAGCGTCACGTTTGTACCTCACAAGGACTATGCTGCCAATAAACTGGTAACTGGATTACTGCAACTTTCTGCAAAAACTCACCTGGTAGTGGATGAGACGGCCCTGGAAGCTGGAAAACTGGAATCAACAGGTTCGCATGCTCTGAATAATGTTTACAATTTTTATTTCTTCCTAAGTTTAATATCTACATCTAAATTATAAGTACCGACTTCCACAAGTATACCTAGTACTGTGCTTTTTAGGTGATTAGCAACTCTGTAGTAACCTTAGAGTTCTACTTATGGCAACAATAATAAATAAGTCAACCTAATTACTTTGGTACACACTCTATCGCTCTCTGACTTTCATGTTCTACAAAGGGACATGTCCTAGGTATATATTCCTACTCGTAGTCTGTTTCTACACTCCATCAGAGCACTCCACTGACCTACAGATAGCGCAAGTCATGCAATTCACAGTTAGATGTGTATCATGGATGAAATTTTTATTCAAGTGCTTATAGGGCATTTGTTATGTTTTTACTTTGGTAGCTACTTGACGTGGATTGAACGGATTCAAGTAATTGAAGCTTGATCAGAATGCAGACTGTCCGGCACTGTTTATCTGATGTTATAATTTTACTGTCTATTGCAGGTGTTACCAACATGACGGCTCTGGGAAACGTCATCAACTGGCAGAAAGTTGATTATGATTTCTGCTATCATCAGCAATCCTTTCCCTCGGACATTATCACGCTAATCATTTCCGAGGGAAAGTCTATCCTAAAGGTATCCGCTAATATTCTAATATCTATTTTGTTTTCCATCTTTCCTTAGCACTGAATAGAATTGGAATGTCAAGATTTTTGGAACTAAATCCAAGCTGAAAAGTGAGAACAGAAAAAAGCTGTGCAATTCCGATGTCTAGATATAATCAATAAATTTTAGGATCAATTAATATGGAGTATGTAAAGTTCTAAAATAATAAATACAAACTAAACTGGGATTAAACTGGGATTTTAGAGAAGAAGATGATGATGATGTAAAGTTCTAAAATAATAAATAGCATTAAATATTTAATAACAAATATTGAAGTATGATTAATGTTATCTATTCTGTTGCAGGGCGACTGTCAGGTACCTTTGATACCTAACTCGACAACTGGATCAGATCAGGTGACTGAAATATTTGGCGGCATCAACGAATACCTAACACCAGCCCTGCTCTCACGGATCAGGTGCTATCTCACCTGCGCCAAACATCTTGAGTACTCGTTAGATGACGTCATGCAGAAAGTTAGTATACTGAGTATATACTGAGTATTGTTACTAGTACTCTCCTCGTCATCATCATCATCATCATCATTTTCCCTTGAATTCCAATTTAACTTGGGTCAGGATACGAATAGACCTTCATTCTTTAGACTTTTCCATTCATTTAGAAAATTTGTAGCCATTTCTGGAGCCTAGGTTATCACCAACCGAATGTTCTTTCTGGCTTTGGTTGGGTTCTAAGCGTTTTGCCTCCTTTCACAAGGCATGCAGTGTTCATTTCTCTATCATTGTTAGTACATGTTTGGTGCAAGGTTTAAAACTAGTTGGTGCTTACTGTTGCAATATGTTCTTTTTTCTTGCTCACTTTTAGAATGTCCTAGCATCGCAGTATAATGTTATCATTACGATTTAATTTCTGTTTATTTTGTAAACAGAATTTAATATAGGCCTAAACTGACAGTATTAACCCAGTGTCGTTGTGTTTATAAAGTAAACAAACGTTCACTTTTTCTACCATTAATCTTACTGTTTTAATTCGCACATTAGAATTTTTGAAAATAATTCATGCTGTAGAAATAAAAACAGGATGGGACATACTCTTTAATTAGGTTGTATGTGTTGCTGAAATGTGTAACAAGTGGAAGAGTTGCAAGAGAAGATGTTTAGAGGAAGACCAAGACAAAGGTTGTTAGATAAAATACTATATTATTCATATAGAGAGATGAAAGAGGTTGTGGATGTAATTAGTTGGAAGCGTTATAAACCATGGACCGTTAAGCTCTACAGTGAAACTTCATAGTATTATGTCATTAATGTAATATCGCAGAAGGTTGAAGAAGATTTTGTGGAGCTGAGAAGAGAAGATGTGGGCTCAATGTCTGTTGATGATTTCCATTCACTTCTCACTCTGGCAAGGTGGTGCACTTCTTATCTTTAGTTTAAATATCTCAATAGCGGTGGGGTAACGTCATGAAGTTTTAAAGGACAGATCCTGCGGTGAATTGAACCGTCATGGGTTCAAATCCCAGCCGCGCTGATCTGAGAGTAAAATCTCGGACATTATCTGGATTGGTTATACGGAAAATGGTCTAAATTGCCTGATAGTGTAAGCGTGCAGTACTAAAAGTGATAGATGTCAACATAGTTGATTATTTCAACGGTGGCTCGCAACTGCCATCTAATTTCTTAACTTTTTTTATTAAAAAATACAAAACAAATTTCTTGTTACTATATAGCAGTATCTATATCACACATAGTCGATGACAACATCCAGCACTGGATCTTGAATCAAAGGCTAGTTCTGTGCAAAAAAATAAAGTTTATTGTCCATGACAGCATCGAGCACTCAATGTTAAACCAAAGCCAAACCGATGAGCACAAAATTAGGTCAAAAACGGTGCAAATCCAAAATTCCGTTAATTTGTCGTACTCAGTCAATTCGTTTATGACAACATCGAGCACTCGATGTTAAACCAAAGCCAAACCGATGAGCACAAAATTAGATCAAATAATGGTGCAAATCCAAAATTCCGTTAATTAGTCATATTAGGGTCAATTCGTTTATGACAACATCGAGCACTCGATGTTAAACCAAAGCCAAACCGATGAGCACAAAATTAGGGAAAAAGGGTTGCAAATCTAAAATTCAGTTCAGTTTGTTTTTTTTATTTAAAAAAATTTAGAAATTTTGGTTACTATTAATAGCACACGTAGCTATTTATAGTAACAAGAAATTTTTTTTTTTTTTTTTTTAATAATAAAAAGTTATGAAACTGGATGGCAGGTGCGAGCCACCATATTTGCTTCTTTTCTTTTAACTTTAAGCATTTCTTGTTTAATATTACATTATATTTTAAGCAGGTATGTAGCTTTACATTTTGAAGTTGATGAGTTAACTCTGCCATGGTTCTTGATATAGATGTATCTTCATTTTTAGATCTCTTTTAATTGTAGTTTTGAATCATATGCAGGTTAATGAAATGTGTAATCAATTATGATAGATTAATTATATTTAATATCGATTGGTTTGAATTTTAAATAATTGAATTGTTGAACCTCTGTTTTGATGTTTCGTACTGATAATTAGGCTAATTCTGAATTTTAAACTTCTGATATTATTCTTCTTGTTTAGCGTGTAGTAGATATGATTTCTGTGATATATTTGTGTTAATTAATTCAGCTATGTTCCGTGTATGCTCACTTAAAGGTGAAGGATGACGTTTTATGGCGTTGTATTATTTTATAGGCTTCTGTCGCTAAGCCATGGGCACAGTCAGCTTACAGCAGAAGCTTGGCAGGCTGCCAAAGAGATGGAGGCCAATAGGAAACTACGTCTCAATGCAGCGACCAATAGGAGTTAAGAGCTAAATTGAGATAAGAAACATTGAAAGCAATAACACAGATTTTAATATAAAGCATAATTTTTTCACTGCAAATTTTCCACCATCTGATTTAATAATCTTAATTTAGTAGGCTCTATTTGAACAAATTGAACATTTCTTTTTCCAGTTTCGGCTGTGACCGGGCATAAGAACATTATGAATACATGAATTTGACTTAGATTTTTTGGATTTATATTAGCTACCCATATTATTACCAAATTTATTGTTAATCTTACTCATAGTAAATGATTCTGGCCCATCAATGCCGATAGTTTCGATCAGTTTTCATAGCAAGGATTTAATTTTCAATCCATGAAGTATATTATCAGTGTTTTTTCACTCAGCCATTGATTGACTCGTTGATGAACTTAATTATCAAATGGCTGATGTGGTTAGTCTGACGATTATAACTAACTGTTATAATAAAATAATATGAAACACATTGCAAAGTGCTGCTGTTATAATAAAATAATATGAAACGACATTGCAAAGTGCTACTGTTATAATAAAGTAATATGAAACGCATTGCAAAGTGCTGCTGTTATAATAAAATAATATGAAACGACATTGCAAAGTGCTGCTGTTTTGCATCACTGAATCGATGGTGTGGTCTTTAGATGGCTCATTGGATGACTATATAGCTAATTTTATTAGCTAACTTATTTTATAAGCCATTAACTAATTTTATTGGCCATTGGCCTAATCCTATAAAGAGTCCAGTCCTGGAAAACCCGTTGAATATTGGAAAGCTTTTTCGGTAAATATTATAAGTAAGATCCAGTATAAGAATATTGTCTCTCTTGTTATGCCGATCTGTATGGCATGTTTAGTTTATTCACACTCTTCAAACGTTTATCTTGCTTAGCTTGAAGTGATTTATGCTGTGCTACTGGGATGTCCCTCACATCATTTCTTGATGAAGAAGAACGACGTTAAATCTTTGTTGTAGATGGTATTTGTTAATCAGATCGAACTTAATTTGTTGACGACTTAATTTAGACACCAGTATCGAACTGCTGATGAATTCTGCGAGCTAAACAACTACTGCTCATTTATTCGGTTTACGTTTCAGCCGTTTTCATTTGTTGAATAGACTTCGCTAGCTTCTCCTGAGCGATTCGTATCAAATTCAGCTCCATCCATATTGCTGTAAAATATAAAAAAATCTAGTTAATAATCTACCTGGATTTGATCATTGAACTATAAAAGAGCTACATGTATCTTATTTTTAAAGGAACTTAAGTTAGGTTATGTGAAATACTGAAAGAACTCTCATTAATAAAACACTGCAATAGTCTATGAAATCAATTATAATTATTAGTTGTTGATGTAGAAGTGATTTCATTTTTCTATTATTAAGTTGCTTGCTATACCTTGCTTACAATTAGATTTAGTATCATTCCGAATAGATATAACATAATTCCAAATAGATTTAACGGCATTCCAAATAGATTTAACGGCATTCCAAATAGATTTAACGGCATTCCAAATAGATTTAACGGCATTCCAAATAGATTTAACGGCATTCCAAATAGATTTTGCATCATTTCAAATACATTTTGCATCATTTCAAATACATTTTGTATCATCACTAATTGATTTAACGTCATTTCAAATAGATTTAGCATCATTACGAATCAATTTAACATTATTCCAAATATATTTTGCATCATTCACTCTATTGTTATGTTGTGTTCCAGTGTAAGGTCTACAATTTGATAGCCCTCAGCTCTATTTATCTCGATAGTGCTCGATGTTGTCATTAATGACTGTAGCACTCTAATTGTTGTTGTTACTATTATCGATCTCTTTGACTCCGTATTATCATACGATAACGACTCGAGGCAGTGGCATCGTCGACTGGATGTCCAGCTGTTGTGAGTAAGTGCAGGGTTCAGATCCAGTGTACTAGCAAGTTACTACACCGCTGACATGCTTTGAGACAGAAAACTGACAATAGCTTTGCTCTGCGTCTCCTCTAAAAGAGTCGCAGTCTAATTTAACGTTAGTTTCGTTGCCCGAAGGCGCTGTAGGGATTCGCTTACTTTGTTCGTCTCGTCGACGTTTGTACCTCTCCTCGACCGGAAGTCTGCGCTTGAAGATCTCAGAGGAATGTTCGTCCAGAACTGTCGTATTGTAGTTGTAGGTGTAGCCGCTGGGTCCAATGTTGCGTCTCTGCCTCGCGCCAAGCTGCTCGTAGCAGTAGTAGGGCGAAGCCTTGTCCCATACGTCGTAAGCCTGCCATCAAAAAATTATTTAAATTGTCTCTCTCTCTCCCTCTCTCTCTTAGTGCACTGCCTACTGGTATTACCGACACAACTTTTGTATCTAGATATCACCTCCGTAGGGCTAAGTCGTCTAAAGAATCGGGTTATATTGAGGGGGCAAGAGATTCGAAACCATCTGTAGTGCGAAAACATACTCTGTCCAATAACCAATCATCATCAGTCAATCCCCTATTCATTCGTTTAAATCTGCTGCAATTTCTGGAGCCTAGGCGCTCGCCAACCGAATGCCCTTTCTGACGTTATCAGGCCTGTTATTTTTTTTTAAATTATTTACCCCGGTGTAAAGAACCTGGGGTTTGATAAAAACGATTCAAGCAATACGTGCTGAATCGCCGCCCGGCTACTCGAGGTCATCAAACGGCTTAAAAGAATTATTGCTATTATTATTATTAGTATTACTATTATTATGATTATTAAGAGGTAACAAACCTTGCGCGTAGGGCTACCATTCCACTTAGATTTCTTGCGCAGATCCTTGAGTTGCTGAACGTTGTGAGGATGACTGAGTGACGATGTACAGAGCTCCAGTCGGAGTCTGGGTATACCTTCACATAAATTATCATCATCATCATCTTCTCTTGAATACAATTTTAACTAGGGCGGAGATAAGAATAGACGTTATCTAATCTATCGTTAGGTTTTAGACAATGTTGTAGCAATATTTGGAGCCTAGATTAGTGCTAACCAACCGAATGCCCTTTCTGACGTTGGTTTGTATTCTAGTTTTTGGCTTTTTACGACATGAGCAGTACACAGTTGGTATATTATCAGGAACCCGGACGTAACACAGGCATTAACTTTCAGAAACTTCAGAGAATAAAAATTAAACACATTTATCTCATAAATTAAGCAGAATCAACGTAATCCATAGAGAAAAAGCCAAAAATAGTCAAAATAAGCCTACCTTCAACAACCTTGCCTCCACACTTAGCACTGTGATCTTGTTTTAACCCTGGCCTGCATCCTCGGGTGTGACTTGCCCTTTCACTGGAGATGTCGTTATTTTGAGGGGTGGGGGGCTTAGGGGCAGGATCCTGAGAGGTATCCACGTGTACGGGACGAGGTGGAAGCTCGTCCAACGGATATCCGTCCAGGTTGAATGGATACTTCACCATTGTCCGCCATCTTGCATCTTCTGTGTCTATACAGGATAGAAGTTTAATATAAATAGGCCTGCTGCCTTGACTTGAAACCGAAGTTAGGCCTACTCTATTTATATGCATAGAAGTCTTAACTTTTGAATTCTTAAGCCCTATATTTTTGCTCGACTTGCTTCATATTTCAGAACTCAAGACACAAATTACTTGTAAGTACGAAATTATAGATTACGTTTTAAAAATTTAGTTTGTCATTTTTCATGAATCTT
The DNA here is from genome assembly GCA_905160935.1 of Enchytraeus crypticus. NCBI lineage: Eukaryota > Metazoa > Annelida > Clitellata > Enchytraeida > Enchytraeidae > Enchytraeus > Enchytraeus crypticus. The sequence continues at coordinate 201,967 of CAJHZI010000481.1, read as the reverse complement.
TCGCTTTCGAGCAGTCAAGCAATCTCTATTGCAAATGAGAACAGCCTCTTAGTAACTTGATTCCATTTCAAACGAAACAATAAATTGGTCAATTAAAAATTCAATCATAGCACAGTTTCCATAGGTCTACATAGGCCGATGTAAGGACTCTATTCATATTTTAAATAATGAGACGGATGAGAGAGAAAACTTTCAAGACATCTATTTATTCAGATGAGAGATTTTCTATAACATAATCTATAGGGGCTAATTCCATTAATTCTGAAGTCTTATGTTTGTGTTTAACATTCTTATATACCATGCCCTCTCTTTCTCTTTCTTCTCTCTCTCTCTCAGTTTTATATCCCTCTCCCTCCCTCTCTCTCTCTCACACACTCTCTCTCTCTCTCTCTCTGTCTGTCTGTCTGTCTGTCTGTCTCTCTCTCTCTCTCTCTCTCTCTCTCTCTATCTCTGTCTGTGTCTCTCTCTGTGTGTCTCTCAGTCTCCCTCTCTTCTAGCTCTCTCTCTCTCTCTCTCTCTCTCTCTCCGGATCTGGAATACATCCACTCACAATCCTCACGGACATCAGATGGAGAGTCCCAGCAGCGTCCTTCCAGTTCCTTCCTCGTCCTCATGTTCTCATAGTGGATCTCTGAAGTCATCCGGGACAGCCTGACCTCGGGTTCTCCCCCCAGGCAGGGCAGCCGCGACCTGGCCCTGACCGTGGGACCACGGGCGTAGGGGGGCGCCAGGAAGCCGCCCGTCGTCCAGTCGAGCGAGCATATCCGGTCCTTCTCGTGTCCGTCGAGGTAAACAGGCATGTCCAGCAGCTCCGAGGTCTTCTTAGGTTGTTGTGTGCGTAACGAGGCTTCTCTTCAAGACGACTCGACACACTCGAGCTACCGTCAGAAAGATTAAGGTAGCAGTATGTTACTGTCCGTGGTCTTCTTGTTTGCTTGATAATTATATCGCCGAATAGGTCGACTATTTACTGGTGTTTAGATGTAAGTGATACTCGTGTTGCATGAGATTGAATACAATATAGTCTGCTAAACGTTCACGAGATAAATATAAGATAACGCATACTGATCATCTTATAGCGCGTTTATTTATAATATACCTATTCTTTTTTTTGCTTTTTGTGGCTTTAACGTCAAGGTCAGAAGAACATATTTCGATGTGAATATATTAAGGAGATTTTAGTTAATTTAATATAAATGAAACGTTTTCAACGTTATTTTCTAGTGCTTATGTTTTGATATAAAAGCGTGTTTTGTTTACAATTTTATATGCTGGCAGTTGTCTGGAGAAATATTTCTTATTGATTTTTAAAAAGTAAAAACGCATTATAGCGAAATGATAAACTGTGTTGATATCTACCATTTTGCTATCACATTGATATCTATCACATTCATTACCACATGTTTAAACCGTTAGGCAATTTATTCCATTTTCCGTACAACCAGTCCTGTGAATGTCCGAGATTTAACTCTCAGATCAGCGCGGATGGGATTCGAACCCACGAGAGTTCAACTCACCTCAGGATTTTAAGAATCTATGTGAATCCATATTAGCACTACATATATCCTTCGCAATTCAGTTAATACAAGTCGTCGCTCCCTTAGTCGCCCTTAACGATTACGTCCCGTTTTCTGCTAATCTAATTTCTCATCAGGTTAAGCTCAGGAGGTTGAGAGCCAGAAGAGGGTAGAAATGGACTCAAAATGGATTTATCTCGGTAAATAAAAACGTTTACAACTGTTCCACTCGGGTTCAGTTGTGATATCATGTATAGTCTATTGTTTATAATTTGTTTATATATTTTTAGATTTGTTAAGAATTTATTTACTGCAGGCCTCATCAATGGCCTGTCTCAATCTAACCATGAGCTATAGCCTACTAATATAACCAAATCGGCGATTAACAGTGGCGAAGTCGGTAAGACACTCGCGGATCAGTATGTGCGGGTTCAAATCCTGGGCTCGCCCGTCACTGCCAGCGCTTTCGAGTGAGGAATCTGACGTTAACCTTAGCTTTACTAGCTTTATTAACAAAAACTAGTAGTGCTTATTTGAAACATATTTTGTACTCTAATTATAAGTTTTAGAACTGTTGTAAATTTGTACTGCTACGTCAAAAGAAACAAAGACTCGTTGACAAATGTTATATTTATAGTTTCCGTGAAATAGTAATCGAATCGCTTTACTTTAGAAATTCTACGTTGTTAAAGATGCAGGATAATGTTTATACTAAACTGTAGTAAACTGCACGCAATACAGAACAATTCAATGATACTGTCTAACTCTAAATATTGACCTATAGGAAATTGACGATAATTTGAGGATTTGTCAGATTACTGAGGCATAACCATAACTAGTATTCTTAAAGAAGAAGCTAGGGGTATTTCTCCTCTCCATCAGAATTATTTTGTCAAGTGGCAAATCCATGGTACATACTCCAACACACAGTCAGCTTTTATAGTCTATTTCATAAGGAGAATTTCATAGCTCAACAATTAAATCTTTTCACAAAAGGCATTGCAATAGCCGCACCTTATATAAATCATAACTTAGGAATAATATGACTTCTAAGATGGTTTCCCGTTCCTTTCCTCAGTTTTTGCTTAGTCGTTTTTTATTACACCTGTAGATAACGGTTGGGTTATTCTTTTGAGTAGCTGAATACAACGATGATAACTATCTATCTCTCTTAGTGCACTGCCTACTGGCAGTTCTATGGTATATAACGCCTCCACGCTTCTCTGTCTTCCGCTTTCCTCTTCATTTCCACATATGAGTGTTTCCTCTTCATTTCCACATATGAGTGGGTCTTTAAGTTATCTAACATACCTCATATCGGCCTGCCCCTGCCTCTATTTCCTTCCATTCTACCTTCTATACGTATTATTATGTAGCCCATAATTAGCTTGAACGATGTTCTAAATTTTTAATAGAACACGAAATCATGTAAAATAATCGATGAATGCTGTCAAAAATTCTACGCTGCAAAATTAATACAATAAGGACTCTATGTTGAGAAAATAGTGCGCAGTAGTTCTTTGAGATCTTTTAGTGCAGTTCATTGAACCCTCCATCGAGCGATTTTTATTTAGTTGCCCGTCAATCAATCAATCAATCGATCGATCGTGATCAATTCAGATTTAGAGAACTGTGTCGAACATCGCCATCGATTTCGTTATCGTCTCATCCTGTTAGACAATAAACCAAAGACGTTAAACCAAAAACTTTAAACCATGGACAATAAACCAGAAACATTAAACCAGAGACAATGAATCTGAGACATTTAATCAGATACATTAAATATGAGACAATAAACCAGAAGTACATTAAGCAAAAGACACTAAACAAGACACATTCAACAGGAGACGTTAAACCAGAGACATTAAATCAGAAATCTTAAACCACAAACATAAAACCAGAGACAATAAATTAGAGAAATTAAACCAGAGAGACAATAAACCAGCGTCAATAACCAGCGAATAACCGGCTTTCTTCAGCTTTCTTTGCTACACCATAATATAATTCCGTATGTTCAATTTCGTATGTTTAATTCCGTATGCTTAATTTCGTACGTTTACTTAAATTTAATATTTCTATTTAGATTTAGTAATTTACTTAGAATTGGGATTTTTTGATTTCCTATAATAAACTTATAACGCACTTTCTGTTGACTTAAAAATACTTCTCGTTGTAGTGTCATGTACGACAGGAGCACTGAATTTGTTGTTCTGTTAAGTGATTGTAACTTAGTCATACCGTTAGGCATCTCTCCATAAAAATACTTCTCGTTGTAGTGTCATGTACGACAGGAGCACTGAAATTGTTGTTCTGTTAAGTGATTGTAACTTAGTCTTACCGTTCGGCATCTCTACATAAAAATACTTCTCGTTGTAGTGTCATGTACGACAGGAGCACTGAAATTGTTGTTCTGTTAAGTGATTGTAACTTAGTCATACCGTTCGGCATCTCTCCATAAATTCTTCAATGTTGATGACACCATCTTTATCCTGATCCATATTCTATCAATTAATTATACACTTAATTAATCAATTAAATTATACAACAATTATTGTTATAAATTATATAATTAATTATTCAGTCATGACATGAAATAAACGCATTAGATTTTCAATATTTTACTTGTTCTTCCCCTTTATGCCTTTTATTTGCTTATTTAAGACTGGCCCGCTAGTTACTTGATTTTACACTTGTTTGTTGGAATTTTATTCTTATTTGCTCTGCGGCTTGGCTTTTATTCGGTAGTATTCGATGTTGTCATTGACGACAGTATCACTGTACTTCTTTTTGTGGTTGATGTGTTAACATGAACCATTAAAGGTTTGAATTTACCGTGTGCTAGGCACTGGTACTTAAAAACAGACCAGCCGAGAACCTCGCGTGTTTTACAACAACCGACTCAAGCACTTGGAATCTGCGTGCGTAATGAGCAGGTAATGACAGAATTGGTAGCAAGTTTGTCTGGTAAGCAGAATGTTACGAAGTCTAATCCCAGTCTAAACATCTTTGATGATATCCTATAGGTCCTGAAACAGTCTATAAATTAATATCTATAATTAGATTCATATACATGAATATAACTTACTTTTATATTTATTGAATGTCTTCATATCGTATGGGTAACGTCATAAAGTTTTAAATGACATACTCTGAGGTGAATAGCACCCTCGTGGGTTCGAATCCCAGCCGTGCAGATCTGAGAGTAAAATCTCGGACATTCACTGGACTGGTTACAGGGAAAATGGAATATATTGCCTAACGGTTTAAACATGTGTGGTTTTAAAAAGTGATAGATTTCAACATAGTTGATCGTTTAACTATAATGAGTGTTTACTTTTTTATAACTATAGAAATATCTATAGCACTAATTAGCCTTCATTAGCCTTACTTTATATATAGGCCTACTCTGGCACTTAGATTGGTTTATCAGTCCCACCTGGAAGACTTTTTCCACGTGTTCCCTGGCCGTGAATTCACTGATACAGGGGTCACTGAACTTTCCCATCAGATCATAAATAGCCGAGACAATATCGAGCATCTCATCCTTCGTGATGATCCCATCGCCATTGATATCGTAGAGACAGAACGCCCATTGGAGCTTCTCCCTCAGTGACCCGCGTGACAGCACAGACAGCCCTGTCACAAACTCCTGTCACAAATATAACAGCGTGACAATTTTAGCAGCCTTGTCACAAATTCCTGTCAAAAATCACTCAATCAATAAGAATTTAACGTAATGTAAATATAACAGTGTGATAATTTCGGCAGGCCTGTCATATACTCGTGTCATAAATATAACGATGTGACAATATTACCAGGCCTGTCACAAACTTCTGTCACAAATATAACGACGTGACAAAATTATCAGCCCTGTCACAAATACATATGTATAATGTACAACATTGTATAACAATTTATAAATGTATAACAGTGTGACATTATTACCAGCCCTGTCACACACTCCTGTAACAAATATAACGACGTAACAATAACCGGAGCGAATATTAAAAAGCATTGCAACCTGAGCGAATATTTGAATGCAATACAACTTAAGCGAACATTTTAAAATAAATTTGCTCACCTCAAAACTGATGGCGCCACTGCGATCTTGATCAAAAGCATTGAACACGTAATGAGCGTAAGCACTCGAATCTGAGCAATAGAAAGAGAAAAAAGCGGTTAAACAATTTATTACAATTTACTTATATATCTATTCAGTGATATGCTAATTTATTTATATGTTTTTTTAATAATTTTTTAGAGTTTTTTATTTATTAAAGGATAGATAAAGCCTAAATTACCTATAGATCGAAAGGTCGATAAAATTGATTAGGCCTATTAAAACTTATCAAATTTGAATTATAATTAACTGTATTCTTCTTTTAGCTTTTTTAATGCAAGTAATAAGCACAATTAAACAGTGATTTAAATTATTTCATTTTCTGTCTAAATGATACGTGTTGGAAATTTTACAGAGCAGATCTCAGATCTTACATATTTATGCTATTCTCAAAGCGATTCGAAAAGACTCTGTTTGAAATTCTGGTTATGGGTCAGGCTTTTGAACATATAAATCCTTGCTGGACGAAAATGTAATTTTTCACAAGGATTTTGCAACATTTTCATCGTTTCTCATCATTTTTTGCAAGTTGTACTAACCTCCTTGAGGAAAGAATTGAGCGTAGATATCTTTGAATGTTTCTTCATTAACGATTCCAGTAGGACATTCCTGAACAGTCAAATCATTCTGAAAATAACTCTTCATGAAACGAATCAATGAACGTTTCTGTAACACTAAACAACATCACAGAAATAACCTTAAGCAAACAGACTAATTGAAATTCCTGTTGCATTCAACGTAAGTTCAAAATTGCTGTTGGCAAAGAAATGAATATGTATCTATGTAAAAGCGAATTTAGACTAAAAGTTCAAAAACTAATGACTTCACATACATGTATATACACACAACACACACACACATATAAATATATATATATATATATATATATATATATATATATATATATATACATATTTATACAGAGCGAGAGAGAGAGAGAGCGAGAGAGATAGACATCCTTCCTGCTAGTAAAGTTTACTGGAAAGTATTTTTCATGATGTCTGCTATTTTCAATTCTATTTCTAAGTTTAGGTAGAGTTACTAGCACGCTTATGAGATAAGCAAGAGGTCGTCAGATCAAATACCAGCCGGACAGAACTAAGTTTGACTGTTTTACTGTATCTCTTGTGGTGCGAAAATATTTTAGATCTGAAAAAGGAAATTATATTGATTTTCAAGGAATACGCCGCAGGATGATTTATATATCTACCGCAGTACCTTTATATATATATATATATATTGTTTATACATATATGATCTACCGTTGACTACCTGTTTAAAGCCCCTGTAAAGAATCTGAAGCTCTTTACGAGAGAACTTTGTGCTGTGGCAGAGAGCGTCCAGACCTTCAGGCTTGTATCGCATCGTCTGGATTTCAGAATCTTCAAAGTCATTCTCTACAATCAGTGAAAAAATCAATTAGTCGATCAATCATTTAATCGATCAGTCAGTCAATGAAATCAAAAATTCAGTATTTTATTTAATAAATCGTTTTTAATCGAATAAATCATGGGTTTTAAAAATAGACAATCATTCAAATAAAGGGGAATTATCAGCTTCGTTACACGGGGTTGCTTAGGTAAATAAAGCAATAATAGATTTACATGATTTAATTTAATAGGCCAATGAAAAGATAGAAATAAGAATATTACTGCCAGGATTAGGTAATAATTTCTATCTGAATGTGCTAATGGCAGATTGTCATACTCTCAGAGGCTGTCAGAGCATGACTGTGTCGTAATAGATATGAATGTTTTCTTCACCAAAATAGTAGCATAGAATACTAGTCAATATACGACCAAAAAGCGCCAGCTTAATTCAGAATTCTGAAAAGGCCTGTAGACCTACATGTAGTTAGTGCTAAAGGCCATAGATTCGCAACCACTAAGCTGAATGAAACTAAATGTGTGACCGCTTTAAAAGCGAAGGACTAAGAATGGACAGTACGGGTTGCGAAGTTGATAGCATTCACAGCATGTAAATATGAAGGTCTGGATTCAACCCCAAGTCTGTCAGAAAAGATTAACACCCGGAATCAGTGATGATAGATATCAGGATAAATTTCAGGGAGTTAAAAGCCTAGTTCTGTTGAATATTATGATCTATTAGTCTCTTGATATGTTTTAGATTTTCATTATATTCGGCCTCGTCTTCTCAATTCAGCTTTTTCAATGCAGTTGTGACTATGATATATAGTGGAATTAATACAGTCGGCCTGTTGCTGGTCATCAATCAATCATTCGTAATAAGAATTCAACTTAGTAAATGGAAATACTGTATATCTATGCGTGTGGCCAAATGAGATAAAATTCTTTTGAAAAACTTATTTAAAAATGAAGTGCTTACAACTGCTTAGTACATTTACATAATACAATTCCTCGGTCATAAACAGCAAATACGAATTGAAGCATTTCACACTTAGCAAACTAATCACGAGAAATATAAATAAAATCATCAGTGGTAAATTTGAGGTTTTAATTACAAATAACTATTTATGAAGCAGGATTATTTAGCTGTACTAAAGACGTAATTGCGATAACTAAAATGTATCACGAATTAAAAAATGCTAAAAGTTTTGTTAGATTTATTCTCATTTGATCAACTGAGAACAAATCTAACAAAATTTTTAGCATTCTTTAATTTTTTGTTTCATATAGCCTCAGCATTTTGCAAGTTTAGCAGCAACTGAAAGCTACAATAGTGCTCGACGTTGTCGTTCATGACTGTTGCACTCTAATTGTTGTTATTATTGTTATTATTATTATTCCTTTAAAACTTCAAGCCACAGCTTCGTATTAAATTCATACATTACACAAAGAAGACTCTCATATTTTATAGTTAAAAAATCTGTTTTCTCCTGCAGAAATCTCTCTCGTTCTCAAGGAGAAAATTCTGAGATATGGACAAAAAATATTTCCTCCATCGTTGCTTGTAATAATGGAATCTTGACGGGATATTGAAAACAAATCAACCTGGATTATTCCGGAGATTTCTCCAGGATCACATATTCAATCCTTGTGCAGGACACAGCCCGGGATTTATTGTCATATCTGGGACGTAAGGCGAACCCGACACGCTTGGAATATTTCAACTTTAGGGTCAGACACGGGGTCTTGCGATACGAGAATTATTTATTTTCCTGTCCGCCCTCGCGAGGGTGTGTATAAAAGATAATTCTAGGGAGCTAGATGTCCTCTGAGTTCTATAATAACTGCATAAAAAATAAAGTATATCTGCGAAACACTTTATGAGGTTAAAGCTGTTGTAAGCAAAATTTCACTGTCAAAACATTAATTCTTGTATGTCCTCTATTTCGAGAGTTCTTCTGCATCTGAGCTTAACTTAAATGTACTAAATGACATGTATTTTAATTATTCGTTTAATTTTAATCTACATAATATAGTTAAATAAATACAACAAGTTTTAGAGCATTATTCGGGTTTTGGCTTTGCCTGTAAAACAGTTTAAATGTGGTGCAAATGTCGTGAAGAAGAGCAAGATTTCTACTAGACCTCTCCTTTAAGAGCACTGATATTAATGAATAAACTAATTAATTATAATTACAAATGCTTTACACTGAAATTGTTAATTAATGATTTAACTAATTAACATAATTAAAATCCAAAAGCGATAGTAAAATCCGTCTGAATTTATTAATGAATTAACGAATTAATTATAATTAATAATTAATTGCACTGGAATCGTTAATTAATTAATTAACTAATTGTCTGTTGTCTTCTTCTGTATGGTTGGTGCTTCTGGCTGGAGCCAGTGGCGAAGTCGGTAAGATACTCGACCGCGGATCAGTTGATGCGGGTTCAAATCCTGGGCTCGCCCGTCACTGACATCGCTTTCGAGTGAGGAAACTGACGTTAACCTTAGCTTTACCAGCTTTTTTCTAACAAATGGATGGTCACTGGTAAGGCTGCCTTAGGAAGTCGTGAGAGCGCATAAATGAACTAAATCAGATGGATTTTATTCTATTTACTCTGCGGTGAGAAAAGTAGTTTTGTTCTTGTTATTGTTGCTGTTGCTGAAAATATCTCGTCATAAGACCTAAATCATAAAGATGACAAAAAATAGGGATAAACATCGCCATTATCTGTTTAAATTCTAGTTGGTTTTGAAGACTAGGTAACCTTTGTAGACGACATATAATGTATCGCTGACTGACAGATGACAAATTATAACCTTTAAGATGTCCAGTTTCAAACCTTTTAAGCTCTGCCTAGGGCTTTTGGAGATTGGATTCAATTTCAAATGAGAAGCAATTTTCAGACTCAGTTCAAACATTCCATGCAATGATTTAATGATTACATTAAAGCTAGGAGAAAGAAAAATCGAAGGGATTAAGCGGCAGTAGGCTAAAATGTCAGCCGCCGACAGCTGATGATTAAGTAGAGGACGACGAGGCTGCGGGTAAGAAATTCTCTAAGCGCTCGTGTGAAATGAGTTACTATCAACCCTGAGCGATAATCGGTGATAGATCACTGAGCGATAATAGGTGATAGATCTCTGAGCGATAATCGGTGATAGATCACTGAGAGATAATCGGTGATAGATCTCTGAGCGATAATCGGTGATAGATCTCTGAGCGATAATCAGTGATAGATCACTGAGGCATAATCGGTGATAGATCTCTGAGTGATAATAAGCTGCCATGATTTACAGTTGTTTACTGCATGTATCGTTAACTTTTCTATCGTTTTGTAGTCGTGAATCTAGGACTAATCAGTACAAAATGCTGAGAATTTTTGTCGGCCAAGATAGATCTTGGCCGACAGAAGTCTACAAAAAAAGGGTATGAGTCTTGGTCATTACCGTTATAAGCTGTGATATAGGCCTATTTGAAATTAAAAATAAGCCAAACAATGATGAAACTCTTACAAATCATTATTAGCGTTTGCAATTAGGTTTTATGATTTCTAAAATCCTTACATTAATAATTAAAATGAATGATTGTTAAAGCAAATTTTTGAAATTTATTTTAAGGAAAGAAAATCCGCGATACAAATTTCCAAAAGGTTTAAGTTGCAGTGATACTTAAAACCTCTTCCTTAATGAAATTCTTTTAAAACGACTATATTTCAAGTCTTCCCTCCAGACTTTATAGTGAATTCTTGCATTTTACGAGACGAGTCCATGATTGTAAGAAAATGATTCCTGGTGAAACATCACGAATCCCGAGGATGAAAGAGACTCGAACTGGATTAGATTCCGTAATGAAATTTCTGCAGAAAGAAGCAACGCGCAAAGTATGGCTTTGATCAGCAGGCTCAGTGTTCCAGGTGGGTGACTGGAAATGGAAGTCCTTGACAAAGTAAAAGATTGATCAAATGCAGTAATTCTAAGTTAACGCTGGAGTGAAATGAAGTTAACCTTCAACTGCAGTACAATCAATTAAATTTAAGATTGTAGAGTTGGAGCCAGTGGCGATGTCTATAAGATACTCGACCGCGGATCAGTTTGTGCGGGGTTCAAATCCTGGGCTCGCCCGTCACTGGCATCGCTTTCAAGAGAGGAAACTAACGTTAATATTAGCTTTTTAGTTTTTTAGAATGTAATTATGTCAGATAAAAACTAGAGCCGCACTAACGCTAATTTAAGTCTTGTAAGGTTTTGGGCTAGCATGTGACAGTATGCGTCAATATGTAACTTCATGTGACAGTATGTGTCCGTATGTGACAGTATGTGTCAGTGTGTGTCAGTATGTAACAGTATGTGTCGATATGTGTCAGTATGTGTCAGTATGTGTCAGTATGTGTCATTATATGACTATTTCATAGTATATATAAATGTCAGTATGTGTCAGTATGTGTTATTATATGTCTATATGTTAGTATATATCAACATGTGTCAGTATGTGCGAGAGGAAGTCCAGAAATCCTGAAGCCCCGGACTATGATTAGACTCCGGGACTCGCGGGACTTGAGGACTCGAGATCTTGACGGATCTGCTGGAATCAGGAAACATTACACGCTCATCAGTGGAGCAAATTGTCTGATAGAAAACAACTGAGACATTTTCAGTTGTAATAAGTTATCGTCAGTTTCCTCACATTAACATGTATACATACATGTTAATGTGTATTAACAACGAAAACTTACATAGCAGTGTCATGGCCGAACTCGGTCTTCGAGACTACTTTACAGGAAGAGTTCAATTGTAATCATGAGCTGAATAACAATTACATCTAAATTAATATCTATACTAGTAAAAATTTCTACATATGAGCGGAACTTTACGCTGTCCAGCATAGATGAAAAAAACCTTCTTACCAAAAATAAAAAATGTTAAAAAACGCGTTTTTTTCCCAAAAAATAAAAAACGTAAAAAAACGTTGAAAAAAACGTTAGTAGCCTACACGTAGCTTGCATATATATTACTAGCCTTCATTCCTTAACACTAAGGAATTTTATTACCATTAGACTTGATCTAAAGTTCTAAAGTTTGTCCATAGACTCCACACAAATATAAACAAATACTTTCAGGTCACATAGAGCCATACTGTCAGTTGTTCATAATTATCAATACAAGAAAATTAAAATCCGTAAGAAATTAAGAATAGAAATGTCTTAAAAATTAGAACATCTGCCTAACTAGGAAAATAAAAAATGTAATGAATTACCTTTTATATAGTCATGTTTATGGCACGAAACTAACGGCAATTTCTCAAAATTTTTGCGCAGTCGTCAAACCATGGTTTACGTTTTTTTACGTTTTTTACTTTAGAAAAAATAAAAAAAGTTAAAAAACGTTTTTTTCATCTATGCTATCCAGCAACACTCGTGTGATGTGTATACATGTTAACACATGTATACACATCACATATTATACATATACTGGCTGGAGCCAGTGGCGAAGTCGGTGAACCACTCGACCGTGGATCAGTACGTGCGGGGTTCAAATACTGGGCTCGCTCGTCACTGACATCGCTTTCGAGTGAGGAAAATGACGTTAACATTAACTTTACATGACAACTGAGACAGTTGCGTGAAATTTTTCATACTGCTACTGGTAGAACAGTGTTCTGGAGCTGTGGTGATCAAGTGGTGGGAGGTACACCAGTTGGGTGGACCTCCATTATATTACATATATATGCAGGCATAGATACATGTATATACAATATTTATGTATATATATGTATATATATATATATATATGTACAGCATACATGCATATGTAGGCCTACATACATATACTGTGCATATATATTACCAGAATATATATATATATATATATATATATATATATATTGGTATATATATATATATACAGTATATACGTATATACATATATATATATATATATATATATATATATATATAGCTATAACTATAGTATAATTGATAATTTACTAGTTACAGTTATAGTTATTTACAGTTATATATATATATATATATATTTATTTATTTATATAGTTATGTTACATACATAATATTATAATATTGTATATATGTAATATTATAGTTTTCAGTTTATGCTGTGTTCTATTTGACAATTTTTACTAAATACAGTATCTTCTTCTTCAGTGCACTGCCAAGTGGGAGGTTCAAGGTACATCTTCATACTCAAAGTCAGCTTTCTCGCTCCATAAGAGCACTCCTAGATCAACAAGTTAATCACTTCACAAAGTCTATGCCTTATTCATACCTTATGTAGCCTATAGCTTGGGAAAATATAGCATCTGAGGTGGTTTCCCATTGCCTTCCTCAGTTAGGTGGATTAATTATCATTTAATCCTGGGGGAAAATATTTCATGGTGAGGTGGGTCCCCACTTGCCATCATCAGCTCCTGCCTTTAGTCGCCTCTTACGTACACGCGGCAGATTGTTTGCGGTTGCCCTATTCTGCAGTGGTCCAACCACACCCGAGCACAACACGGGGAAATACAGTATATTTTCTCAACTTTCTCGATGACAAAATAGCCAAACTCTGTAGCTCTATACCCTCCAACTCCATTGACACCGACAACTCCATTTCTGTAAATATGCCTGAACCACCACTACTTTCTAGTTTTGAACCAGCGAAACCGGAAGAAATACGCAATTTTATTCTTCGCTCAACCGACTCATCTTGCTGCCTTGAGGTTATTCCTACACGATTACTGAAATCCTGTATTGATGTTTTAGTTGCTCTATTACTTACTTAATCAACCTCTCACTCTCAAGAAGTATCTTCCCGTCCTCCTTCAAACAAGCAGTTGTATCTCCTTTGTTAAAAAACCTTCTCTACCAAAAGATGATCTTTCCAGTTACCGTCCTATTTCCAATCTTAACTTCATCTCTAAACTTCTTGAAAAGGTAATTTATACCCGTTTATGCACTCATCTTGATTCTTTTTCTTCTCTCTCTCTCTCATTATCAATCTGCCTATAGAAAATTCCATTCTACTGAAACCGCTCTTCTTCGTATACATAATGATCTTAGCGTGGCCATGAGTAGTAAACAGGTTTCTGCCTTGGTTCTTCTAGATCTCTCTGCTGCCTTTGATACAATTGACCATGGCATTCTAATAAATAGGCTTCAATCTTGTTTTGGTTTATCTAATTCTGCTTTTTCCCTTCTCACATCATATCTCTCATGTCGCACACAATCGGTTGCTATTGTTCAAAATCGTTCTTCTGAACTACCCCTCCTACGCGGTGTTCCTCAAGGTTCAGTGTTAGGTCCATTGCTCTTCTCTTCATATATCACTCCTCTTAGCTACCTGCTTGCTCAGTCCTCCATAAATTTTCATTTCTATGCAGACGACACACAACTATATATTTTCTTTTCTAATCATGATTCCGATCAGAAACTGGCTCATCTCTCATCCATTCTAGACGAGATTTATTCCTGGTTTTGTGCTAACCTTCTTGCTGTTAATCCCTCCAAAACTGAATACCTTTTAATTGGCACTCCTTTGCAAAGAAGTAAAATTACCAATAACTCTCTTTCACCTTCTCGATCTGCCAAAAACTTTGGAGTCATATTTGATGAAAACCTTGACTTTAAATCCCATATCTCTTCAGTTAGTCGCGCTTCTTTCTTTCAGATTCGTCAGATTAGGCAAATACGTCCATCCCTTACTAGAAATTCAGCCACTATCCTTGCTAATTCTATAGTTCATTCAAAGCTCGACTACTGTAATTCATTATTACATGGGTTGCCTACTTCTTCTTTCAATCGTTTGCAACACGTCCAAGATTCTCTTGCACGTGTTGTTTGTAAGTCCTCTCGACTTCAATTTCGCTCTCTTTCTCTACTTCGCAGTCTTCATTGGCTCCCTGCTAATCAACGCATAAAATATAAAATAGCTCTATTAACTTTCAAAACTCTGCGATTTGGCAAGCCTTCTTACTTATCTGAAATTCTTCTTCCCTATCGTCCCTCATGTGCTCTTCGCTCCACCGATGCCAATCTTCTCTCAGTTCCAAATATTCTCACGTCATTGGGCAGACGTTCATTTTCTTACGCAGCACCCACAATCTGGAACTCTTTACCTGCTAATCTTCGCTCTTGTTTTTCTCTTTCAACATTCTCTAGCAAGCTTAAAACTTGCCTTTTCCCACCATAGACATAATCAATCTACCTTGACCATTTTTTGATCACCGGACTGGCTTTCGTTTAGGACCTTACTTCTCCTCAGCACATTTCTTTCGCAGATTGGTCTGGGTGAAGTGATCTGTAGTGATATGTGCTGTTGGGGACGTCCCTGACATCATCCATGGATGAGGAAACGGACGTTAAACCTTTATTATTATTATTATTATTATTATTATCTGGCAGGATAAATATGATAATTAGAAAAGTATTTTATCTGCCCGCCGTTCTATATGGAGTTCAACCTAGAGCACTACTTACTTCATTACAAGCCAAGATTGTATGAATTGCTTTTTAAACGTAACTTCCTTGCATTCCTCTGCGGTTCTTTAAAGCTGGTAAAGCTAGTTTTAACGTCAGTTTCCTTCCTCACTTGAAAGCGATCTCAGTGACGGGCGAGCCCAGGATTTGAACCCCGCACATACTGATCCGCGGTCGAGTATCTACTGACTTGTCATTACCGCTTCCGCAACCAATGTCTTGTTTTAACTTCTTTATAAACTCTCCATATGAGAAGAACATATTTAACGAGAACTCTACTAATACAGTGTAATTGCTAAATGTAACGAAAACAAACGAAATTGCGAGTTTAAAAGGACAGCAAGATGAATCAAGGCAACGTCACAACAGGGACTTGTATTAGTTTCTTTAGTATCGCTCCAGATCTCCTTAGAGATTCAGTTCGTAATGAAATTACTTCCCAGCTAATCTAAATCTGCGGATTTGGAAACCGGATGACTTGCGGCGCTGGAAAATGAGAGTTGCCGATGCGACGACTTAATTAGAACTCGCATCAGATCCCGGACTTCCGTCAGGACTCTAGTTACTTGGGATTAACGGAAGAACCCGAGCGCTAAAAGTGTTTTTTAAATCTAGAAAGAGCAAATGAAAGACAATTGCCCCGCATGTATCGTCTAATATAGCAGTAAACTCTACAGGAAAAGTAGATTGTAAAATTCACTTGAAGATTAATTGCAAATAGAGATTTTAATAGAAATTGTTGAAAAGTGATAAATTTACGTCAGTTCATATCTTTATGGTGAAGTCGAATCTCACGCTGGAAGTACCGGATCATTGGTAAAGACTTCCTACATGAGAGGAAGTAAAGGAAACGACAAGAAATCTTGATGAAATGCGAGCATGACTGCAGGAAAGAGAAATGAAAACTGGAGGAAATGCATGGATATTTTCCTTTTTTGACCTGGGGGAGGAAATGGACGGATATTTTTCTCGTTTGACTGGAATTTCTAAATACTTCCGTAAATTTATTTAATCTAATTTATGCTGAAGGAACAATATTTTGGAGTTGACGTCGTAGCGAATGAGATCTCTCTCAAGAGATCCTCTGCAATAGTTATTATTAGTCAATATGCAAATGACTTAAACATAGAATGATTTAAACATAGAATGATTTAGACATAGAATGATTTAAACACAGAATGATTTAAGCATAGAATGATTTAAACATAGAATGTTTAAACACAGACTGATTTAAACATAGAATGACTTAAACATAAAATGATTTAAACACAGAATGATGGAAACATAGAATGATTTAAGCAGAGAATAATTTAAACACAGAATGATTTAAACATAGAACTAGGAAACACAATCATAACATTCGATATTTTATATGTCATACATGAAAATCTCTGAATTTTAGTCATGTCTTCAGTTTCAGTTTCAGTTTGTTTCAGTTTGTCTTGCTTTTCTACATAGGAGTTTTGGAGTGGATTCAACTCAATTACAGAAAGAGATTGATAGTTCCCACATGTGGGGCTTTATCTACCCTACTAGCGCAACCCTCTCCTTCTTCCTCTCTGATGAAATATGGACACTTTCCTGAACAGGAAGTCCAGAAATGTCATTTAGTCATCGTGTCCGGTGAATGATAGGCAAGAAGAGAGAGAGAGAGAGAGAGAGAGAGAAGGAGAGAGAGATAGAAAGAGAGAGAGAGCGAGAGAGATAGAGAGAAAGCGAGAGAGAGAGAGAGGGGGGAGGAGAAGAGAGGAAGAGAGAGAGGGGAGGATAAGAGAGGGAGAAGGAGATAGAGAGAGAGAGAGAGCGAGAAAGGGGGAGGAGAAGAGAGGGAGAGAGAGGGGAGAAGAGAAGAAGAGGGAGTGACAGAGAGGGAGGGAGAGAGAGAGAGGGAGGGAGAGATAGAGAGGGGTAAGTGAGGGATACCTAGTGCAAGGTAAGTACGGACAGGGATCAGTCGTGTGGCGCTACAGCTGATATACTGCATCTGCCTCTGACACAACCGGTGTCGTTGTGGGGTTGTGTACTCTTCCTTGACATTGCCCTATGGCGAGAAACCGGGCGTTAAATTCTTATTGATTAACATGTCGCGCTTTGTATTTAATAAAAGCTAAAGCTAAAATCTAAGGTTAACGTCAGTTTCCTCACTCGAAAGTGATGTCAGGGACGGTCGAGCCCAGGATATGAATCCGCACCTTCTCATCCGCAGTCGAGTATCTAACCGACTTCGCCACTAGCTCCTGCCAAGTATTTACTAAGAAGCCAGTATTTAGTCTTTCTCAATTTCGCCAGTACTTACTAACAAGCCTGAGTTCAAATCTTACCTTGTCTGAAAGCCTGGACTAACATCAAAACAGATACTTATAATACTCTGCAACGCTTCAACAACGGTTATGCTTGAGTAACGTTTGACGGTTTTAAGATATTAAAAACTGGCTTGTGAACAATTTCAGAATTAAATATTCTGTTAATCATGAGACTGTAGAACTTATTAATAAATTGTCATCGTCTTCCCTTTAATTGCAGTTTAGCTAGAGTCAGGATTAGTAAGAATTGATTAAGAAATATATGAAATGAATGAATCTCCCTGTTGTAAAAAAAGGTTCAACTGATGTCAAAGGAATTACTTTAAGAATCTGTAGTCAAAATATGATTAACCGAATACAATATCGTCAAAAAAGAGAAAATTTATGTGAAACTGCGTTAAAAATAAATGGTACCTTATCGAAGAAATAAAAATGAAATGTCTCACTATCATAGGATAGAGAGGATCTGAGTAGTTTTCTTTCATATATTGACTAACATTTATTGGTAATAAATCTTTCCCAAAGTTGATATAATCTTATTTATTATCGAATAGTGCTTTAACGAATGGTGCTTTATCGAATAGTGCTTTATCGAATAGTGTTTTATCTACTCGTGTTTTATCGAATAGTGGTTTATGGAATAGTGCTTTATCGAATAGTGCTTTATCTTTCACGGTTAGTTTCGTGATCCATGCTTTGCCTTGGTTCAGCTGTTGCCGACTCTTCATCACCTGCTGCTGTCGCTGATTCAAATCCGGTGACTGAGAGAGAACCGGGATAACAGGTTTTACTCCAGAATCCTTCGCTTCAAGGTATCCTGCTCCATGTATGTGTAACTATTTCACTTTATCTCAGTCCTTGTCGTCCCGAGTGTACTCGTGTGTTCCATTCAGACTGATGCCTGACCAGCGACCCGCAAGAGAACATTTGCTTTGAATGCCAGGAAGATCTTTCTCTGAGGCTGGAGTGATCACGTGCACATCACGTCACGTGTTCGTCGTGTACACATCACTTGATGAGTTCAACTCTCTCTCTATCTCTCTCCTAGTGCACTGAATACTGGCAGGTCCATGTTATATAACGCATCCACTCATCTCTATCTTCCGTTTTCCTCTTCACGTACACATACGAGCGGATCTTTAAATCATCTATAACATTCCTTTTGATTCGACTAACATTTACTGGGCAGGGGCGTCATTCCCTGAGAAAACAGTCCTACTTACCCCTTGCATTCAACATACCGCACAATTACTCCGAAATAATTTTACATCTATATGTAATATATTGAGTTAATAAAGTATCACATTTACATGTAAGTTAGCGAGGAAATAAATTATTACATGTAAGTTGACAGGATGCTCAATATTTACTGAATATACACTTCAAGAACGATTTATTCAGTAAAAGCAACGAATTAAATGTGGTAATGTATAAATATTATTCTCAATGCAAAATAATACAACAATTTTGTTTCATTCATGCATTTTATACAGCAGAGACAAAGTGCCATAATCCACTAACGAATGCCATAATAGCAGTGGATCATTGCTTTTGTAGCAATTAACTGAAGACTAGCATACAGCTTATTGAAGTGACCTAACTTCAGATTTGCTTTTAAATTAAATAATGGCACAATTAAATTCTTCGTTCGGTCGCATTGATCATCTAATCAAGAATTCAAGTAGATGTTCGGTCAGGTAAATATATCATCCTAGCAAGTGACCGTATGAGGTTTTTTCTGTGAAAGCAATCGACCGTATAACACGCCATTCCACTTACAGCGATCTGTTAGCTGTCGGTTGACAGCTGCAGAAAATAACGTCAAATGAATCACTAGCGCTCTCTACAACAGTTGGGCAAGATC
This sequence comes from Enchytraeus crypticus, assembly GCA_905160935.1. Taxonomy (NCBI): domain Eukaryota; kingdom Metazoa; phylum Annelida; class Clitellata; order Enchytraeida; family Enchytraeidae; genus Enchytraeus; species Enchytraeus crypticus. The sequence goes on along the minus strand of CAJHZI010000481.1, from coordinate 182,318 downwards.
TAGGGCTGAGGTAACTGGGCAAAACAGCCGAGTAACAGTGTGAGAGATGCTAAGAAAGCGAGACGAGTGAAACAAGCTACAAATCTGACTTTAATAAACTGAAGCCAAAACAAAAAAGCAGTTGAAAGCTTGCTTGCTTGCTTGCCTGCTTGCTTGTTAAAAGCTTTTGCTTTTAGCTGTTAAAATTAACAGCTAAATGCAAAATATAATAATATCGAATTGTAATAAAAATAAATTTTAATAATTGTAATAGTAATTGTAAATATGAATGACTAATAATATTGTAGTGGTAAATTGAAGGAATAGAATCGTGTCCAATGACAGCAGCTGGGTTCATGAATGCGGCATCCATAAGCAACTCCAACATTTTCTGCCAGACCATCGTCAATGATAACTTATAGTAATGAAATGTTTATGGTGCTACAATACAGTAAGTACCAACGGGAGGAGCCAATTGATAAATGTAGCTGGAAGTTAAAGTTTATATTTATCGGATGCAACTCGGCCGATAAAATGGAATATTTTACCGAAGAAAAGCCGTAATATGACAGCAAAAGATAAAATATTAGAAAATAACTGGGTAATATAAAGATAGAAAATAAATGATTAAATAAATAACGGAAACATACAATGCAAGTATCTACGTAAGTATATGAAGAATAAGTAATAAAAACTTATATACAGGCCTATATATATATATATATATATATATATATATGTATATATAAAGATATTTTTTATATTTTAGAGAATTATCTAAGAACTATCTACAATTATCGAAATTCATTTTATAAATATTTAACACGTACAATATACGATACTTAGATTAGAACATTACAGCAGCGTTCAAGATAGCACAGCGGCTTGCTCAAGGCTGCAATTAGACGCACGCATCCCAACAATCGAGCTTTATACGGAATCCGTACTCGAGAGATTGGATTTATGGACTTTCATAATGCGACAACAATTTCGAAAGAACGCTAGAGTCGTCTAAAGAGTGGCGGTTTGTTTTCCAAGTTCTGTTTGCCTACAAGATGCGAGACAATCCAATACATGGACTCCTGTCCCGCTGGGATGAGCCGGTTATGTGAATTCCTCGAGTCCTCATTCCTACAGCACACAAACCACTGACAATCCGAGAAGTACCGGTTCTTCCTTCGTCTACTTCTTCATATCATTCTCTCTCTGTCTGTCTGTCTGTGTATTTGTCCTCTATCTTTCTCTTTCTCTCTCTATCTATTCTCTCTCTCTCTCTCTCTCTCTCTCTCTCTCTCTCTTCCTGAAACTTTCTGCATTGCTTCTAAGTCTACACGATTTTATCTGCATTTACTAATCTAAGTTGAAGACCAAGACATGAGTTGTTGGATGATTTGATAACAAATTCATATATAGTGATGAATGGGAAGAGAGGAAAATGAAAAGGAAGGCTGAGGATAGAATTTGTTGGAAGAGTTGTACATGTATGCCATGGACCTGCCGTTATATACATATATATATACACTTATATATATGTATACATACCTATGTATATATACATGTATATACATATTTATGTATATATATATATATATATATATATATATATATATATATAACTTTGAGATACTTTTATTAATCTTTTCCAGGCTTCACTGGAGAGCTGGTAAGGAAGATGACTTACTACATTATGCGGTAAAGAATTCCAGAAATGCAGCCCTTTATACGAAGAAACTTTGCATCAAATAATAGTGAAACCTGAATCTTTCTATTTCTGGCAGAGTAAATTCATTCTGCAGCAATTTCTGATCGTTTGATAAATTTGCAAGTCTGTCAACGCTTCCATCAAGGCTGCTGAAAAAGTTTGGACCTACGCAGTTCTGCAATATCTGAGAAGATTCTGTTGTTACTTAATATAATGTTTGAGATACCAATGGGCTCGTCTAGTGATAAACCATTAGACTATTAAATATTAGAAAAATAATAGAAAATAATAAAAATAGAAAATTAAACAGATTTGATTAAAGGCTTTTCATTATAATTTTCATCGTAACAGAGTATATCATCCCTTTACGTACACGTTTGTAAATTAATTACTAAGGGGTTAAAATGTGCACAATTATATTTATTTTATTCAAAGATGTAGAATAAAGATTTCGTATTTACATTTTATACTGACAGGGGTGTATTCAAACCCAGGGACGATGTAGCACACAAGTGGCAAAGCCGTTAATCTATGGGCGAGATTTAGCAATACCAACAATGTTATTTGGTTTTAAATCAAATCTACATATCTGTGACTTAATGATGGAGAATAAAGCGCAGGAGAAATCCTTATCTTGCTTCAGCATAACTTTGTTCAGCATTGCCTGCGTAGATCTAAGCATCTAGTCATGTAATGGGGGGGCCGGAGCATGTCAACTCTAATGGAGACATCTCATTATCTATGCAGCCAGTCACATGTGTACTGAAACCTGACCGGCATAAAATGGTCAGGACCTGTAGGGCTGTCAGAATTGGATGTCAGGAGTTGGTTGTCACAACACAAAGTCTAGCTTAACGTTAGTGTCCTGCCTTATCGGCCGTTGACTGAATTTGAGTCCTGCATTTATTGAACATACATGTATATCGGGCACCTTATAGAGTGTGCTACTGCATCAATTGTAGACTAGTAGTCCTAATGCTCTCTCTCTCTCTCTCTCACTATTTCTCTCTTAGTGCACTGCATATTGGCAGGTCCATGGTATATAACGCCTCCACTCTTCTCTATCTTCCGCCTTCCTCTTCATTTCCACATATGAGTGGGTCTTTAAATCATCTAACATATCTAATTTCGGCCTGCCTCTGCCTCTTTTTCCTTCAATTCTACCTTCTATGTCCTAATGCTAAACATTTCTTGTATAGCGAAATTATGAATTTGCTACCATATCGTACGTTACAGTCTCTATAGTAATCTATAGTCTCAATAATAGCTTGATACAGATGACTTATAATTATGTCTGATGATGATGAATGGTAATGAGAATGATGATAGATAATGACAATTAAAAATGTGTCAATTTCTTAGCTACAAACTTTCTTTCTTTTTTTTCACTGGCTGGAGCCAGTGGCAAAGTCGGTTAGATACTCGACCGCGGATCAGTTAGGTGCGGGTTCAAATCCTGGGCTCGCCCGTCACTGACATCGCTTTCGAGTGAGGAAACTGACGTTAACCTTAGCTTTACCAGCTTTAATATTCATGTATATTTAAATATAGCGAGGAATCAGTAGATTATCAAAACTTGCAACATATCGCCGCCCGCACTTATCAAAACAGTTTTAACTCTGACTTTCAGCCTAGTAAAGCCAACTCACTTTTTTATTAATTTCAGATTTGTAAATATAAATAAAATATTTAACCTGTTGATTCCGTTGATAAAATACGGTTAAAAATTTGAATCTACGTTGAAAAAATGCTACATATTGAATAGGCTGATGAATAGCTACGTTAATTTGTTTCTGTTTGTCACTTGTAAATTACTAGATTTGGACTGCTTAACTGTACATATATGTATATCTAAGTGTTAACTCTTCTGGTTAATTTATTTTTGTTTGTTTGTTCGTTTGAATCAACTTGTTTCGGTGAAATAAAGTCTATAAAACTAGCTAAAGTCCTGGAAGAATTCTTCAGCTCCAGTATTTTCCATCCTGTCATGGTCACGAGGGAGTCTCGGAGGCGGAGGTAGGAAATGTATATGATCGCTGCTTCCATGTAACGTCCTGCGGCGCAGAATTCCGCGGATCTAATGGACATCCGAACAAACATGGAGTTTATACTGACCGGAAAGAGCAGTTAATAGTGTAGCTTTGATTTATGTCATGATTTACTGAATTGATTTGGATTCTTGAGGCCCGAAACTGTAGGTTAAAGCAAAAACAAAGCTGCTGTTAAAGTCAGTTTCCTCACGCGAAAGCAATGCCCAGAATTTGAACCCCGCACCTACTGATCCGCGATTGAGTATCTTACCGACTTCACCACTGGCTACAGCCAACATGAAGCCAAGGTTCAACGTGAATTCTGAAGGTTTCGTTTAAAGCATGTGAAAAGTTTGCTCCTTCATTTTGAGTGTCAAAATCAAATGGACAAATATTAGTTGTATTATTATTGGTAAACTATTACACAGCAGATAGTCTTATTAACAGTATCTCATTAATTGGTATACTCTTATACATGTGTAGCGAATAAACTTATAAATGGTAGCCTGTGAATTCTGTAACTGAAACTCAAATGATTCAATTTTGATGCCAATAAGTATAACTCAAAACTTACACTATTTAATGACTTACCTGAACTATGCAACATTTAAATAGCAATTTTCCAATTCCAAAGGTCACTAATTTCAGAAGAAATTAAATGGACCATTTTGTAATTGGCTGCACAGTATAGATATGACACGTGGATAGACAGATATGTCTGATTAAAGCATAGTACAAAATATTATCTATTGAAAGACGACCAAACCACGTTCTTGGTATTAAATTCTAGAACCAATGACGTTTTAGTGACTATTTCGTGCCAAGCTACGGCTGATCGAGGTCGTAAAGACTTCATGAGACCTTTCTAATGATCAGCGAGCAAGCGTAGACTACTAAATATGAGGCTGGTAGATAATAATGCAATGTACCATGATCAAAATTAATAAAACATCGCTAAAAGCATGGCTTACTTTTTGTAGTTATTATTAGCAGCTTGGAGCAGATAGACAGAGAGAGAGAGAGAATTGCGGGATACTTGTAAATAATTAATTGAACTCTTTCAGTGGAACGAGTCGTCAATGATAATCGGTGGTGACGCTCCGGGTGCCAAACAGCGAGCAGTAGAATGGCATTCACACATCGATTTCAATTTTTCACATTATCCGCTAGATAGCAAACAAGTCCGTGGTTCGAGCCCATACAATGCTATGAGTGGACGGTTGTTTCTTCCATTTGCAGCATGAAAATGAAGAAATCAGAAAGAATTTAAATTCGTTGGGATGTCAAGGAAATTGAAAACTCTGAGAAACATTGGATGCATGGCTCAAAACGGGTTGTCAAATATTGCAACTAGAGAAGAATAGAAGAGTTTAGGAGTGGTAATGGGTGAAGGTCTAGACCTCCCGGCATTTTCAGTGACAATGCAAAATTTACCCTACATAGAAGTAACTGTTACTCCTGTTACTGCTAGCCCCCCCTCGCCTAACTATAAAGCACGTTTTGGCAGCTAATGAAACAATAAATAAGGATCTCTTAATTAAATCTATAATCAAATAAACAGAAACAAAAAATAAAAAGTTATTTAGTTTCGTTAAAGATTGTTTTAAAATGATTGTATTAGTTTCATTATTGTATTTCTTGATTGCATTAGATTCTTTAAAGACTGTTTTACCTTAGAGTTTTTAGAGTTCAGTTTCTTTTGTGGTAACCCTCTTCCTGATTATTTGTTTAGTTTCGAATTAGTATGCTTTATTTGTTGCTTATTACGACATTGAAAACAAATAAAAGGTTGAATGGAAAAAAAGTTTTTTGCCCACTATAAATGTGCGTCATCCTTCAGAATTTTTCAATCTGTCACCAGTCAGTCTTGTCGAATGACGTTCAATCCACATCATCATCGTTGAATGGTCTAGTTGACAGAGAGCATAATTGTTCATAAAGCAGTAAACCACGATTTCGATACCTTTCTTCAACCACCAACTTCAGTTAAATAACGTTCATACGCGGCAACATACAGCAATAGTTCATATGTGCAGAATTTAGTGGTATACCACAATAAGCAGCAAAATAATTCGAATGTTAATATGCTATTTCTATCGATTCGTTTCTAAATATCCTGTAACAATGTTTTAAGGATCGTTTATTCCAAATATCCTGTAAAATACCCGTTACATATTCCAGGCTATATGCACATAACCGGGTGATACACATTCGTTGGTTATACAAATTCCTTATACATATTCCTCGTTCACACAATCTCTAAAACTTATATTTGCTTTCAGAGAAAATTCAAGTTGACAGCACTCGTACAATGTGCAGAACATATCAAAATTAACTCGAGGAAGGAGTAGCAGTAATGTGTTGATACGGCTTGATACAAAAACGAAGCGGCTATTCTAAATTACAACAACCATGAAATAACATGGATTATTACTTACCCTTCTTCTCACGGTAAAATATTGACTTGTTTATATATGGCAAAATCTTGCGAATTTTATTCCGAAACATAGTGACTAATCGTTACGGGGTAGTTGTTTATCAAGCTGAAAGTTACTTGTAAATATTTAGCAAAAGTCTAACTGATATGAACTCTTTTGGTTTAAACCTGCAAAACAGAGATATAGTGAGTATATTCTTATTTTTACTCTTTCACTAAAATAAAAAGCGAAACTGAGGAAGACTTTGAATATGAATATCTAGATAGCATAGCTTAGTGGTAACCCGGAGTTAACGGGCCTGAGACATGTAAAATTCCATGACACTGTCTGGAAGAAGTAGAAGTAGAGCTACTTCTGAGCTATTTAGAAATTCATTCGGAAGAGAGAGGGAGAGAGAGAGAGAGAGAGAGAGAGAGAGAGAGAACGAAAGAGACAGAGAAACAGAGAGAGACATAGACAGAGAAACAGAAACAGAGACAGAGAAGATCATGGATTGATTCCACTACGAGATGGTCATGAACTGTTATTAAATATCATTAGAGTACTTTCCTTTTGTCTTCCTTTGATTATTGCATAGCGTTTACATTGCTAATCACTGTATTAGCAACATTTCACTGTGTCTATGTTTATAACGATCGCCTAAAACTGCAATTTTTCTGATAAATCTATACCAAAATAATTTCAGATTTGCTGCGTCAAGCTCTCGACGATGCACTGTAACCGTCTATAAAACTTATAACAATATTATATCTGGAATTAGATAGGACTACCAATCTACACTGTAAGTATAGCTCACATGCAGTCAGTAGAGCATTGACCTATGAAGTAACTAACGACAGAGCGCCAATGAACCACTGTGACATAAACAAGCACCGGGCAGTCCGTAATCCATTCAGTCCCACTGTAAACCTTTCAAGTCCTGCACACCGGAAAGAGAGAGAGAGATGAGGAGAGAGAGAGAGATATGAGAGGAAAGACAGAGAGAGAGAGAGAGAGAGAGAGAGAGAGAGAGACAGAAAAGAGAGTGAGACACAGAAAGAAAGAGAGAGATAAAAAGGAAAAAGAGAAGTGATAGATGAAATATTGGAGCATATATGGGGAAACCACCTCAGAAGCCATACTTTTCCCAAGCTATGGGCTATATAAGGTTTGGATAATGCATAGACTTTGCGAAGGGATTAAATTGTGGTCTAAGGAGTGCTCTTATGGAGCGAGACAACAGACTTTGAGTATGAATATGTACCTTGAACCTGCCACTTGGCTGAACATTGAAGAGAGAAGAGAGATATAGGGAAATTTAATGAGAAAACTAAAACTTAAATAAATAAAAATCAACTTTCTATTTTTTCGTATATTTTACTTAATAGAGTAAAATATAGGTGAGAATCAGCAAAACAGCAAACAAGACGAAAGATAGTAATAATGAGATGTGCAAAAATGGATTTAGTGGCAAATGAAACTAATGATATATCACACAAACAGAAAGAGAGTAAGGGAATGCGAATGAGAATAAGAGAAGAAGAGAGAAGTAATTTTAGCCTCACATATCTTGAGTTAACGATGATTTACGAGTAAACCTTCCCAGCCTGGAAGCAGCAAAGTCAGATTGCAAGCAAACCGGACACGCGGAAAGGTTACTATTTCATATGACTATATAATTAACTGAACAAATATCAAAGTATCAAATCAATCAAAAATAGTTATAACTTGAATAATTTCTCAATCAAAAATTGTTATATTTTTAATAATTTCTCAACCAACCAATTGATCAAAGATTCCAATCTTCTTCTTAACGTCAAAGCTCTATGGTGGTTTGGCTCGTCTACTCACTGTTAATGAAGTTGCTAAACTATGGTTGAAAGAGTGGGACATGTGGTAAGAAGAAGAAGGAATCAAATAAAAACAAATCTTAAGTTATTTTATTTGTAAAGCGATGCAACTTGCTGGAATCTTGTAAGTTAGACAGTGGGGGGGGGGGGGGGGCTCAGGGGAACCAGTTCCACCAGCTCTCATTTTTTCTGAGGTGAGTTCCTCTGCTGGGGGTTCATATTAGATACTAGAAGAATGTAATGTATAATGTAATGTATGTTATGTAATGAATGTAATGTAAAATGTAATGTAATGTAAAGTAAAAATGTAATGTAAAGAATGTAAATACATTACAGGTGAGCCCGAAAAATTCTGACCCCTTTCCCCTAGCTCTCCATCCTCTCTTTAATCACTGAAGTTATGTAAATTGCTTCTTCAATTTTGCTCCTGTGTAATAATCATGTGTAAAACAACCTCTGCAGTTATGTGGCTACTTTAAAATATAGCGGACCTCCGCATCAGGTATAGCCAAATCTAGAAAGGACTTAAAATATAAGCTACACGACAAATTTAACAATTGACATAAAACAGAATTGAGTTACCTTCTCTTTCTCTCTCTCCATCATAATTAGTAACCTGCGCTTTTTTGGTAGATATTAGGATAAAATAGTTTACTACCAGTTAACGACCTGATGAAATTGATTCAATGTGTGCTTAAAACTTTCAGTATTTAATAATGTGATATTATCTTGTCAGTATTTTGGTACAGAATTCTAATTTTGATTTACCTGATGAATGATAATTATGTGGCTCAATCTGGCGAATGTAAAAGTTTCAGTTTGAAATACTTAAAGATTAAACATAGTTTACAACTTTACAATAATACAGGCTATACAGACATAAACTTCCGCCATAACATCTCAGATTATATCTACCACTTTTAAGTTTTTATGTTCCACAATTAAATTCTTTATTGCTTTAAAAGTATAAATATTATCGGTTGTTCCTATGTTCCAGATATTTCTGATTATTGATTTTGGATTAAACAATGAAATTTTAGATAACCCTTTAAAAATCCCTTGCAAATCTTTTTAAAATTAATTGCAATCTGAGTTCATTGTGCTCGATTTATTTCAGACGATATTATTGACGCTGTAGCAATATTTAATTTCATTAAATTCTTACTATACACTAGGTCTATGCTAAAATTTATTGCCAGTTTCTATTCGTTAGTTATTTGACAAAAAATCAGTAGGCGCAGGGTTCAAATCCAGTGCTCGACCCGTCACTGACACGCTATTCGAGCAGGAAAATGACGTTAAACTGGGCCTTAGCCTTGTTAAAGCTGACAGGGTCCTAAGGCATGGCCTCTGTGGGGTATAAGACTGTAAGTTAACACGCTTTGTATCTGACATAATCTACTTTTATCTTCTCTTCATTTTCAAATAGGTATCTAATTACTCGCCCGCTGCGTGTGTCAGTATCCATTGCAACCTCCCTGAGTCCAATCACAGGATCAGTACTGGATAGTCCTGACTACTTCCAATCGGATTCAAAATGTGCTACATTTTTGTAATACTACTTGAATCCGGGAAATATTTTGGCAAGCTTGGTTAGAGTTAGGGTTAGTTTAATGCGGAATTGTGTAGGTTTTTAATTGAACCAGTGTCGAATTACTTGAATATTTTCAGTTGATGTGTACAGACTACAGAGTTTGTCGATTTAGTCGGACCATTTTTACTACAAGGCAGAGGAAGATTTTTGTCAATTTTTGCACAGTGACGAATACATAAACATAACGGCACACTGGGTCAGGAAGCACTGATGCTTGTTTTTAAGGCCCATTTCCTCCTTCCTCTCCATGGTTATTAGTAACCGTTGCTTTTTTGTGGCGCATCAATTCCAGCCGGCGCGGATTTAAGAATAACCTTCCATCACCCTGGGATTTTTCCTTCCTAAGCTTTTACCAACACTCGGTCTTCCAAGGTGGTCACTCACAAAATACTAACCGAGTTCGATGCAGCTTAACTTCGATAATTGACGCGCAACTAAACCAAGTGCGCTAATCCCGCCACTGCCGAATGTTTAGTAAACCTTTTACTTGGGCGGCTTTTATCTGGTATAGATAGGCTAGCATTGTCTAGACCGTCACACGTACTGTGGCTAATGGTGTCTTGACAGCTAACTTTTCCATTCATTTGTCTACTGTAAGACTTGGCACTAAAAGTTGCTCTGCATTTGACTGCTTATACTGGCTAATCAAAAGCTCCTAATATATTATGTTGCCAATAAACGGTATTTTATATTGTATTGCAGTATTAGTATTACACTGCATTTTTTGGTATTGACTATTATATTAAAGCATATCATATTGTGACTTCTGGTCATCGTATCATATTGTATTGTATTACTTTATCACATAATATCTTAGTTCGGACTCCGTTAATCCAAAATCAAAAGAAATAGATCTTATTATAATCAACCTATATATATATATATATATATATATACATATATATATATATATATATATATATATATATATATATATATATATATATATACAGGTCTCAATATTTCCACCACAAGCATATGTCATGGCGCTGAGACTGTATGATGACATGAATGAGATACGTTAGAAATCTGACCTATATTTGCTCACAGTGACCGCATGAGGTCCGATTCAACCGACCCGGCAGCGTGGGTCGTTCTGAGGCCTACGACCCACGCTGAGGCCGTATAAAACAACTCTTTAACTCGCGTTGAGTTAGTTCTACTATAATAACATTGCGATTGGCTGACCGAATTCGAGAGTATAACACATAACAACAATTACAACATCGAGCACTATTGAGACAAAACCAAGCCGAAGAGCAAAAAGAAGGTCCAAAAACGGTGCAAATTCCAAAATCCAGAAAATCAGTCCAAAGAGTAGTCTAATATAGAAAGCTGAGTATATTTCTAAATGAAAACAATCACGTAGGCCTATGTTATAATAAGTAGTAAGCCATATCATTATATACAGTAGAAAATGAAAACAAAATCTGAAGAGAAGCCCTTTGGGCTTCTGATCTTGTCGGTAAGTCGACATCATTGATTGATTAATCTGAAGCAATTTTATATAATTACTTTTTTTAGATGATTTAAAGACGTGAAGATTATAGTATTTATAGCAAATAAATTGTATAGGGTGAAATTTCTGTTTTAAAAGGCTTTGATGAGAATGATTAACTGTTAAAATCTTCTGAATGCTTAATAAGTCTATGGAACATAGAGCGAGAGAAATCAGTGGAAGAAAATCAAAGAAAAAAAGAAAAGCTCCGTTATACGACATTAAATTTGATTGAATTATTGATTGATATTCATTTATTTGTTATTTTGATTCTGTAATTAATTTATTGAGTGATTTTCTATGTTTAAGCATTGCACAAATGGATCATTGACAATGCAAAGACTTAAAGATATACGCTTTTCCCTAAATTTAAAACTTTAGCTAAAGTTCTATAATGTACATTGTACATGTATTGTATATACTTTCTACATTAGATGTTTCTTTATAACGTTATAAAATTCTATATATAAATCTTTTAATCTTTTAATGTACAGATATAGCTCGATCATCGACGTGTTATATTTATTTATGGAGATTCGAGCCTCATATTTACTGTAGTTTTGTTGCTGATAGAGAGACCTGTATATAAACTCTACTGACCTCTTGCTGAACCCTAGCAGGCTTCACCACACCCGCTGTGCGGTCAGTTTACCCGGTCATATGTATGTCCACGTGTACGTCTGTCGATATGTGTGTAAGTGTGCTTGTGTCATTGACCATACACTTGTGTACGCGTAAATATTTGTGTTTCAGTTCTCTGGGGATGTGTGCAGATCAAATGTAGGTGTAGATGTCACTACGTCTGTGTTGCTAATGATGCTTGAATGCTTGTGTAAACATAGTAAACATATGTGTTTGTATGCTTGTAAGGATCACTGCGAGCATTGGTCATTTGGACTAACCCTATCATCTTCATTACTACACGAGAGCTCGTCTGAAGCTGTGTGAGAGATGCGTTATAGCTATGTTATAGCTATGTGATAGATATGTGATAGATATGTGATAGATGCGTTATAGCTATGTGATAGATATGTGATAGATATGTGATAGATGCGTTATAGCTATGTGATAGATATGTGATAGCTATGTGATAGATATGTGATAGACGTGGATTAATCGGAGTTATCTGCGGAATATCGGCCTATTATGTATTAATACAAAACTTTCCTGTTAATACCGAAGTTACTACAAAAATGCAGTGCAGTAATAGGTACCAGTTACCAGCAGCTGAACAGGTTCTAATTATTAATTAGCAGGAATTAATTATAGAACAATCTTGGTAGTCTCAAATTTTATACATGGCGTAGATCGATCCTTAATTTATACAGTACATATTATCTTAAACTCAATTTACATAATCCAATAAGAATAGTAGTTATATATTTACGTATACATATATTATTTACTGAGGAAGGCAAAAGGAAACCACATCAGAAGCCATACTTTTCCCAAGCTATACGCTATATACATGTAGGGTATGGATAAGGCATAGACTTTGTGAATGTATTAACTTGTTGATCTAAGGAGTGCTCTTATAGTGCGAGAAAGCAGACTTTAAGTATGAATATGTACCTTGAACCTGCCACTTGGTAGTGCACTAAAGAAAGGAAGAGATATTATTAACAGAAGAATATCATTTGCATTATCCATGCATGTATAATGTATAACTATGTACCCTATTGCACCCTATGCACCCTATTGTCACACTATTTACCCTATTGTCACTTTATTTACCCACTGTCACACTGATGTCGTCGCTACCAACGTTTAATTAATGGATCTAATAAATTTAAATACCAGAAAGCGAATAACTGTTGTCTATATAATCCGTTTTAGACAGGACTTATAAAGAAATGCGTCACTATTGCCTTTCTATTTTTATTTGTATAAAAATCAGCTTCCTTCTTCATACCGAGGCAGTTGAGTCACCAGAAACTATTGAAATTCCAATACCAGAAGAACTTCCTCCAGACTCATTCGTTGCCAATCTGTCGTCTCATGCTGAATCAGTCTTCAACATTCAGTTAGAATATAGTCCATTCGAATTTTATTTTCTTCAAATCGAGACCGCACCTGTAAGTTATTTCTCCTTAAACAGAGTCAGCGGAATTTTGAAAACAAAACGATTGATTGATAGAGAAACCATGTGCTCTGGTTACCATCATATACTAGAAACCCGCAGCAGAACAGATTGGAACTCATATGAACTTGGTAACGCTGCACGTCATAGAGGAATGGTGAAAATTTGCTCTTTCCGGTTTTCCATATCCGTCAGGTCTGCGAAGGAATTTCTCATCTTTAAACTAAACGTAATGATTACAGATATAAACGATCATGTGCCTAAATTTCCAAGTGATTCGTTAGAAATATCCATTTCAGAGTTGACTGCAGCTGGTTCTAGTATTCCACTTCCTTTAGCCTCTGATCCGGATACTGGAATAAACAGCATTCAGGACTATGCTCTCAGATCTCCATACGATATCCCTTTCCATCTAAATCTGTATAGAGACGATAGCGATGAAATAATCCATCTGGAATTAGTGCTGATGGCAAATCTTGACCGAGAACTTCAGGAATTTTACAATCTGACTATCCTGGCAATTGAGGGAGGAAGTCCGTCAAATACTGGATCTACTTCCGTGATAATCACAATCCTGGACTCCAATGACAATGCTCCAGTTTTCTCTGAATCTCGCTCAACCATAACAATCCTAGAAAGCGTCCGGATGGGTCAGATCATTGGCAGGGTTGAGGCTAAGGATGCAGATCTGGGAGAGAATTCTAGAATAAGATATTTTCTGAAATCCCCAGGTGAAGAGTCTTTTTCTATAAATCAGGATACGGGTGATGTAATCCTGGCAGCTTTAGTTGACTATGAGAAGAGAGATTCGTATATATTGAGAATTGCAGCCAGTGATTGTGGTGTTTTACCACTCACAGGCTACACGATGCTGACAATTCTAATTGTCGATGTTAACGATAATGAGCCGGAAATTAAACTGATCGCCCTGTCACCATTTCAAAGAATTGAAATTGTAGAAAATTCTCCACCGCCAAAAGCCGTAGCTCGAGTCACTGTAACTGACCCAGACGAAGATTTTGGAGGGATGTTTTCTTGCCAATTATCTTCCAATTCTTTCTTTATTCTCGACGGGATCACTTCGAATAAACCGGGAATTATGAGAGAGAAATTCGCGGAATACAACTTGTTAGCGGTCGTTAGTTTAGATCACGAGGAACTTTCTGGAGTTAACGTGACTATAACTTGCTCGGATTCTGAACATCCGGTTTTGAGTTCAAGTCTCGAGGTAACGGTGCACGTAGTAGATGTAAATGATGAGGCTCCCAGGTTTACTCAGAGCAAATATTCAGTAGAGATCGATGAGAATAATGAGATTAATAAACTTATCACGCAAGTGAATGCCAGCGATTTAGACTCTGGTCTGAATTCTCAAATTTTCTACAGAATATTCGATTGGAATGAAGAAATTAATTCTCTACTCGACTTTGAGTGCGTTAGTTTAGTGTTAACAACCGATGATCTGCATAAAATCCAATTAAATCATTCATTTGATCAATTTCATTCAACGGGGTATATAAAATTGGATTTTGAACAATTTGTTATCAGTAAGTATACAGAAATAACACCAAGAGAGTTATCACCGTCTTTGACAACATCGAGCACTATTGACACACACGGACATTTATATAAAGTGGAAAAGCCTACTCGTAATTCGTGCCTTCAAGACAGCAGAAAGCTAAGAATTGAGGAGCCTTCAGGCAAAATTTACACAAACGTCATCTTTGACCGCGAAACGAATGTTCAGTGCAGATTTGTTCTACTGGCTGTGGACATGGGAACTCCACAAAGATTCGGGATTACGGAATTAATTCTGACCGCACAGGATGTGAATGATGAATATCCGAAATTCTCGAGTGAAAATTTTACTTTTAGTATTCCCGAAAACAGGGAATCATTTGAATTTGGCAAAATTACTGCCCTAGATTTAGATTCACATCCATTCAATGCAGTGACGTATGCACTCGTTGCTTTAGAAGATGACGAAAATGAAGTTCTAGATATTTTCTCCGTAGATCCCACCAGTGGAGCGCTATCGACCAGACGAGAGCTCGATAAAGAAACTTTAGATAGATATCATTTTCGCATAAAGGCAGAAAACATCGGACACTCTATGTCAAGTTTTGCAGAAGTCACCGTGGTTGTGACAGATCTGAATGATAACATTCCAGAGTTCATATTTCCTGTAAGTGATGCGAGGTTTTCAAACAATTCCGTTTCCATATCACCTCTTCTCCTGGCTGGAGATTTCATTACAGTAATCGAAGCCTACGATGCCGATGCAGGAGAAAACGGAGAATTGAGGTATTACCTTTGCGACACTGACAGGAGTCGAAATCCATGGAATGATTCCAACATCCTGGTAGTAGATGAAATCAGTGGAAAGGTTACGGCAGGAACTGACATTCGCGATCGTTTTGGGGATTTAACGTTACTTAACGTAACCGTTTGTGTGACCGACTTGGGAAAACCCAAGTTGGATTCCTCTAGCGTTCTATATATAAACGTTAGTTCAAGCATTTCTTACCCGGATGCCGCATTATACTACAGCAGTGTTACCAGCTACTTGATTATAATCACGGTTACCCTATCACTTGCGGTGCTAACGGTTTTCGTCGTGTATATTTTAATGTATAGTGGAAGATCACGGTTCAGGGTTAGCAGGATAAGTTCAGGATTTGTTCAAGAATCAATTCTTTGCCGGGACTCTGTTTTCTCACAATCAACAAAACACAAGAGTGCAGGAGCTAGAAACCTACCGGCGGAACAGAGTCGTGTCAGTGTGGAGTACGAATCTGAACGACATCAGGAAGAGCAAAAGAAACAATCCAAAATTGTCAGAGAGGGGATATTATTAAATGGAATATTTCTAAAGAAAATGGTAAAAATTTATAATAATAACAACAAGTAGAGTGCTACAGTCATTAATGAAAACATCGAGCACTATTGAGACAAAATCAAGCCGGCGAGCAAAAAGAAGGTCCAAAACGGTGCAAATTCCAAAATTCAGAAAAATCAGTCCAAAGTAATAAATGTTAAAAAGTCTAACAGTTAAAGCTAAAACCAAATTTAACGTCAGTTTTTGTATCTCAAAACAAAACCAGCGACAGAATAGCTTCAGATTTGAACCTAACGCCTGCAGACGCTTAGTCCTAGACCTTATCAATTCTTCATTCCACTGGACTAGTCAACGTTTTATCTTTTAAATTGTTTTACTGAAGAGATTTTATAGATCTTCAGTGCATTGAAGTTGTCGTTGAAAATGTTGTGATAAAGTTGTGATTTCTAAATATCTAGTAAAAATCTAAAAATTATTTTAAAGTACATTTTTGTTAAATTTAGCAGTGCGCAAGCTCCGTGATAGAAAACTGATTTATAATTTTGCACATTTCGCAGGAAGATGTGAAACATTATGACGTCACAGAAGGTAAACAGTATGACGTCACAGGAGGTAAACAGTATGACGTCACTGATGATGACTCATTCACTGACAGTGGCAAGGGACCTAGTGAAGTAGACGGCAATCTTAAACACTCCCCAGCTTCCAGTCGCTACACTAACTACAATGTGAATTTGATGAAAAATATGAAAACGGATTTCAGCAAAACGAATAAAAATATATTGAATAAAAAAGCCACTCAAAAAGGACAGACAAGTATAACCGCTGCGAACGCTGAAGTCAAGCCAAATAAAATCAGAAATAAATTAAATAAGACAAAAGAATCTCATCTATACAGAGCATCGCATGACGGGATGACACGGGATGAGATAAATACTCGAGTGTCAATGGATGAATCGAGCTACAGGGAAATAAACAATCAACATGAGAGACCGATCAATCAAATCTTACTCAAGCCGCCCGATCATTATTTGAACTACGAACCCTGTCAGCATAGAGTACTACAAGTAACCGATGTGCCACTGACATGTTACAGAGAGTCGTGGCAACAGAACGAGTTGTTGATGAAACAGCAACAACGCTTACAACGAGGTATGTTGTGCAGACAACAGTTGCATCAGTGTTGTCAAACGAAGTTAAAATTGGAAAGTAAAAAATGGACTTTAAAGAAGCAACATGCGGAACAAGTTTATAGAGAAATAGAAATGAAACAACAAGTTCAGGAAATTTACTTTTATCAAGATCAACAACAACAACAACAACATTCACAGCAATCACATTATCAACAACAACAACAACAACAATCACCGCAACAACATTATCAACAGCAACATTTTCAGCAACAAAAACAAGATCAACTGGCACAGCCAAATCAATTTCTTCAACCCAGAAAATCGCTACAAAGATTAAGATCTTATTCGATGGCCATATCATCACCTGAAGATGCTATTTGCGACAGACGAGCTTGTAATTTATGCCAAGGACCTCTAAATCACTGCCAACAGCAACAACAGCTTCCTGTGGAAGATCCCCATCATTATCAGCGTTATACTAAGTCGTTTAGAATTTCAAGGATCTCTTCAGAACCAGACATTTTAGCCAAATACGGAACGAGCTCGGACTCCTGTAGTATACTCTCAGGAACGTCCACAGATTCAGGCTGCTACTTCATAGGATCAGCAAACATTCAGCCAGCTGATAAAACTGCTCAAATATCGCGTGAAATAGTCGTTTAGTACTCGATGATAGCATGAACGATGACGGTATTTTATTGTTACAGGTAACCGCATAAGTAAAATAATCTTTGCATTGGTTTTCTCGATTTTCGAATTTGCACCGTTTTGGATCTTCTATTAGCTCACCGGAATGGATTTGTCTCAATGATGCTCGACGTTGTCACGGACGCAGTAGCGATCTAACTGTTGTTATGTTATGTGTGCAATACTGCCACCTGTTTGTCAACATTTTGCGAAGTTTTATAAACTTGGATATATTAGTAGTAGATTTTGTACTGGGATTTCGTTCAAATTCATAATGTTTGTTTGCTCAATATCGACGATTATCTCGCTACAAGTTTTTGCAAGAAAGGAGAACATAAAAGCTGGTAAAGCTAATTTTACGCCAATTTCCTCACTCGAAAGCGATGTCATAGCTACATAGCAGTAAGTTGTCCATAACTAAGCAAACGAACTCTATGAATGTGGCTACCACAAACGACTCTTATTGCCGGGTCCATTTCATAAATTTATAATTATGAAACCCGTGAAAATTTAGACTATTCAGAGACAAAGAGTCTCTAAATTCAATGAATCAACCGAGAACTGCACCTATCAATTATGAGCAGACTAATGTAGATTCGTTTATTAAGAGTCTTAGCAAATGTATGCAGTTAACTGAAACAGAGATGATCAGAGCAACAATGAACAGAGACATATGGAGGAATATGACCATGACCGCCCAGGCTTGCAACAGGCACGGCACTTAGAGAAGAAGAATGTAGATTCTGAAGAAGACACGTGGAAAACACTTAGGAAGTCATATTCTAATGTAAAAAGCGTTTATTTAAAGACAGGCTTTCGGATGAGATGAATATGTTGGTTAATGATTAGCTAAGTACACCGAGATTAGGAGTATCTGTCTTGAACTTGTCATATTACCCTTGAAACTGAGACAAAAATTGAAACGAAAAAGTGTTCGATTTTAACAATAGTTCATTTTAATATTCTATATATGTAACAAAGTTTCACTATAACCACGCGTATTAGTGATAAACATCAATAACGAAGTATTATGCGTTAGCGTTATATTGTCAATTCATTACACGTTTACTAAGCAAGCAGTTAAATTGCCCTCTACGCTGATTGTTACAAATCAATAGCTATAGAGAAATTCAAGCATCATAATTCATCCGTTCTCTGCGAGACAGTGAAACGGCTATTTTCTGCAATCAATATAACAAATAACAAAAAGTAGTTAATTGGTTTGCAGAAATACGCTGGCAGAATAAGAAACGTTAAACCTTCCACTTTAAATGCATCATCATCATCATTCCTTAAATCACAGTTTAACCAGGTCGGGAAAAAAATTAAAATTTTGGACTTTAAATTGCATGATTATATTAAATTTAAACCTACCACTTTTTTGATCACATGATTATATTAAATTAATGAATTTCGATTTCGATTAATTAATTCATCCCAAATACTCCGCAGCGTTGACGTTATAGATACTACAACCTCCATTAAACCGGTAAGGCCGGTCATTTTGCATTCACAATGTGGCTAACTTCGATAAAACAAATAATATCTTAGTCTCTCCGTGAATATTCTACAGTGACAGTAGATCAGGGATTGGGTATAAGATTAAATAATAACTGATTGATATTTGCTCGGAAACGATTACAATATAACATATTAATTCCATTGGAGTGAGGAGATTGAATTGGATGGCCGAGTTGGTAGTGCATTCGTATGAGAAATAAATGTTTCAGATCTCAGCCAGAACTTCTCAGATAGGACACTTGTAGGATGAAGGCAAACCATAAACTAAGCACTATGTGAATGTTTGAAGGTCCATTTTTGATTAATTACCGAAAAACAAAGATTCGATAACACCGAAAACTGTTGAGAGATCGCAAACTCAAACAAGAAAGAATATTCTTAAAGCAGATGGAGAATTTAAGAAACATCCAATTTTAAAATGTTCAAATGAAAGAATATTAAATAATGTTATGTAGGTACTTATGTTATGTTATGTTGTTTGTGTATGTCACTGCATATTTTGAGTGTATCGCAATAAACATAGTTCTCTGGTAGCAATTTCGTCCTACAATAAACCTCTAGAAGACTTTTCACTGAAAATATACTTGTAAAATTGTACTAAGTTGTGAAACCGTTTCCTTCTAAGTTTAAAATATTGAGCTTTGCGGTATTACGCGATAGCAGCTAATCTTTTGGAATAGAGTAACAAAAAGTACTGCGCCTGTTCGTACAAGTCGACTAAAACAAACAATGAGGAAAATAACGGAAATCACTTCAGAATCGATACTTATTTTATAAGAAAGAATATAGAACCATACAAAAAAGTTTAACGTCCGCATCCGCATCACAACGCATTGAAAGACGCGATAAGGTGGGATTTAGAACCATTGACCTCGGGCTTATGGCGTAACTTCCTTTATACTTGACCTCATTTATACGTGACCTCATTTTTACGTAACCTCATTTATATGTAACCTTATTTATAATGACCTAATTTATAAGTAACCTAATTTATAAGTGACCACATTTATACGATACGTGACCTCGTTTTAAAGGTGACCTCGTTTATACATGACCTCATACATTCGTTTATAACGTAACTTGATTAGCCCGACAGTAAAATCTGAAAATAACTTGTTAACCAGGCAATGCAAGAGAAAGTTCGACAAAAATGCCAACAGTATATTGAAATTCATAATTATTAAAGTCCAATGTCCGAATCCTCGTCCAATAATGATATCAGGGACGTCTCTGGCACCAATAGATCAAACAGAAATTGCACAAGTAAATCTACATCACCGAGAAATTATTCAAACATTACCCGCAATACACGCAATTTCATTTAGAGCATTTTGTAGAATATTAATATTTGTAAAAAACATGTACAATAATTTACAGCATTAGTAGTGTACATTTCTTTGCTACAGTCTTTCAAAAAATATGCCCGTGAAATTAACAGGATAAATTATTTATTTGTTAAATTAGATGTTAAATATATTATTGCGTAAACGCCGTAAATAGTTGAAAATTCAAGGTTCGCTTACCGTATAAATGCTAGAATAGAAGATGCAACGAGAGAGAGTGATAGATAGAGAGACAGAGAGCGCTATAGAGAGAAGCGGAAAGAAGACAGAGCGAAAGATACAAAGAAAACGAATCAAAATAATTTGCTACGAGGAATAGAATAGATAAATGAAAATGAAAGAGAAAGGCAGGAAGAGAGAGATAGAGACCCAGTGAGACGGAACAGTACAGAGGAGATGTAATATGCTTTCACACCATTATCATGCATGCATAAATCCAATATCAACAAAGCAATAGTATTTACAACCAGATATGCATGCACGTATAACACAAAGTCTTACAAATTTACACGTTAACAGTATAACAATTTTTCATTTACCCAAGAACTGCAATACGGCTACCAATAAACACGTGTAACTTCGCTACTCGAGAAATGGCAGTTTTTAAGAACAGCTAACAACCACGGCTGCAGCATAGAATACCAATGCCGCTAAATGATCACAGTTTATTAGAACCTTGCATATACCTAGCAGAACAGTTCTGAGTATAAACCTTGTTCAAAGATTTGTTTTTATTGACTACTGTTTCCGTTGCCAGACGCTTAACCGTCGGGGCGCGTTTATACGGCTTAGAAGAATCGCTTCCAGACAACTCCCTTGACGTCCGTTTCGCCTTCAACCCAGCTGCTTGGGGAGGCTTTAACAGCGCAGACGTGCTATTACTCTCTCCACATTTTCCCGTTTCTGAATTGCAGTCCTTTTCTATAACACAGTCAGATATATCGGCGTAATCATATCCACCCGTTAGCACGTCAAAATCCAGATTCTCCGATTCGCGATAGTAATCTTTATTTTCCATCAAATCTCCCGCCTCCAAGTATTCCACATCACCTGGATTGGAATATACGATGCTTTCCGAGGTTGTTTGGATAAAACTCGGACCGGATATGTTTACGTCAGCGGACGTGAGTCCACTGAAATCTCCATCAACGGAAACGTATTGTTCTTCCGGACTGGAGCTGGCAATCTCAACGTGAAGATTTCCCAGTATTTCCGGCCAATCGAGTAAATCCTTTAACTCGGCGGAGATGACGAGGTGCTGGTTCGATTCCTCCTTTGCCGGATCATTGTTGTTCGTCTCACAGCCGCACTCGTCCGGGTAAGAAGAAGAACAAGAAGCGCTCTCGTCGCCCGTGGCCATACAGCGTAACAACGGGTTTGGAATGTTGAGACACGAGTGATTGGTCTGTGACATCCTCCTTCGACTCTTCTCTCTATCCTCCTTCGCTTGTTTCTTCACCTCTTCCGCAAGGTTCCCGTCCAGCAGAAGATTCCTCAGCGTCGAGTTCTCGCTGCTTCTGCTTCCGCCACCCTTTCCTTTACTTTCCGACGTTTCTGCCGAAGATGACGTTTGCTTCTGAGACGCGTTCTGACAGTAATCATGATCTGGAAGCGTTCCAGGAAAAATCTCTTCCATTTCTCGCTTGATATCCGACGGATCCAAGTCAGATTCGCTCGTCAGAGTGGAACAGAACAAGCGACGGAGGTATTCGGCGGAAGTTCCCTGGAACTTTTCCCCTCTCAACTCGTCGATAAGCTTCTTCTTGATCTGCATCCCCCTCCACTGCCTCTTCAGTCGCTCCTCCAGCTGCTTCAAGGCGAGGGACTCACTCTCCAGGTCGATGTGTTGTTGTTGCTCGGATGATCCAGAAGAAGGATTCCTTCCTTCGCGTCCCACGGCTGCTGGCTTCTCTTTCGTTCTTATCGCATCCTGAGTCCTATTGCTAACGATTAACTCGTAAAGTTTTGAGCCGGTGATGTTGTCTCTACGAACTGTTTGGGACTTCTGGACGGGATTGGCTAGCCCGGAGCTGGAGTAACTCAGAGATGGGATGGCAGCACTGCAGGTGGTGACTGAACTGGCGGACAGCAACAACTCGTCGCCTGATAGAAATCCTACCGAATTCTTTCTGCTGCGGCTGTCGAAGATGGAATCGATGTCGACAGTAGAGTCGGGGTTTTGTAAATACGGCAGGCAATTAGACGAAGACAGGTCAATGGAACTGGTAAGCAATTGTTCCATTACTGATGTGGAAGAATTGTGGGAATTTTGCTGTGAGTTGGTATCACTGATGTGCACTAATTCTGTGTATAGAGGTTGTTGTTGTGTGGAGAAGAAATTGTTCTGTGAGCCTAAATCATTGACGTCCTTGTACAAGCCATCTATTTAAAGAACAACAACAACAAATAGTTAGAATTACACAATTCTATACGCTGTTTTCGCGTCTAATTAATCGTTAAGTTTTGGAGAGGCTACCAAAATGTGGATACAATATAACCAATGGTGAAGGGTTCAACTTGTTGAAAGTTTGAGTGCTATATTGGCAGCTTGAAATCAGAATGCGAAGAGGAGGAATATGTACCTCGGTTCTGACATTTAGTAGAACACTAGTGAGAGACAGAAAGAGCGAGAGAGAGTGTGAGTGAGAAAGGGAAAGAGAGAGAGGGGGGAGAGAGACAGAGAGAGAGGGAGAGAGAGGGCGAGAGAGTGAGTGAGACAGGAAAGAGAGCGATAGAGAGTGTGAGAAAGAGAGAGAGAGAGAGGGACGATCAGCACACGTTACAACAGGGTTTCGTGTAGGTAATGCTCATATTTATTAAATCTCCAAGTGAAACTCTTTTTAATGTCCCTGTTGTTCACCCAAAGACTGAGCAGTCGCAGCCCGCCTCATTATCTCTCATGAATCAGAACAATTAGTAACAAATGATAAAAACTTCGTGGGTATAGAGTATTGACTATAGGGGCTTGAAGACGCTTAGAGAGTCGATGACACCTTTGATTTAATGTCACTACTTTATGAAGTTTAATCTATTAGCAGAAGTTTGTACCACAGGTCTAGAGTTCACTCATTCTTGTTTCGCGTTACAAAGTATATATTGTTCTGTATCAAGGTGTATGTAACGTCGTGAAGTTTTAGATGACAGATTCTGAGGTGAACTGAACTCTTGTGGGTTCGATTCCTGGTCGCGCTGATCTGAGAGTAAAATTTTGGACATTCATAGGAATGGCTACACGGAAAACGGAATAAATTGCCAATCGGATTTAGGATGTGGTATTAAAAGTGAGATTTTACTGTAGTTGATCATTTCACTATAATGTGTGCTATTATTATTATTATTATTATTATTATTATTATTATTAAACTGGATTTAAGGGAAGATGATGATGATAATTAAAATTATCACTCACAATAGTAACAATACAATCAAGTTGTTATAAATATACAAGTATGACAACTAACCAATTACATGTATAACTATAGTATGCCTTAACAATATCTCGCTCTATGTAACGGATTTGCATCTCTTCTGATCTCGCTTTCTTTTAGGTGTTCGGATAAGCAGAAAATTCTTGTATTTGTGTAGTATGCATGAGACAGAGCTTGAAGCAGGACTTTGACAGGGATCTGATGAAGGGAAACGGTCGTTACGTCTTTGTTGATTAGTAGACAGCAACAGGCTCAGAAAAACTAAACAAGAGCCAGCAGAAAATAAGCAACCACGGGCTTGAGATTATATCACACGAGTCACCTTGACTAGAAAATAACCAGCCTAATCGACTGCAAGATTAATTACCGGGGAGATTAATTTACGAGTAGAGTAATTAATTAGCGACTAGAGACAGTCGTACCTAGATTAGAGGCCTGATAGCCCGGTTGAAGAGGATCAGAGAGAGGCGACAGGGCGGGATTTGAAGTGGGGGAGAGCTTGCTCTTGAGCAAGAGCTTCATGATCTCAGAGGTCGTCGTATCAGGCGATCCTATCACCGGCGAGCTGTACACAGAGATAACACAATACGATCAACTATAATACAACAAATACACAATACGTTCAACTCTAATACAACAAATGCACGATACGATCAACTGTAATACAACAAATACAAAATATGATTAAGTCTAATTCGACAAATACAAAATACACTATTCGATCAACTCTAATATAACAAATACAAAATACACAATACGATGAACTCTAATACAACAACTACAAAATACAATAGAGCACGACGAAAGAATATAATGTATACACTACAATACGACAAAATAAAATATAGAAACTATAATATAGATTACGATAAAATGGAATATAGGCAATACAATACAGTATCAAAAAATTTAATCTAACAATACAATAAACCATGGTACAGTAGAGCTTCAACAATAGATTATCAACAATGCAATATCGTATGGTAAAATATAGCACAACATGATATCTAACCGGAAACCGAGGCTGAACTTGACATTATCCTTTAAAATGTCATGATAGGACCTGACGCTCTTACTCACTGAGCTATTTATCATCATCATCATAATCATCTTCTTCCCTTAAATCCCAATTTAACCAGGGTTGGGATACGAATAAACTTTCTATCCATTCGTTTAAGTTTTTGTAGCAATTTCTGGAGCCCTGGCGCTCACCAACCGAATGTTCTTTCTAACGTTGGCTTGAATCATGTTTCTATGTCGCCTTCTACGACACGTGCATATTTACACGGTTGGTCTATTCTTCAAGCTACCCACTGAGCTATTTGTACACTTAAAAAATCAACTGCTACTACCGAGCCAGACTGAGGAAGGACCCGGAGCTAACTGGAGAGACAGGCTGATCCACCAGGTAGGCACCTGGAGACATGTCCACACTGGTGGTGGAGGCTGGAACGCTGCTCGCGGGACTTTTACTGAAGAGTAGATAATCCGAATTACTCGTGGAAGCGACTGGAGTAATGAGATCCCGCATTAAGACTGTATCCATGCCTGGAAGACACAAAGGATACAATATGGTTCAATAAAATAAAAATTTATGCAAATTTAAAGTAAAAATTCACCCTTTTGTTAACGTCAATTTCCCCACTCGAAAACAATGTCAGTGTTGAGCGAGCTCAGGATTTGAACCCGTACATACTGATCCGCGGTCGAGTGTCTTACCGACATCGCCACTGGCTCCAGACAAATGGCTATTTCGGGCAATGTTGTCTGGCAGTGGCATATAATAAGATCGTATAGTCTCATACGTTCAGCTGACGGATAACAATATTGTCAAATATTGTTATTGTTAATAGTAAATGTAGCATCTACATCAACAGACAGAAATTTCAACAGAATGATCGTGGAAAGTGTTTGTTAATACATAGTGCCAGTCTAGTAAGCCTGTTGTTTACAGGTGTTAATGATAGTAAAGTCTAATCTTTAAAATATACAGATATTTAGCAACATTTCAAAAGGCTTTAACTATTAGCACACGTTCTTACAAATAATCGACACAAAGACATTTAATATTACTTTAAACAAATAAGCCAAAGCAAGTATTCAAGCATTAAGCAGTCTCTACTGAAATAGGGCCACTAAAATAATTCTAGAAACGTCACAATGATTAAAGAAAAATAATTCTAGAAATTCCATAACGATTAAAAAATAGAACTAACCCAACCCTAGCTAAACTAGGAATTAAAGGAAGATAATGATGATGATGATGATGACTATGATGACGATGATGATGATTAAAGAACAGGACTCACCGGAGTCGAACTGGGACCCTACATCGTTGAAGTTAAATAGCGGAAGATTCTCGATGCCATACTGGTCAGACTCATCGAGCTGCAGGCTGGGCCATATCGTAGCCAGAGGATCGATGTTCAACTCTCGCCAGGGCACGGAAGCCCCGATGCCGTCCGCACCGCTCCCCCAGTCGTCCGAGGTGGGGGACGACGCCGCCGAAGCGCTGTAGCCTCCTCGTCTATCCGGGCTGAAGTAGTTTGGATTTAACCGATCCGAACTATCGTCGGAGCTGCCGTTCGAAATAACGGAGGAGAATCGTTGACGCCGGTGGGATTCGTCGGCCAGCGTGGACGTGTCCTGGACCTGCCCGGACGAGCCCTGGTCTGCCCCGGCCTGCCCGGGCGACATCAGGTCCCGAAACGTTAGGCCGTCGTCGATGTCTAACCAAGGCAATTGTTCGGAGTAATTAGCGGGAGTAGAGGTCGGTTTATTTACTGCATCACCGACATGGGCTGACTGCAGATTAAATAATAAATAATATTTATTTATTTCAAAACACTAAACTTTACAAAATAACATAACAATAGACACAACTAGAAATGGTTTGAGGCTTCCTGAGGAACCCTAAGGCTATTGAGACCACTGAGGTTATCATACATCAATTAGTGATTGTAAAAGTTATATAAAAATACATATTAATTCAAATGTTGCCATTTTAAATAAAACATAAATTAAAATGCAGAGTCTTAAACAAACTCAATAAGCAGAATAGCCTTTTAACAACTTGCTTTCCTTTTAATCTTAATTTTGACGAAAGCACTGACATAATTTAAATATATGGTAGCAATTTACACAGATAAATCTCAAGAAAATTATTCCACAAGAGTGAACATTCTCAACTTAAATTTAGCACATTAGAATGCTCCCTGCTACAGGTGTGGTCAATATATGGCATGGCCTAATATAAACTCCATACAAAGTGGTCAGGAATATTGACTTCACATTTATACATCAATACACGACAAAGACTATTTTCTCTCTACTTAATATACAGTATGTAACAGAATTTACTGCAAAGAATATATACAAAAATAAGTCAACGTTTGAATCAAAGTATTTAAATAAAGCTATGGAATATTACTGTACCATGACCGCTATCATAAAATTGCTGCAAGGACCTAACCCTACATGACTTTGATTTGACATTAGCACTCTCTATAGCATGCTATATCTCTAAAGACTAAACAACAACATTACAATATCAAAGGCTAACAAAGGAAATAGTTTAGCTTTATGTCATTTTCTTGACTGGAAGATACATCAGCGACGGAGAGAGCTCTTAAGTTGAATCCTACACCTACTGATACACAGCCAGGCAGCTTACCGACATGCTACCGGCTAAGCCAATAAGCCTACTTGACTTTCATCATCATCATCATCTTTTTCCCTTGCACCCAAATTTAACCAGGGTCGAGATACGAACATAATTTTTTCATTTTTTAAGCCTATATATAGCCTACTGTACTTTAAAGATATAAATTAAATCATTATATCAATGGCTACACAGTTTCAGCAAGTCGGGTTTAAAATTAAATAAATGTAGAGTTTTAAGTCTAAACTTAACGTTAGCAAGAGCCGGGCGTATTTTAAATCAGTATGGTTATTACTGGAAATTGTGGTTTAGACATCTTTACGAGCAGCCACAGAGGTAAAGGTCAAACGTCGTCATAATACTCGTCATTAGCTATCGACCTGTGGTTGTCGATCAGTGAATTAGCCCATATCCTGATCGCCTGTTTAACCCAACCATATTAGGTGCCCATTACTAAGCTACGACTTAATAATGAAACACAGCTCAGAGGTTCACTAACTGGCACAACAGACCTTTGTATCTAAATGACTCCACTCACCTTGGCGTCTCCTGCGTGGTTGGACTTTGAACCATACATCACTCGACTATTTGGATGACCCGCCGCTCCGCCGCTAATCATTCCACCGCTGACACAGCGACTATTAATTCTAGAGTCATATCGACTGGTAGACGTATGGGCGGGTGCTTGCCTAGTCCCGGGTGTCTGACCGGAGGGTGTACTTCTATTGGGCACCCCGGCAGATCGGCTGCAGCCACTGGTCGATGGGGCGTTGGAGGGCTGACTCGATGGTTGACCGAACATGGAAGACTTGTCCAACATGAGGAGTCGAGAGAGAGTGCTGAGTGGGCCGGAGAGAGAGAACGGGAAGGGGGAAGTCTATAACAACAACAACAATTAGAGTGTCACTGAGAACATTGTTGTCAATGACAGAACCGTGCACTGCCTACAACAACAACAACAACAAAAACATAAAGCATAACATAACGGCACACAGGGTTAGGATGCACACCTGATTGTTTAAGACCCATTTCCTCCTTCCTCTCCATGGTTATTAGTAATCGTTGCCTTTCGATGGCGCATCAATTGCAGCCGGCGCGGAGTGATCAATTAGAGTATCACTGAGATCATTGTTGTCCATGACAAAACCGTGCACTATAGAATCAAAGCCAAATGGAGAAGTCGGTAAGATACTCGACCGCGGATCAGTATGTGCGGGGTTCAAATCCTGGGCTCGCCCGTAACTGACATCGCTTTCGAGTGAGGAAACTGACGTTCATCTTAGCTTACCAAATCGACGAACAAAAAACGGTGCCAAAATGCAGCAAATTCCATCTCCGGAAAGCAAATCTAGGGTTAAGGAATTAAATGAAGAGATATATTTTTAAATTCAGAGAAATGATTCCTCGATTCCCAAATTAAGAACTATTACAAGGATGGCTAGAAAGAGAGTATAGAGTGAACAATTAATAGCTCGCTTATTCGATCAATAGATGACTGATAGACTAAAATTGACTTATTGATTGATCGATGAACTAATCGACTGATTAACTGATTTCAGTGCCCAACAGCAATAAATATACCCAACTATCAAGTAAATAAAAAGTTTACAACACCGATCTAATGTTGTAGCATTCTCGACTTAAATCATTTCACACACGCACGAGACGTTGTAACAGAGTTTTCAAATCTCGCTTCAAGAATAAATTTTATTAGCATTTAAGTAAGAAGCTAGAGTTGAGTAAGTAGTACTGTCCTAAATTCAGTCAACTGGTTGTATCTGATCAGAGGTTAACGCAAGTAAGAGCGGATGAAGAGGTTAGACAACATTTAATCCATGTGTGAAACCACGCTAAACTTCTGTTGCTCCGATTCACTCTCTGAATCAAGGTTTCTAACCTTTACAAAACAAGGTATGGTTCAACAGCCTAATAGGTCAACTGATTCAAGGCCTAATAGGTCAACTGACTCAATGCCTAACAGGTCAACAGTCTCTAGGCCTAATAAGTCAACAGTCTCTAGGCCTAATAGGTCAACTGTCCATCTTTGAGACTTTAGCTGTATTCAGAAATAAGATATAGATTTATTGAGCGATTAAATAAATTATGATTTCATAGACTGAATGATTGACTGAAATACTAATTGATTAATCAACTGATAGATTGATCGACTGATAGAGTGAAGGATAGATTGATTAATCAACTGGTTGATTGACTGACTGATTGATCGTGTGATTGATCGTCTGATTGAGTGATGAGCTGATTGATTAATCAACTGATTGATTGATTAAACAACTGATTGATTGATCGACTGGTTGATTGACTGATTGATCGACTGATTGAGTGATGAGCTGATTGATTAATCAACTGATTGACTGATAATAATCAACATAATAATCATAATAATCAACTGATCGACTGATTGATGATCTGGTTGAGTGACAAGCTGATTGATTGATCAACTGACTAATAATTACTGATTGCTTGATTAAGCGACGTAATAGCTAATTAATTAATTGTTTGATTGAATGATATTGCTAGACTGATTGTTTCTTTATTGATTGACTGAAGGACAGATTTATTGATTGAATCGGCATACCTTAGCAGTAGAACTATCGGCACCGCCTGATGCCATATTAGATTCTGTAGAGATATGTGAGGTTTGAGCCCTTGACGTAGTCAACAATTCTATTAATCTGTTATATAAACAAAATAAGCATAAAATTAGTAAAACTAACAAAAATAACAGAACACTATTACACCAATTACTAATAAATATACTTTAAAATAATTTACTTAATAAATCTAATTTAAACGAATGCGAAAATCTCAAATAGGGGATTGACTGATGATGATATGGTGTAGGACAGAGAGGATTTGAGACGGTCTATTCGTATCTTGACCCTCGTTAAACTGGGATTTAAGAGAAGATGATGATGATGACGACTAATAACTGTACTAATAACTATACTAAAAACTATTCACATTTTTTAAAGTCTCTACACACTGATCACCATGCGCATTGGTCTTAGTATTAGTATTAGACGGTATGAGTTATGCGCAGAAATAAAGACACCATTTCGTTTCGGTACAACTCACTTTCTATTTCGCACTAAAAGATAATAGCTATTAATGATATGACAAAAGATAACTAATGAATCCGACAAAGCTAATATTAACGTCAGTTTCCTCACTCGAATGACAACTGTCATTTACAAATACGGTAATAAAGCATCTGAGGTGATTTTCCTTGGCCTTTCTCAATCGCTACCTAATGATCTCACATGCACAATCAGCATTCCACGCCTCTTGACCCAGTGCTATTGCATTGCGCTTGTGCTGAAAGTATAAAAAATTACGAATACAAGACATTATACAGACACGACTCTGGAGTTTGTACTCATATCTCTACATTTACATTAATTAGAAACCCAGCATATACAAGAGCATACAATCGCGGCTATAAGGTAGATCACGTGACATCATACAACGGGCTGCGGCATCCCAGACTTACAGACAGACTCAGACGCGCTAAACAAAGTAGTATACCAGATTGACAAATCTGACTGAACAGAATGTCGCTTCAAACCTAAACTCTCTCTCTCTTTCTCTCTCTTTCTCTCTCTATCTCTCTCTCTCTCTCTCTCTCTCTCTCAGTGCACTGAACAGAATGTCACTTCAAACCTAAACTCTCTCACTCTCTCTCTCTCAGTGCACTGGCTACTGGCAGATCCACGGAACTTAACTAGTACAAGTTAATACATATAAACCACAACTTAATGCTAGGCAAAACTGCGAAGTCTCTTAATTAATAACCACAGTAAAATAGAATAAATAAAGAATAAATACTAAAGATGTAAATACTGATAAGTAAGAATCGAAGAGAAAATAAAGGAATAAATAATAAATAAAGTGCCGAGGAGTTTTCATTAGATATAATTGATTAATAATTTCAAAATTGTCTAAAAACTTTCTACTCAAACAAAAGCAGTCAGGAAGAGATAGCCCCTGATTAAATGGCTCAATCTAAGATTCCTAATCGATTGATAACAACCCCTGCAAAGTAATTGACCAGAAAATCAATTAATCAATGTGTCAGTGATTAAATAACTAATCAGCATCATCTTAACAATCGTCAGCTTCAAGTGATCGAATTCTGATTAGATATCGAAATCGATTTGACAGCAATATTTATACATCAGTCTTGTCTTGACTGATTCTATCTCGCATACTTATAGGTTAACGTTGCTACTTCATATCAATTTTGATAAAATCTGAGAAAGAAAGAGAAGTACGGTAATGGAATCTAAAGAAGTACGGCAATGGAATCTAAAGAAGTACGGTAATGGAATCTAAAGAAGTACGGTAATGGAATCTAAAGAAGTACGGTAATGGAATCTAAAGAAGTACGGTAACTAAATCTAACTCGTTCATAAACGATACGAAGACATTTAAATCTTTCATGTATGGAGAGGAAGGAGGAAATGGGTCTTAAACAAGCATCTGTGCTTCCTGACCCAACGCGCCGCTATGTTATGTTATGTTATGATGTAAGCTTAGGAAGGTATCATAGGGGGCTCACCTCGTCATAAGCAGAATCCCTCGAGAATAATGGTATAGCAAAAAGAATGTTTGATGATTTAAAGTATGTAGACATGGAGAGGAAACTGAAGACAGAGATGAGTGGCGTTATATACCATGGACCTGCCAGTAGACAGTGCACTGAGAGAGAGAGAGAGAGAGAGAGAGATGTATCACAGATGACAACTATAATAAATCTGACGGATATGTCGCCATTTGCACTTAACTGAAGCAAACACTCGTATATGTTGATAGAGCATATCTTTATATGTAGGAGACTTCAGCAGAGCTCAACACTAAATACGATCTATTATAACTCAAATGTTTTACCACTAAACACAACTCATTTAAATATATTAAAAAATAATAATCTCGCAGTGCACTGCCTACTGGCAGGTCCATCATATGGTATACAGCGCCTCAATTCTTCTCTGTCTTCCATTTTCCTCTTCATGTATACATATGAGTGGAACTTTAAATCATCTAGATATATTCATTCTTGTTGTTATATACCAATTTATTGGGGGATTTTGCTTATGACGAGGTGGGCCCCGTATGCCTTCATCAGCTTCAACTAACATTTACTGGGCAGGGGCGTCATTCCCTGGGAAAACTATCCTGTTTACCCAAATAATAATAATAATAATAACACAATAAAATAGAATGCATTCTAAATCAACCAATCAATAATTAATCAGATCGATAGCAAATGTCAGATATCACATAAATCCGTTTAACCCTCAGTAATCAATAGTTTTTAACATTATAGACGAGATAGTCAAGTCTCGATCGATACAGACAGACTGAAGCAAGGTAGGACCTGTAGCAGTGAGTGCAGATTAATCTACTGATAAAAAACGAGAATATCTGTCAAGTACGCATTTCAGAATAATATCAAGAGTTCAATTAATTATTCTAGTTCCAAATTTGAGATTTGCTTACAATTTGAAGAGCAAAGAAAGATTAAATTGAGTAGTCTATATTTACAATAGTTAAACATATGCATAAATGCCCCTGAATACACATATACAGCACTTGGTGGATTTAGGAATTTTTAAGGAGGTGGGGGAACCTTTTTCGATAGCGTCCACATTTTTTTTACTTCAAACCTTTTACTCTTTTACAACCTTTTTTACTCTTCTATACACATTCACATATTATATATATATATATATATATATATATATATATATATATATATATATATTATATACATATATATATATATAGTTAATAATACAAAGAACAATATAAACAAATAAAAATTAAATACAAATAACACAATGAAAATTATTTTTAAATTAATTTTATCTTTATCTTATTATTTTGAATTATTTTTTAAAATTATTTTTATTTTCAAGGAAAATAAAATTGAATATTCTATTTTACAAGAGTCAAATATACATAGAGCCTATTTGATTCGAGAAAGATTCAACCAGAAACTTTAAGATTCAACGACGCACGTTTAGAGATTAAAGTATCTAGGCAGTATTTGTTTATTTATACTCTATCTCCCCTCTCGTATTTAGCTCCGTGAGATCTTCATGCAGATTTGCTTTAACAAGCTAACAGACCAGAGAAACAACTAGCATGCCAGACTTCTCAAATACATCCAACAGATACAACCGATATGTTTACACAGCTAGATAATACTGGTTGTTCCTCAGTTGACGGACTTGACAGTGGATATGACGTAATGGTCAGAGTGAGCAAGTGATCTGGGTTCAAAGCCCGGGTCAGTCAACGCTCTATACACTCCACGCGAGCATACATGTAGGTTCAACGTACTCAGGACGTGCTCAGCCGAAATCTTTCACTTTACAAGCAAGAATTTTGTTGACAGAATAGAGCCTACCAGTCGGCCGAATTTCACAGCTAATCTAAAGAATCTCGGCCGTACTCGTTTCAACATTAATTCGACAGTCAACAGTCAAATGATGCCTACAAAATGGTTGAAAATGACGATTTTGCTTTTACAATATGTATCATCCTGTACTGTGTGGGCATGTAATTTAGCACATGCACATGTACATGACTCATAAAGAAATTGAAATAGGCATTTGCTTACCTGTACAGCGATTTACAGCTTTCCTACAAGAATGTACTCTTTTAATTCGTCCTGAATTCAGGATTACATAGACGATAACTTTCCCTCATTTTCTTCAATCGAATTATAGACTAGCAAAAAAGCCTTCCATATCGCTCAATTATATTACTTTAGACTATATAACTAATTATAAGTAAATTATACAATGCAGTGATCATAGTAGTATGATCTCATACTATGACACGAAAATACCACAGGTTCAAGTTTTAAATTCCTACTCACTTTATCCAATAATCCTACCCAAGGGCACGCCATAGATTAATAAGTTGTCCCCATCACAATGACTCTCTTACATTACCTGAAGTGCAACCTTCACCTGTATTTACTTCATCTACAAAGAATTTAGCTTCAGCTGTATTACTGCATTGCCTTCTCACTACCTACAACGGTGGACCTATATGAAACTAATGCAGCTTCAGTTGATCTACAAACTTTCTCGAAGCTTGCAAACGATAGTACACTGTGCACATAAGCTATAGATGAATTAATATAACGTGTAGCTAACTAAATATCCTCTATCCAATACGTTTCATGCTCTTCGCGTACCCGCCCGATAAAATGTTTTCAACGCTAAACATAACCGCATGCCGATTATAATAGGCAACATGGCTGTCTCAATGCGGCCTATAGGCAAAAATAGCTCGAGACGGCTTAAGTGCTAGTAGGCTGTCAGGCCCAATGCTTATGCAGAGTGGCCTGGTAAACCTCAGCTGCTCAAAGTAGGCCTTAGCCTACGAATCAAGTTTACGCTAAGATTAGCCAGCGTATCTAGATTGTTATCATAACTTTGCTTTAAGCGTTGTTTGACAGTTTTCAAATAAATCATCAAAAGAACGCATGCGAACAATTCTGCAATATTGTAACTGTTTATAGGACTTAGGAAGTGACATAGGCATTTAACATCTGTTTCCTCTCCCGCGCATGATGACTACCAAGATCAGCAGTGGTCGATCAGAGTTTTGGAGCAATGATGCCGCATAAACGACACAAATGAAAGTATAGGATTGTATCTTTACGTATAATAAGCGCGATTTTAAGTAGGCCTATAGCTCTATTTTTTAGGTAATCGCGCTAATATATGTGCACGCAATGCTTGAGTACCTAAAAACCGGCTTGTACATTTGTACAAAAAGCAGAAGTGCAAAAGTAGTAGTACAAGTGTACATTATTATAATTAAGTGGCTCATTGTTTAGTGCTCGGATTTAATAGGTTCACGGATCGAATACAAGAAATCACTCCGTCTTTCAAGTTGCGATTCTCAACAAACCGACAACTCCAGTTCTCTAACGTACTTATACATTAACATATAATATAGTGTTTGTAAGATGCTAGCTATGGACCTGCCATTTAACAAGAACACTGAGAAAGAGCCTGTAGCTAGCAAATGGCCTGGTTGTTTGGTGCATTAGCCCGGCCATTTATTAATCAACAAGACAACAACAAAGATAAGAATAAAATGAAGTCAATGTTAAGAGAATAGCAAAGATAAGAGTAAAATTAAATGAATGTTTAGACAATTACAAAGATAAACTAAAATGAAGTCAATGTTAAGACTATACTAGAGATAAGACTCTATACACTAGTCACTATTAACCAAGGCTAAGTCACTTATGATCGTGGTTAATCAAACGATTCTTCACTTCTACTTGTAATCATGAATTCAAGATAGAGCAAGAGATAAGATTCTGTCAGTTGAATACATTTAACAGTATTAACACGTTAAATACGCTGCTGAGCAATATCAGTGGATCAAGAGGAGTACTTTTAATAATAATAATAATAATAATAATAAAATTTATAATAATAACAATAATAATAATAATAATAAAAGTTTAACGTCCGATTCCTCATACAAAGATGATGATGTCAGGGTCGCCCCCTTTACTATTATCATTATCATTAACATTATCAGTAGCTTTACAATTACTATTGTTATTATTAATTTTTTTTTATAGCCCGGGTATAAAGAACCGAGGTTTGATAAAAACGATTCGAGCAATACGTGCTGAATTATTATTATTATTACTAAAATATAATTTTTATATTAATATTACTATTATTATTATTTTATATTTTTATTTTTATTACTAATTATTATTATTATAGTTGCAAAGTTACACTGTGCATCAAATCCCTGGAATTTTCCACCATTATTATTATTACTGTTATTATTATTATTTTAATTATCTTTTATTTATTATTTTACTATTATTATTATTATTATTACTCTTAATACTACCACGTCCACTACTACTATGATTATAAGCAACGTCATGATTGTTGTTATTGTTATAAATTTTTATACGTATTTTCTATCTTTTTCATTCTTTTGTTGTTAATAATTTAACAAAAAATAGCTTCACAACAATTTTTTAAAAGCTTAGGGTTTGCAGAAGACCTTGAAGTAGTTTAGACATAGAGATTTTAGCAGAAAGAAAAGTGCAGTGAAATGATAGCTCTCGAATCTCAAGTTCTGCATTCTAAAGTGCAGTTCCGCAGCCCTAGTATTATGTCTGTTCATGATTAATATTACTAGACAAATTCTGATTAATATTACTAGACAAATTACAATCATTAACATACATGTGCAGAATCAGTACAACAAATCATTAGCAAGTACAGTACAGTAGCAGAGATAATCATTAGCAACAAGTACAAAACAGTGCAGTTAACAAATCGTTAGCACGTGTAGTATACTTACATCTATGTAACTATATTATTAATTGTTCCCGGCAGTCACAGTTATTCGCTATTAATAATCTCAGAATTACAACTAATGTCAAATCAAAGGCACTTATGTTGTCTTTCATATAGTACAAGGTATAATATTAATAGATCTCATCCAAACATTCCTTCGACTTATGATAAATACATGCATTTTGTAATTTGGCAGTGTACATATTTAATATATTATCTATCAATATATATATATATATATATATATATATATATATATATATATATATATATATATATATATATACATATAATAAGTAAAAAGCCATCGATTCAAATCTCAACCGGAGCGTCTTTATCTCCTATGGCACTGAAACAGAATTTAAATTATACTTACAGATTGTTAAAGTTCTATGTTTTGAGCTCTATACGTTATGTTTTACGTATAAAAGTATATGTCTAACGTAAGCATATTATATCACATATATAATAGACATTTTTTCAGTAAAACTAAAACCGTACCTCACTTAAGAACTATATAAAATAATGTTTAAATCACACTCATACTAGTTTTATGGCATTATTTACTTTACTAGTTCACTGTTTTGTTATCATTAGGTCTAAACAAGCACATTATAAATGATTCAGCATTGTATTCGCTCATCGGCATCTGTTACACGTGCACAATGATTACACTAACATTATAGCTAATAAACCAGGCTAGATATAGCACACGAGCATGATCATTATTATCTTTATTATTAACATTTCATGTGACGGGATATTAGCTTTGTTGTAGAAGTAATTCTACTATTTTTTATTTTATTTTATTGCTATTATTATTATTCATTAAAGTAATTAGCACGAATTGATACACACGTAAGTAGAAAGGGGCGTATAGGAAGGCAAAATTATTTACTTTTTCGCAACGAAATTTTCAGAAATAATTTCTAATAAGTTAATTAAATTCTAATTTAAGAGATACATGTACAAAGGATAAGGGGGCATTATGTTGAAGGCAGAGTTCTATATTTCATTTAGATTTTGTACAAAGACAAGTTCCGCTTTGGAAACTAAACTAAACTTAACTGAACTGTAGACAAAAAATAATCAATCACCGCATGTGTGCGCAGCAACCGACTTATGAATAATGAGGAAAGCAATGGAAAAACAACTCAGTAGCCATGCTTATCTATGTTACAATCTGTTTCGTGTTCTGTCAAGTGGCAGGTTCAAAACAGTTATTTATACTTACTGTTTGCTTTCACATTCCGCAGGAGCTCTTCATCAACCAACTGGTTGATCTAAACACAAAGATAATGCCTTTATCAAACCTTCAATGTAGACTTTATCAAAACTTCAATGAAGACTTTATCAAACCTTCAATGTAGGTTTTATCACACGTTCAATGCAGCCTTTAGGAATATGACTTCAACTGTGACTTCTCACTGACTACCTCAGTCATTGCTACACTAAAACAAGTTAAATGAGCAGCCGTTGTGAAGCTACCAATCAACTTATTGATGGTGTTCTCTTTACTGAGAGCATTGGTAGACTGTGAGTAAAAATATGTAATCTTAACCCGATACTTGACTGAACACTAGAGAGAAAGATGAAGATAGCAACAATACACCAGGGTCTAGGTAGACCAGTACAGTGACCAATAGACCATCAATACAGCACGTCTACACCAGCGTCTAGGTAGACCAATAGACCATCAATACAGCATGTCTACACCAGCGTCTAGGTAGACCAATAGACCATCAATACAGCATGTCTACACCAGGGTCTAGGTAGACCAATAGACCATCAATACAGCGTGTCTACACTAGGGTTTAGTAGACCAATAGACCATCAATACAGCGTGTCTACACCAGGGTCTAGATAGACCAATAGACCATCAATACAGCGTGTCTACACCAGGGTCTAGATAGACCAATAGACCATTAGTACAGCATGTCTACACCAGGGTCTAGGTAGACCAATAGACCATCAATACAGCATATCTACACCAGGGTCTAGGTAGACCAATAGACCATCAATACAGCATATCTACACCAGGGTCTAGGTAGACCAATAGACCATCAATACAGCATGTCTACACCAGGGTCTAGATACACCAATAGACCATCAATACACCTGGGTCTAGGTAGACCAGGTCAGTGACCAATAGACCATCAATACAGCGTGTCTAAACCAGGGTCTAGATTGACCAATAGACCATCAATACAGCATGTCAACACCAGGGTCTAGATAGACCAATAGACCATCAATACAGCATGTCTACACCAGGGTCTAGATAGACCAGGTCAGTGACCAATAGACCATCAATCCAATCAGCGGCATTTATAAGCGCCTAACATTTCATCAACGTCATAGCTCACAGACATATCTGGGTCGAGACTACAAACAGATGTACCTCATGTACACTGAGAACAGCAGCTGAGTTAAAAACTAACATTTCATTAGCTCTATGGCAAAGAAACAAACTTTATCCGCCTCGAGACGATGTGTAGAGGTGAACGCAGCAACAACAAGACGATAAATTTAACTCACGTAAACTCCGAGCAATGACTCGATACATAAAAACAAGAAATAGCAGAAAATACATATTCGATACGTTTTCTTCGGCATTTGATATCTGTCCATCTGTCAGTCTTAGTATAAACTATCATTTTATATTTAAATCAGACACAATTCTGACAACATTGTAAGTTAGATAGTCTATTGCACAGAAACAAAACTGACGGTATTTCTACAGAAAGGTATGTCG
Source organism: Enchytraeus crypticus (assembly GCA_905160935.1). Lineage (NCBI taxonomy): Eukaryota > Metazoa > Annelida > Clitellata > Enchytraeida > Enchytraeidae > Enchytraeus > Enchytraeus crypticus. The sequence goes on along the minus strand of CAJHZI010000481.1, from coordinate 142,421 downwards.
GCGTTTGAAATTATGAGTGCGTTTGCTTTAGCCAGACTGCTAAGCTTGTCCTTCCAATGCTCGAAACATCTTTGAAGTCATCGTTTAAAATCGACACTGGCGTTAAAGCAAAATACTCATCAGTACATAATGCAGCATCTCATAAGTGTCTGGGGAAATAACGACAATTAAAGAAGTTTAGTTTTAAATTTAAATTGAAAATTTATTTTCTAATTAAATTAAATTGCTAAATTAAATTAAATTAAATTGCTAAAGAGACGCTGCCAAGCCTGCCGTCATAATTAGACTATATAATATTAAAATATATGCACAACATTTTACTCGCCAGATAGAGGTTGCAGCAAACTGAATTGTATCGACTTTATAAAATCATATCTCAACAAAAATATAAAATCCATATTATCATCGTTTCTGCTCTCTCTCTCTCTCTTTCTCTCTCTCTCTCTCTCTCTCTCTCTCTTCAGTGCACTGCCAAGTGGCAGGTTCAAGGTACATATTCATACTCAAAGTCTGCTTTCTCGCTCCATAAGAGCAATCCTTAGATCAACAAGTTAATCCCTTCACAAAGTCTATGCCTTATCCATACCTTATGTAGCCTATAGCTTGGGAAAAGTATGACTTCTGAGGTGGTTTCGAGTTGCCTTCCTCATCGTTTCTGCAAACTCAGTTAATTTGGATAACATTACTCTAAAATGAGTTCGATGCATTGAACATTCAGAATCACATCGCTTCGGTTCAATCTAGGCGATTTATTGAAAATCAATAAACTCTAAATCAGCAAATCCTCTAGAACAATGAACCACAAATACAATAACAAAAACAATCTCTAGCTTCCATATACCTACTGCTTCCGTACTACAACAGTCCATATCGTCAAGAATGGTAATTATTATTCTACTATTATTATTATTATTATGTTATTTACTATTTTATTAAACTATTCGTTAGGTCAACCAGCAATTCCACGTAAATATCATTTCCATGTTTTAGTGTATACAACAGGAAGTAGTACAGAACAGCATAGAATAGCATAAAATTGCATAGAATGGTATAGAATAACAGAGAATGGTATAGAATAGCATAGAATAGCATAAAATTGCATAGAATGGTATAGAATAGCAGAGAATGGTATAGAATAGCAGAGAATGTATAGAATAGAAGAGAATGGTATAGAATAGCAGAGAATGGTATAGAATAGCAGAGAATGGTATAGAATAGCAGAGAATGGTACAGAATAGCAGAGAATGGTACAGAATAGCATAAAATGTTATAGAATAGCATAGAATCAATGAGTAATCAATCAATCAATAAGATTTTAACGTCCAGTTCTTCGTCATAAGGCAATGTCAGGGACGTCAAGAATGGCACAGAATAATATATAAAAAAGCTTATCGCCAATTATATCAACACTATGTGTGAGATTACAGCTTTCTCAGCGCTGATTGTGCTTTTGGTTCGTCGAGGAATCACTGCTATACCGGCTGCAGGAGCATTTGATTACAAATGTACAGTTGCAACACAAATATCAGAAAAATAGACATGCAAAAGCCCATATATGCACGTACAATTGTACATAAGTAGTTACAACAGTAATAACAATACGCCTAAATGCAGCAAAATATAATTTTATACCAAGCAGATATTATAAGTACAAATTTATTAGACGACCAATAGCAACTTAGTACTTTTGACGACCCATTCCATAATTCACCATCCAATTGAGAGAAATGACAATAAAAATGCATTATCGCTGTTTTCGATAAACCTGGTTTTAATTATATTTTTTTGGATACAAAAGGCAGTATTAAATCTACATCTAGAGTAACAGAAATTCTAACAATGTCCTATATTCCACTTTACTTATCAGTGATGTTTATTAAATAGAGCATTCTACTGTATAACGGAAAAGCGTAGACCATTGATTCAAACTACTGGTCGGGTCTTTGGTCGACCGTTGGGTCCATAAAACATGTAAGCGACATATGTCATGGGTTTTTGTTTTATTAGAAATTCTCCTAGCTGCTTAAAACATGCTATGGTTAAAGCTAGGCTTGTCCAATTGTAGGACAAGAGTTAGGCTTTCAAGATAAATTTAAATGACACTCAAGGACAGAATACTAACGATGCTATACGTGGCCTTTGATCAGCTAGGCTACATATCTTTTAATTGTTCAAACCAGAGCCTCTGATATAGGTAAAGTGTAGAAGCGCTGTTAAATACCTATTTATTGTGTCCTCCGAACTAGTCTTAGTTTTTAAAATCTCTATTAATGATCTTACAAAGTCCGTGCTGCTTTACTCCATTAGGGGCCTAATACGATCGATGATGTCGATGACGATGATGATGATGCTAAGTAACAATTTACAGAATTGTCATCTAAAACACTAGTCGCCCATTGGAGAGCTGGTTAGTAGCAAATACATGGTAATAATTACACATGATTCTAAAGCTGGTAAAAGATAATGTTAACGTCAGTTTACACATTCGAAAGCGATGTCAGTGACGGCGAGCGCAGAATTGAATCCCCGCACATATTGATCCGCGGGCGAATAGCTTACCGACATCGCCACTGGCTTCAGGTACACTCGTTAATCGATGGAGTGCTCTTTAGGATCCGTGAAAGCAGAATGTGAGTAGGAATATGTACCACGTACCTGCCACTTGACAGAGCAAGACAGAGCGAGAGAGAAAGATAGAGAGAGAGAGAAAGAGAGAGAGAGAGAATACATAGATATATACATGTATCAACAGATCAATCAGAAGGAAGTTTTAGGCCGTGTTACCAGGTATGCGACACCATGGTACAATGTCTCATTCAAATTCAATCATAAACACGCACAGCGTAGCATGACTTGCATTATCAGAAACCATTTTCTATGTGGATATGTTAATCGCAGTAGGTACATACAATGCTACATAATAGCAGCAGACAGAGACCTTCAATATGTTGAACAAATCCTGCAGTATTTCTAACCACAGCTGCACAACTTGTTGCGTTATTGATATGAGATTAAGATGGATTCAAAATAAGATGGATTTCAATAGGACAGAATTCCAGAGTCCAGAATGGGTTTACCTTTAAAACAGGATTCAAAGTTACACAACTCAAGGATACTCCCTGCTTCATACACTGGATTGAATATGCCGAGCCTAGTACACTGTAGAATGTTACAAGCATAATGTAGTATGTTACAAATACACTGTACGTTACAAGCAGATTGTGGTACGACACAAGTACACTGTAGTACGTTACAAGTAAACTGTAGTACGATACAAGTACACTGTAGTACGTTACAAGCACACTGTAGTACGTTACAAGCACACTGTAGTACGTTTACTACGCCGGAAGTTCCTATATAGCGCCCATCCAGTGGAAATCCCTCGTATTTTATTTTTAAAATAATTGTCCAAATCGAAAGTTGTGAAAAGCGAATTTTTTTACTAATTCAAAGCAGGAAAGCAAATAAGTCACAAAATGACTCATGAGTGTTTGCTATTCAGCCTAAAGCATTGGCGATGAATTAGTGTCTAATCCAATCCATCCTAATATCCATCGGAATCCCGGAACCAGGAACCGAATCGTGAGCAAAATCATAGCAGTCTGTAATCCGGTTTATTGGTTTCCGTTCTTTAACTGGGTCACGTCCGGAATCTGGATCACCAGATTCTATCGGATAGGCTCAGAGATCTCTACAGAATATTAGAGGCAGTGCACTGAAGATATATATATATATATATATATATACATATATGTATACATGTATATATATATATATATATATATATATATGTGCTTTAGTGCACTGCCTACTGGCAGGTCCATGGTATATAACGCCTCCACTCAACTCTATCTACCGTTTTTCTCTTCATGTCCACATACGAGTGGATCTTTAAATATAGCATTCTTTGTGATATACCTTTATTCTTGGGGGAATTATATCATTATTTATTTTAGAATTATTATTATTATTTAATTTATTTATTATTATTATTATTATTATCATATATTATATATTATACATATATATATATATATATATATATATATATATATATATATATATATATTCGTATACAGTACTCCATGAACCAGACTCGATTGTATAAAAATCGAGAATTACATAGAGCGAGTATAGAGATCACATTTAATTCTACATTTATATCATGCGTATTTATACCAGAGCTATATACCTGCTTGCATTTATTATTCATTAACCGGTTAAAACAAGAGTCTGCTATCATATAACAAATGAAAATGCTGGTCTTCCCTATGTATAGCGTGTTTTAATTATGAGTGGCCTTACAGTTAATTACTACCAGCGAAACAGCAATAAATACCTGGCACACTGCATAAGCAAGTCTTCAATCTCTACGTGTTACAAAATAACATCAAATGTAAATTTACGCGGTTTATAACTTAGTATAGATCCCGATTATTAGCTATTGATATCGATCATACTTAAACTGGAATTGAAGGGTGGAAGATGATGATGATGGTGTATGTCCCTGACATCATCCCTGCATGAGGAAACCTTTATTATTATTATTATTATTATTATTATTATTATGTCTTATTATAAAAATTTATTATTAGATCAGTAGGCCTGTCTATTGTAATCTATGCAAGCCTACATTTTTTAAATTTCACACATTTATTTCTATGTATATTTATAAAGCATTTAAACTTGCTGTAATGGTCCATAACCGAAGGACAGCTAGAGTCATTTAGCAACTTGTTGCACACTTATTTCTCCCAAACACATTTGAATCTTGATCAGAGAGACAGAACAGATGTCCCTAATATTGCCTTATGGCGAGGAACCGTACGTTAAATTCTTATTGATTTATTGATTGAAAAGGAGATAAGTTATTACGTTAGCTAAACTCTGCAAGCATTTCATCCTAATTAACATCCCATAAATATTACAATTTATACCAATAATATTATAATTATATAATTTATATAATTTATATATATTTTTTATTTATTTTTAATTGTTTAATTTTAGTATATTTTTTAATCGGCAAAACCAAAACATCCACTCATCATAATCACGCAGGCACTCTCATACAATTTCCTTAAGTACATTTCGGTAAACGTTCATTTCTATCAGAGAATAACGAACACGAAACAGGCAGAGATGGCGTAATGGCGTACGAACTGAAATTATCAAAACCCAGACGCTTATGAAATTATCTGGAGTGACTTATAATATCTTTCTCTTTCTCCAGTGTATCCAATCACAAATTGGCCAATTACAAACATAATTATATTCCTTAGTACGACTATATTGGCCAACTCAGTGCAATATGTTTTCAACGCAATTGTTAATTGAATTACAAAGACATTGTCATAAATAAACATACAATGCTTCTACAGACAAATTATTGTATGAATTATGAACGCTTTTCCTTTGACTTGTTCAGTATAAGCATTAGTCAGCTCTTATAATATCGTACAATTTTCAGATGAAAAATTATCAAACAATGTATGTGCAAAGATGAAAATAACGGGATTAAATAAAATCACAATGACAATGCAACGATTAACCACCCCAGAGATCATTTATTTCGCTCAATCACAGAGTCAGTTCAAAGTGAAATAGAATAAATGAAAATTCATTTACGGAGAGGACCGCGAGGGGGTTGGGAGAGGGGGGAGGCAGAAACTTCTACAGGCTAGAAATTTCATTTCTTTATCATTTTTATGACCTTTTTATTTTTTCTGAAAATGTTTGTTAGTTTTCCTATGCAACCTAAACGTAATCAAAGGATTATCTTTAGTTAAAAATACTCTTAGACTGTCAGGACAAAATTAATGGTTGGCCTTAACAGACCAGTTTTAATTCTTTAAATATAAAAAAAAGTTTTCCTATAAGTTACTCTTTTCTACCGTATGCATAAATTATGCAAAATTTATAAACGTGACAAAATGAATAAGCTTAAAAGAAAACAAGAATCTTTCCATCGAACAAAGCGAGAAAGACTTAAAAACAGTTTACATCGGGCCTGTATCGTATTTAGCTAAAGAGAAATTATATATCTAATTAACAAAAAATACTCCATAAAATTGAACACTTGGCAAAGCATAATACATGCGCATACGGTTAATCGCAAATGAAAGAAAGCAATGGACAAAATATTTTTCTCATAAAGAGATTATTCATTGTAAAAAAACTAATGCTAACGCCAGGTCAGTTTCCTCACTCGAAAGCGATGTCAGTGACGGGCGAGCCTAGAATTTGAACCGCGCACATACTGTTCCGCGGTCGCATATCTTACCCACATCGCCATTGGCTCCAGGCATTGGCGATGCTGTTGTGCCTAATCTTACCGAATCCCTGCTATCTTTTCCTTTACGATAATAATAAAAATAGTTTATTCAGAAATATATCCATAATTATACACTTCCATAGTGATTCCGTATTAGACAAATGTCAAACCTCTGTCAACTGCAGATGATCGAGTTATAATCCAAGTGACATAATATACTTATTACAGAAATCTGTACCACACAAACGCTTAATCTAAATGAAACTATTCGACACGATAACTTGAAAACTTTAACTCCGTCACTAAAATTGGGTTAAAGAAACGTTTTGACATGCGACAGTTAACTTTAAACTTACCTCATTTTATCAACTATTCTGTTTGTTTAATGCATTCATCGTCCGAGCGCCAGTAAATGGGACGATTTTTGTTTTATCTATAACTTAACTACTGGTTTATAACAGAATGCTGCCTGTATAACCTACACCTACGTGTTTAATCACTTTAAGCTCGTTTCTATGTTTGTCTTGATGTTTTTTAGTTAGGCCCATGCAGCTGTAGATGATAAAGGCGTAGCAGTGCAGCCGTGCTATCTCTCCTCTCATTGGTCAGTATCTAGGCGCGTTCTAGCATAACCACTAAAATAAACTCTGCGCAGTCCTCTTCAATTCAAGCTCGCTCTCTCTCTCTCTCTCTCTCTCTCTCTCTCTCTATCTCTATCTATCTATCTATCTATCTCTCCTCTCTCTCTCTGTCTCCCTCTATCTATCTTTCTCTATCTCTCTCTTGAATCTGGTCTAGGTAGGAAAATCCTACCAGTTGATATAATTGGATTTATTCATATTTATTATAACGGATAACTTTCGGCCTAGGACCCAAGAATTTGACTCAGTCATTCGTACCTAGACTAATTCGACTGACGAATTAGTAATTAATTGATTGGTCTGTTAGAAAGAGAAGTTAAATTTACCTTACTATCTTAATGAGCAGAAATTTGCTGAGATTCAGCCTAGCTCAACAATTAATAGGCATATAATTATCGCCAATATAGTTTGCCTAACCATCCCGACACCTGTGCCAAACGAATTCAAAAGCACCGGTTGCTTCATCGAATCTCTGTGCTGGTTGTCATAGATGCGCGGCATGCACCATCATCAGGAATACTTATAATAATTATGAAGAATAAGATAAATAACGGGCAATTAATTAGTCGATGTTATCTTGTTGATAGAACCTTATGATTAAATGATTAATACCAAACAACCCAGATATTTAATTAAAACATCGAATTACTGTTCCATTGAGTGACCCCTTACAGTAGGAGAGTAGGTAAGACTCATGCAGTGCTGTGACAATCAATGACGCAAATTTTTTAAAATCTTCGAGATAAAGTACAGATTATTGTATGGTTAAATGACTTGACGGTCAGTAACCTGATAAAGAGGGCACTCACAATATTTAACCTCTCCTACTCATTGTGCCCTGTGCATTTAACTTATTAACCTAATCGACAGATAACTATACCTGTTAATCAGCAGGCCTTCAATATAAATGTTGTTCGATCTTATCTGTAAGTCAAATGTCTGAAGGCACAATAGATGAAGGCACTATAGATGAAGGCAGAATATATGAAGGCACGATAGATGAAGGTACAATTAGATGAAGGCACAATAGATGAAGACACAGTAGTTGAAGGCACAGTAGAGGCACAATAGGTGAAGGCACGATCGATGAAGGCACAATCGGTGAAGGCAAGATAGATGAAGGCATAATAGATGAAAACACAATAGATGAAGGAACAATAGATGAAGTCACATTAAATGAAGGCACGATAAATAAAGGCACAATACATGAAGATACGATAAATGAAGGCACACTTGACGAAGGAACAAAGATGGAGGCACGATAAATGAAGGCACGAAAAATGAAGGCACGATAGGTGAAGGCTAAATTGGTAAAGATTAAAGATAGGGTACGGTACACGTAATCATTTACAATTTCTGTACGCTACACTCTGAGTAATACAATGTTACATCATAATTACTGTCATGTTCAAAAACTGAAACCTCTAAACGGCATGTGAAGACCAGAATGTATACAAGACAGCTGATTGGTGGTAATTATAATTAGACTGACAGCTGATTGGTGGGGCTGGTAATTAGAGATCTCTGTAGAAGCGTTCCAGTTGCTGACACCAAGGCTGTGTGATTCAGCCTCACGCTTAGCCTAGCCATGGTACACGTAAACCAGGAGCTGCCGTTCAGTGATTTAACATTCAGGGGGTAGCCTGCGCTGAACTTTATTAATACTCGATTCTGTCACGGACTACAGTAGTACTCTAATTGTTATTGTTATTATTATTAATATTAAACATGACTTTCTAAAGCTATATTGCGAGTCCGTATCCGTAAACAGGGATGTAGGTGGTCCGGATGTATTGGAGCCTACAGTTTGCCTAACCATCTCGACACCGGTGCCAAATGTGTTCAAAAGCACCGGTAGCTTCATCGAGTCTGTGTGCTGGTTGTCATAGATGCGCCATCATCAGGAATAACTTACAATAATTATGAAGAATGAGATGAATAATTGGTAATTAAGAGAAGTTATCTTGTTAATAAAACCTTATTAACAAGAAATAAAATGATTAATACAAAGCAGCCCAGATATTTAGTTATGACATCGAATTACTGTTCCAACGAATGACCCTGTCCAATTGCTTTATATCAGGAAAGAGTTCTGCGAGTTCGACTAACCCATCGGCGTATTGCTGCAATTATTATATCACTATTATTCTTTACTATACAAAATGGAATCATGGTACCTCTGAATTCCCATAAGAAATAAGCTCCATTAAATGGACTCTCTTCGAAGTCTCCCTTGGTGCTGAAATGCGGACCTCGATTGATGTCTAAATGTCAAACAACAGCCAGCGAACAGCCAGTATAAAATTAGTATAGATTCAGCAACAGCGAATAAAAACTGATTTTATACTAGCGAAAAGCTAATACAAAATCAGTATTAAATCAATATACAATCAGTACAAAATCAGCATAAATCAGTATAAAGTCAGAATAAATCTGTATAAAATCAATGTACATTAAGTAAAAAATCAGTATAAAAATAGTATAAAGACAAGACCAGCATTGAATCGGTAAAAATCCTGTATTATCCAACATAACTTCAATATACACAGCAGTAAACAATTCATTTAACAGATATAACCCGGGGAGGAGAACCATCAATCATCCCTTCATTTAACTGTCCTAGTTTATATTCTAGCATATTTACGGGATTGTAGCGTCATCGAAAAAACGGTGAGGTTTTGTCTGAACGTCGTTTAATGCAGTCACTTGATCGCTAAACTGGCTCATGGGCTCCTCTAGGTCATCAATAGCCGTCGAATAGACGAATGGGATCAAGTGCAGTTCACTCGGTTCTCTTTACTTTCAATTCTCTCACACTCACGTGACTGGGATAAATAATTCGAAAGCCTCTTGCTGTCGCCAGACAAATAGCTAGTTTCATTAGTTTTTGGACGGCCATAGCTTCATTGTTTCCCGTTGCCTTCACCTAACAGAGGAAGGCAACGGGAAACCACCTCAGAAGCCATACTTTTCCCTAGCTATAGGCTATAATTAGGTATGGATAAGGAATAGACTTTGTGAAGAGATTAACTTGTTGATCTAAGGAGTGCTCTTATGGAGCGAGAAAGCAGATTTTGAGTATGAATATGTACCTTGAACCTGCCACGTGCCAGTGCACTGAAGAGAGAGAGAGAGAGAGAGAGAGAGAGAGAGAGAGAGAGACAGCTTCATTGTGCTCGATGTTGTCATTACTGACATTAGGTCTTTAGTTGTGATGTTATAAGTATAGCATACACAATAGGTGGGATGAGCCTGTGGCATGTTGGTAAGTTGCCTGGCTGTGATGGACCATAATTAAGTGTAGAGTTCAAATCCAGAGCTCCCCTCTTCACTGACAAACCTGCGAGATTGAAAACTGACGTTAAACTTGCCTATGGCTTTAGCACTGACTTTAGGTCTTTGTTAGGCAGTCTATGAACAGGTGCTAAGTGTTTGACACCGTGCAGCATTATTTGGGATTAGTCAGTCACGTGTATCACGTGACTTAGGACGTTATAAAATGTCAACACACACTTGTATGGCGCATTTTTATTCAATAAGTTTCGTTTTAATAATAATAATAATAATAACAACAACAATAATAATAACACATTATAGTGAAATGATCAACTACGTTGATATCTATCACTTTTAATACCACATGTTAAATCCATTATGCAATTTAGTCCATTTTCCGTGTCCAGTGAATGTCCGAGATTTTACTCTCAGATCAGCGCGGCTGGTATTCGAACATACGAGAGTTCAATTCAGCTCAGGGTCGTCATTTAAAACTTCATCTCTAATCATTGTGCTATTAAGGCCTTCAATTAGACAATTATTTGCCACCTTTGATCCTACATTTGTTTTGGAATATTTGAGAATGAAGTAATCGAAAACTGCATGATTTCATGTGAAACAACAATTTTTAATAAAATATAGAAATAATTTTAGGCAGGGATCTAAGTTATTTCATGAAGGTTTCGGAAATTTAACATTGTCAATTTCTTCTTAAAACGAATGCCATGAAGCTTGCTTTACTGAATGGCCTAAGAATCCATGTATCTCAACTACACATGAAGGCTAAACATACGTTATAACTAACAATAATAATAAGCGCTTACTTCAGATGCATTCTTACTTGTTGCCCAACCATAAACTACAACAAAAAACGCTACTTCGAAAGCCCTACTACTGTAGATGATTTAATGAGGATCTATTTACGACTGTGCATGTGGAACCAGTTAGAGGAGTATTGTGCTTGAATATAAAACATAAATATTATGAGAAAAACGAAGTGTCACTGTGGCACAAGTTTTGGTACTAAATATTTAAAATAGTTTAGAATTCATCAGAGTGGTTTAATAGAGCTGTTTAGTAGAACATTTCTAAATAAAAAAGCTGGTAAAGCTAATCTTAAAGTCAGTTTCCGTACTCGAATGCGATGTTTGTGACGGGTGAGCCCAGGATTTGAACCCCACGCACATACTTATCCGTGATCGAATATCTTACCGACATCGACACTGGCTCCAACCAATACATTTGAAATACATGTATATAATGTTTACATGTATATTATATATATATATATATATATATATATATATATATATATATATATATATATATAGGTCTATATTTAAATTTAAAATAGTTTTTAATTCTGCGCTGTAGTGTAATAAAGCTGGTTAGTAGATCATTCGTTATTGTGATGTATTCACTGCCTCATCACACAGTAGTATTTATGGTGTCCCGTAAAGATTGTTGAGTAGAGGCTTTCCGTGAACTGCATGCATTTCGCTAAAATGCACAAAATAACGTACTTAGTTATGTACAAAGTACAAACTATACGATACTGTACAAAATACTATACGATACCGTACGATATATCTTGAGATGCTCGGCAGGACGATTAAAAAATGCTGTAAGATACAATATACTAGTAATACAATATATATTCAATACGGCATAACTTTTTTAAAATTTCTCCTCAGCCCATTTCTTTTGCAGATTGATCTGGGTGAATTGATCTGCAGTGATGTATGATGTTGGGGACATCCATGGCATCATCCCTTGATGAGAAAACGGACGTTAAACCTTCACTATTACTATTATTGTAACCTGCACAAATTAATCATCAAATTGTAGTATGTCAGCGTCATCGACTAAAGGCTAAGATTTTCATGAACTCTAGAAAAATCCCTTTAAACCCATCCATGTACACCGCATCTCTAATCCAGGATCTTCACGGAGGTTATTGACATGGAGTTGATGATAGGAACCTATAGGACTGAGGCCTCTGTGTCTTTATGGCAACCTACCGCAATGAAAGCTCATTAATCTTCATGATACATCTAGCAATGAATGATATATGCACATTAGCAAATATGTTTAATACTGATACGATTGGGTTTGAGAATAAATATATAAATATAGGCCTAATAAACGCTATTTTGAGAATTTGTGAGGGTGAATGTGCCTTCATAATGACGTAGAGAAAGGTTTGATGTGCACAGCATATTTTTCGTTTTATTTGTTTTGTTTATTTTCTTTAATTTTATTTTCACTGTGTATTTGCATTTTGTTTCTTCGATTTTGATTTTGTTTCACTGTGCAATGAATATGTGTTGTCTGCACAAATGGCGAAATATAGATATATATTATAAACATAGGGTAAACAGAAATGTCAGGGTAAACAGGATTGTTTCTCAAGAATTATGTCCCTGTCCAGTAAATGTTAGTCGAAGCAGAGGAAGGCATAGGGGGTCCACCTCGTCATAAGCAGAATCCCACTAGAATAATGGTATATCAAAAGGGATGCTATAGTTGATTTACGGATCCAATCGTATGCGAACATCCAGGACATGTAGAGGAAACGGAAGATATAGATGAGTGGAAGTGATCACTCCAATCTCCTTCGGGTGAACGGAGTAATATGATCCGATAATAATTTTTGATTAGTTCTTCAAGACTCCGATGATATGAGCTTTTTATTCAAGCAAGATTTTGACAAATCAATTTACTTTGAATCATCGTTCACTTCAATCTTCTTCCGGTGGAGAAGAAGGGAAAAGTAAAGTTCAATTGAAAGTCATTAGCTGGCACGAGACTTTCTCTTCACATCAGATTTGAAATAAAGCAACAGATGCGTTAGCTCAGCATTTAGAATACAACCTATTGAATTCAGCGTGGTATTCCAGAAGTTACAGAACACTGGCGTCTGTAGGAATCTCTGACGTAAGGAATATAGCGGACCAAAGATCTTCTTCTGCGCAAGGCCTTACAGTGTGTGTTTGACTGTGGATGTTCTAGTATTTATTACTTACAGACTGCTCTATTGGCCATAAACTATGCAGCAATTAAGACCTCTGCACTGTCAGATCTGGAGTTTAATAGACTGAATTATTTTTAACTGAATTTGATTTAAATAATTCATTAACTCTCTAACTGCAAGAAATACTTATCTTAACCGCATTTGAAGTTTTTATTGTGTCGGCGTCAGTAGCTTTCAACACTCCAACAATAAGAATTAAGATTTTTTTAAATTTTAAATTTGAATTAAGATTCTTTTAAATTTTAAATTTGAATTAAGATTAAGAATTAAGAATCAGATTTTGGTTTTTGCCAGATCCTCAAATGTTCACAATCGAACACAGGTAAAGAAAGTGAATGAAATATACCTGAATTTGTATTACCAAGTCAAACAAATTTTTATTTTTTTAACGAGTAGACAACAAGCCTCTTAATACTCAAGGCTATACGATACACCCCTCGCTAAACGTATGGTTATTTAGACACTGTATCTAGATAGCCAAGATTTTGCAACTTGGACGATAAAAATAAAAAATAAAAATGTTTCATCTCTCGGGCAGAATTTTGGTAAAATATTTAAATGAAACGACAATTCTGGTCACATGACGAAGAGTTTTTTTGCCGACATGGCAGCCTCGTTGGATGTTCCATATAGAGGACAATCAACCCAGTTGAACGCTCCATGCTAGCGCCAGGCATCCAGCGCTCCGAGCATGAGATACTAGGGCGCAGTACAGATCAATAGGACGCTTGAGTGTATTCCACTCTTTACCAGGCGTGAGGTAGTTAAACCCGCAATAATCTTACTACACAAAACGTTTTAGTTTTTCTATACGAGGCAGAAATCAAAATATGTTTTTTGTTCATCTTGATAGTTCACTAATTTAATTGTTCAAGCATATTTTACATGAATAAATGTGAGTAACTAATTGGGAAAGCGGTACGAGTGCTTTGACATTTAGTTAGAATATAAGAACACCAGCGAAAAGATCGCAGAAAATGTAAACAAGCATCGTTTTCTGAATTAAAAAGACTTTTTGCTATTTCTGCTGCCCACTAGAATAGGAATAGCCTAGAAATCAATGCTATATTCACCTAGAATTACATGGACACCCCTCAAATTGTATTAGGTATGAGAAGTAGCAATGATTGTTGGGTTTAAAAACGTTAAAGCAAGAAACGCCAGTCATTAAACTAGAAAGGGATTATCTAAATTCTGTTAAAACTAAACTTATTATTGGATGAACCAGACACGAGACGCAGTAAATAAAGCTATACATGCCATTTCTATAGAAGAAAACGATGAGAGAAACACGAGTGCGTTTTCTATTTTCTAAGGGCACTTTTACGCCCAGTGTGAGCATAAAAACTATAAAAACTTTGCTCTTAAAGAGATAAGTACAAGTGCAATGATTTCAATCAGTAATATATCAATACTCTTCGTGAAAGCAAGTCCAAGGCACACATTTTGATAGTGCCGGTTTTCTGACCGATTTGGTAGCGAGCTGCTTGGTTAAAAAGCAAAAGGAGATTGGTTCTAACCATAATCAGATCGGCTCGGATGTATTACAGTGGAACGTAAATAAACTGCCAGATTTTCTCTCTTTGCTTGTCATTATATATTCCTACACTTCATCGTATGATCAAATTCGCTTAATAATTATAATTTTGATTGTTATGTAGAAAGTTTAAAATTTTAATAGACTCCTAACCGTTTACCAATACTAGTCATAACTTACATTTTACATGGGATTTTCACAAATGAAAATACTTATTATTTTGTAAAATCCAATACGGTATTGCTATAATTTGTAATACCTATAAAAATGGTACTTGCTCAATGTTGTTACGGGCAACAGTAGCATTCTAATCGTGTTGCTGCTAAATGATAGCTATAGCCCTCCAAAGACAGATAATGCTATCAAATAGTAGCTAATGTTAGCCAATGCTAGTTAATGACAGATAGGCCTACTGACAGCTGATGATGGCCAATGTTAGTCAATGAAACTATAGATATTTATTTACTTATTTTATTTATTTATTTACTTCGTTATTTAATTACCGGTCCAGTCAACTATAGATATCTCACTCCCTAATCATCTTGACTTGTGATCAAATCAAGAAGATCTACGGCAGGATTTAGATTTCACGATGCTATCTGTCAGGCTACCTGAAGTTTAGAAACTCATAAATCGCGTACCCATCTAACTGAATAAAATTAAAACTCGAGAGAATGTAAAAATTTAGTAGACAGTATTAAATAGATAGTCTTTAATAGACATACTGATTAATTAATTAATTAATTAATCTTGATCTACTGATTATTTAGAAAGTCTTGAACTGAATTTAGATTGATTTTAGTTTATGCTTTGATTAATTAGCATTGATTTGAAGAATTGATTTAATAAAGGAGTTCAATCACTGATTTTAATAACTGATTAATTAGTAAGTTGACATAACTCAATCATTAGTCCTTCCAGAATTTATTCAAGGCTTAATTAGTTTTAATCTTATTCGTTTCTGATATCGAGTCTTTCTTAAATAATTTTCTAAAGATAACCTTACTACAATATGCAAAACAACCAGCTACTATAGCAAACAAAGCGATCACGACCAGGATAACATCCAGCATAAGGAACTCGTAAGTGGATAACTCCATAGCTGGACTGCGCAGATGTCTTCCGCCATATTTGATCACGTGCTCGATCCAGAACACCGCTTTATCAGTCGGTCCAAACTTCTCGTCTCTCCATCTCTCAGACATCTCGCTGATTTTTTTCTTAAAGGAAGCCGTGTAGATGACTTTATGAATGTTGCTGACCAGCTCTTCAACTGTGAAGTCGAGAATGTTCATTCCAATGCTGATGCCCTTCTCTGCGCCTCTCTCAGAGTTCTCGTGTTGATCTGCGAACATTGGGAATCCTATCATAGGAACAGCGTGGTAGAGCGCTTCATACTGTCCATTGTTTCCGCAGTGAGTTATGAAGAGCCTTGTCTTAGGATGACCAAGGACGTCAAGCTGTGGCAGCCACTTGAGTATCTTCACGTTGGGAGGAACCTTAGCACCAGCTGGGACTCCAAATCTCGCGACAACAGTTTGATTGACCTTCGAGAAAGCTTCGAAGAACTTATGAACTACGTGATCCGGTAGAAAGTAAGCTGATGAGCCAAACGACAACAGAATAACTCCGTGTTCACCAGAATCCTGCATGATCTTTTCCAGGTCCGGTGGAAGGGGTTTGGACGGACCGGCTGTCATGCCTCCTACACTGATGAAATTAGGCATGCTAGGCAAATGCGCGTCAAGGTTATGGTCGGACTGGCACAGAAAAAGCTCCGATTTTCTGATTATTTCGCCCCAGTTTGAGTATTGAGGGGCGTAGGATTGAATGAGAGTTGAATTGGAACGTCCTGGTGATATGAGATGTACGTTGTGCAGGAATAGGTAAAGCCCTAAGTTCTTCAACTTATCAAACATACTTACCTTCCGTATATTTTCTAAGGTATACGGTTTTAAAGATGACACGAATGAAGGGAGGGAGGGGGCACGAATTTCCCATGGTATGTACTTCCTTGTCATGGAAACAAACGGAATTTGGAGATGAGCAGGTAGAATTACGAAACAAGGACTGACCGCGAAAGGTTCGCTTATCATTAAATCAATCTTTAGTTTTTTAACACTTTCTATAAACTTGATATCGCTCATCATATACGTGCAGTCTCTGTTTATCGTCGATGTAAACCATTTAAATGACGTCAGTAGACTTTCTTCCTTGAAAATCATTCCAGTTATTTTCTTAAAGTATTCGTCGGTATCCCAGATCGGAACATCCGGTGGGACGTAGAAGGTTACAGGTTTTATTCCATATTTTGGAATATCGGAAAGCTTTGGATATCTTGAGTAGACAGCGATAAAGACTTCGTGGCCTCTCTTGGCGAGACTTTGACCTAGGGCAAGCTTGTCCAACATGTGGCTGCCATGCTGAGGTGTGGAGATGAGGATTCGAGCTCCAGAGGTGAAGGGTAGAAGTGTGGAAGAGAGTAGACACATTAGAGATATCAGTGATACCATGTTGCCTCCTATACCTACCGTTGATTTAGTGAAGAAATGAGTTGATACTATTCTTTACTATACTATTATAATAGTATTTTACGCTATTCTATGCTATATAAATTAATACTATTATATACTATATTAACACTAGTCTATACTATTCTATACTATATTTAGTACTCTTCGCAGAAAGTTAATAAATGAACCTACACGCATTAAGCTTCAACACTAATTTAAAATCCTTTCTAAACTTTTTATCGGTTACAGTATGTTCTGATTCCTGAAATAAAATGAAAAGGTTTCATTTAGGCACCAATACATGAAAACAGTAATTTTTGGTTTAACCCTGAACAGGCGTTTAAACCATGGATTAGTCTTAGAAATATTGGACGAGGTTTAGGCTGCTAGCGCAATATATCGCTAATGAGAGTTTTTTTTGATTTTGAACGTTTTTGGACCTTCTTTTTGCTCACCGGCTTGGATTATCTCAATTGTGCTCGATGTTGTTATAGATTACGGTAGCACATTAATTATTATGTTATAGTATTTATACTATGTTGTGAGAAATTGTCGAAAGAAATAAATTTAATAAATATTACTTTAATTGATAAAAAAAAAATAAAGATAAGCAATGGCGCACTTAGATGCTAAATAGCCGAGCCAGGTTCCTGACTCGAAGGCTCTGTCAGCGACGAGGCGAGCACTGGATTTGAATCTGCACCGACCGATCCGTAGTCAGACAACCAACCGATACGCCACCGTCTCAACCCGCCCAATAAATTATAGAAGAATTAATTAACTTAATTAATAAGAAGTAATTTCTAATCAATTGATTCTAAACTAAATACACATTCAATTAATTAACTCTAAACTTTGAAAGTGCTACTTTTGCACAATGTTGCTTAGTTTTCCTCTTGTAGTAACTATTGTAATAACTGTTTTGCGTGGACTACTATATAACAGATTTCTCTCTTAAACTCAGCTAATCTTACGCAATTTAGTTAAAGTTGATGTATTAAAAATCTATGATGATAATAATAATAATAATAATAATAATCGTTATTATTATAGGCTTACTAATCTTCCCCGTGTTTTTTCCGGGTTGTTTGAATAATTGACCAACCGGTGACTGCACGTATCGCTGAAGGCGACTAAAGCACTAAGATCCATAGTAACGTCAGAAAGGGCATTCGGTTGGTGAGCACCTAGGCTCCAGAAATTGCTACAAAATTTAAACGAATGAAAAAGTCTCATAGGGGATTGACTGGTGGTGTGGTGTTGGACAGAGAGGATTTGAGACAGTCCATTTGTATTTCGACCCTGGTTAAACTGGGATTCTAGGGATGACGATGATGATAGGTCTAATAATCTACACTAAATTCATACTAAATTTAAAAACTCACAACTTAAAATGTTTCAATTATTCAATTTTGCTTTATCTTTTCTCTTGTAGTAACTATACTAATAGCTTTATTACGTAGTTTATTATATAAACAATTATCTCTTCATCTCATCTAATCTGCCACAATTTAGTTAAAGTTCGAAACTCTAACTACATTGATGCCAATCCGGCGATAAAAAGATGGTCAGGATAGATAATAATAATTATTAATATTAATTATAATATTATTAATAATTATAGTCTATCGTGAGAAGATATAACAACGGATAAATAACAGATAACAGATAACAAATGTGGAAAAACAGAGAGATGTATAGAAACTATATACCTGCTGACAGCTAGAGTGTGATTGAACTAGTTTATACAATGCTGATCGAATAACAAGTGTGGCACAGTGAGTTACTAACTTAATTTATATCTGAATAACTTGTAGTTAATTACTTGTAGTCACAAGCTCATGAGTAGCACCAGCAGGCTCCATCTGTCGAAGTGTCGAGTGCTCAAACGTGTTGCATAAGTATCTTGGAGTTACAACAATAGACATTACGGCTTTTCCGCCATATTTACAGCTATTTGTTGAAAAATAATTATACAGAGTAGATGGAACGCTGTAAAACCGAAGCGCAAGCATATGCTGTAGAAAGATTGTGAGCGTGCTAAATTGTTATTAGGAGGGTCATTTATATTCAAAACTAGCTTTCTAACTATACGTATATTATATAAAATAAAGACTACAGCTTAATAATTAAATGTCGGTTTCATTTATCAGATGTATGAATGGCCTTTTTATTAATAATTTTTAAATCGTGTAAAGGACGTTTTAGAAC
Source organism: Enchytraeus crypticus (assembly GCA_905160935.1). Lineage (NCBI taxonomy): Eukaryota > Metazoa > Annelida > Clitellata > Enchytraeida > Enchytraeidae > Enchytraeus > Enchytraeus crypticus. The sequence continues at coordinate 122,935 of CAJHZI010000481.1, read as the reverse complement.
ATCTTAGATTGTCTTTGACTTCTTACTGCTCTACATGTATGCTACCAATATCGATTATGTAAAAGCGATATTCGCTATCATATATCTGCTGATTTCCCGTGCTGTGTTTGGTAAACTGAAGATTTGGTCAATCGTTATCTGTGAGCGTCGTAAGAGGCGACTAAACGCATTGACCTATGGAGAGCTCTTTATGGATCGTGAAATCAAACATCGTGTATTAATATTTATCCGACACCTGACAATTGGTAGAAAATTAGAGATATATCAGCAGATGTTATAGTTGTCAGAAATTAAGTAAACAGTTAAGACCAGGTTTAGAACCGAGCTCCTACTCATTCTCTTTCTCATTTTAACCGCTTCAAGACTATCGTCAGAATTAAAAATTCACGATAGAGAAATACAGTCAGTTGGCTTGAAGATGATGACTAATATTGTCAATAAATACAAGTGTATATAGTTTTTGTCAATTTTTGGGACAACGTTAACTGAAGCACACACTTGATATGATGCAAAAACTGTAGTTCTAGACTCAATATAATTGTTTTGAAATAAAAGTAAAACAAAATTCACTCATCCATTACAAGGTTGCTGTTAAAAGATGACAACATTTTAGAATCTACGTCAGGGTTACGAAGATGGAGAAGCAGTAATAAGACGCATAATTTTAAATCGAGATATCCTTCTTAACAGCAGATTTCACTTATTTCTACAATATTGCTTCAACTTACAGTCAGGTAACACTGACCTACTTATATTATAAAGATTTCACTTCACCTCAATTGCTCTTGTTGAAGCACTAGAATGTCCCAGTATAAAATCTAACTTGTGATCTCTTCAGTTAGTCACAATCTGAAATAGAGCTAACTTCTATTTTTATTTCATGCAGTGAATAATTTCCCAAAGACAACTACGAGTAGCACAAAAATACGATTAATTGGCGTTGTTGTCAATTAAGCAGTGTCCAGGATCAGAGATACTTTTAACTTAAGATAAACTTAAGAATTTATCTTAAGTTAAAAGATAAGTTTAATCTTAAGTTAAAGTTAAGTTTTTATATTTTTTAGTTTTTATTTTTAGCTATCGACAGTGCCGGATTTAGATCTTGGGGGCTTGAAGCACTTCGACAAAGTGCCCCCAAAATTTTATCTTAAACATAACCCCCAGCCCTAACTCTAACCATTAACCCCTTAACTCTTGAATTATGTTTTACTAGATATACCAATTCAACCAGCCACAAATAGATTCAAATTACAATGGATAAGATAGTACTTGTAAAAAGTACAAGAAATTTCACGCTACCAACAGTCGGAAACAGGATTGTATATGAAATCAATATCTAAGTTTAATGTAGTAGTTTAGTTACAACTTATTGTGCCTATTGCCCACAACTAGATAATCTTTAGACAGCCAATAAATTCTAAGTATGTCATAAATTGGATTAATATTATTTATTTGTCAAAGAATATATTATTATTATTATTATTATTATATCTATTTAATATTAATATATATCTAGTATTTATTAATCGATTTTGATAAAGAATGGCTTCAGAATCTTTTTATTTGAAGTTCATTGTGTTAGGATATTGACAACCCTTTGAAGCCTAAATATTTTTTTTAAAGAATCTCGGGGGCCCCTTTGGCCGGGGGCACTCAGCAGATGCTGAAATTGCTTCATGGTAAATCTGGCCCTGGCTATCGACCCCACTGAACTCAGGAATGAAAAAAGTGAATTTTTAATATTTGTAGAATTTTCTAGAGGTGCGTGAGTTTCTTTACATGCACATATACATATTTCATATACAATCTTGTGTTTGAAAACATAAATAGCATATAGTGTTACATTTACATTAGTCTTCAATGTTTAAAGCCTGTTTCCTCACCCTACGATGATGCCAAGGACTTCGTATAGCATGTAGGTGTGCATAAAACTATTCTTTAAATGATAGTAACGTTAAAATTGACCCATTTTTATGTCTACTTTTTGTATGTGGTTCATCCAATATACAAATTGACCTATATGTGCCAAAATACGACATAATATGTACATGTATGTATGTATGTATGTATGCATGTGTATATATATATATATATATATATATATATATATATATATATATATTGGCCTATATACATATATATTGGTGTGAGCTAGCGTGCATGTGTACATGTAGGCCCTATATAGAGGTGTTTAGGTAATTGAACTCTTATACTACAACCCGGATGCTCATAATTGAGTGATGCCGTGATGCTAATTAGAGGACTTGTGCAACACAATACTTGAAGTTATTTCTTAGTACATTAAATGCCAAATATATTAAGATGTTTGCGCAATTTCTACATTTGGTATCAAAGCATCTACATATTGCTGATATCTTGATCTGGAATAGATTCAAGTACTGCACTTGTCGCAAGAGGTGTCGACATAGAAGCCAAGAAAGGCGTGAGAAACCACCTCTGAAAATATGTTATCAACGGCTATATTAACAAGTATTACATTTCAATTGAGATCAACTTGTTGATCGATGGAGTGCTCTTTTGTAAATCTTAAAGTAGACCTGCAGTAGAAATTGGTGTCATGGGCCTGGTATATAGAAGAGCATCAGAAAGAGGCAGAGAGAGAGAGAGAGAGAGAGAGAGAGAGAGAGAGAGAGAAAGAAAGAGGAGAGCAAATATATGTAGAGATAAGGAGAGGGATGGGTTATCCAATAAATGATTAGCATGTGGAGAAAATATCACCTTAAAAATGTGTAATCTTTCTTTTTAGAAAGTTCCAATTCTCGGTTAGTCCACTCTTGCAATACATCATTCAATCATCATTCAGCCAGCATAGAACACTCTCAGTTAAAAGATTCCTCCTCTAGCAGACAATAGCATAAATGTTTATTTAGTTATTTGATTAGTTAATTTGTGCACGTACATAATTAATTATTAGAATTATTTTATTATTATAATTAAAAGACTCGAGTCTTGAAACTATGGGGCCAATACAATTTCTAATCAAAACAATTCGTAAAAGTCTTATTATCAGATTCTAGAGAGTGAAAAATTTCTTAGATGTCAAATCAAATTTCATTTCCTTGATAAGCACCAATTTGATTGATAATTCCTTAATATTTAAGGTATTAGATAAGTAGTTAAAATTTTGTTTTAATTATTTTAAATTTTAATTAATCCTCATTTAAATTACGTTAATTTCTCAATAATTCGTCAAGTATTGTCACCATATAGAAAGTGTGATTGTTATTTGACCAAAGAAGTGTATCTCTCTTTCTTTTTCTCTCATTCTCCCACACACACACACACACACACACACACACACACACACACACACACACACACACACACACACACACACACACACACACACACACATCTTTCACGCTTTTCCTCTATCTAGTTGCTTTAATAAAATGGCAAACTTTTTTTTCACAGAATCAAATCATATAAATTACAAATCTACTCCGCGCCTCTAATTCCAAATATTTGCACTTATAGCCGAGATGATTAACTTATGCTATCCTGTGTATTCTGCAATTTACTTTATTTAATTTAAATTTAATTTACTTTAATTTAATTTACTTTATTTTTTAATTTAATTTTTACTTTAATTTACTTTAGACTTACATGTAACTAACAAAATTAGGGGGGATTTAGCGCACTCATTAAAGCTGCGTGTCAGTTGAACGAAATAAAGCCACGCTGCACGCGGTTGGTAAATTGTGGGCGACCACTTTGGAAAACCGCGTGTAGACAGCTTTGAAAGTAAACAATCCCCAGGAAAGGCAACGATTACTAAAAACCATGGAAAGGAAAGGAGGAAATAACGAAAACTACAAAAACAGAAACTTAAGAAAGGAAACATTGTAAACACGTGCGGTATGTCATGTGTGTAACTATACGGAATAAAATAAAAAAATAAAAAATAAATTATTCCAAATATCTAAAATGACTAATCTCTTTCTTACCTGTCACCTCCTCCTCTACTTTCTTCTACTAACGGACTTCTCTATGTCACTCACCGTTTCCGTCGTGACGGACTATTGGACCCGTACTCAGACGGGCTGCCAGTGTTATTTCGATAAGGGGAGGAGGGACTGCGCGTGTTGTCAGAACGGGGGGTGCCCTTGCCCCGCCCAGCACCCCAATCAATGCACCTACTGCGGCAGACAAAACCTGTGCGGAATGCGTGAGTAGTACATCTGAATACGAGTAATAAGATAAATTATTATTATTATAGGAACTATAACATTAATAGCGATAATAGTATAGGGGACAAAGTTAAAATGCCACAATGTGGGCTGACTACGGAAAACTGATTTTGCTGTTTATGAATTTTAAATATAATAGGCCTAATAATATTAATGATTAAAATATTAATCGAATCTTATTAATTATAATTGTATGAATGAATATAATATGAATTAAATAATAGTATAGTATGAATATGAAAAATAATATGGAAAAGAATATGAATAAAAATAAGAATTACTTTAGTGAGAACATTATTCAAAACTATGCGTGCAGTATATAATATTGAATAAATAATTAAATGAATAATTACACGAATGATAGCAACGTGACCAATAATGCACGCAATAGTATGAAAAGTGATATGATATGAGTATTATTAGTTATATTAAACTAATAATACGAATAGTAATGAAAATCAAATTCAAAATAAATTAATTTAATAATAGAAATGATATTATGTCTATATTGGAAATTTGATAATGCAACAGATATGAATTAGCCTACAATATACTGTATATGTACATGTATATCGTTCGCTTGTAACGCTTAATTTTTAAAGCACTGCATTGCACAAATAATTTTCCATTCTATTTCCTATATGGAATGACAGAAATGCAGAAAATCGTAAGCATTTAAATAATCTTAATTATTGCACTCAAAATAGTGATTATGAAATAGAACGGAAAAGATTAGGTGGATCTTAATCACCCAGCTATTAATTCAGAAATGCTTTTCAGATTTAATATATATGGGCAACAAATTCTTAGACTACATCAAGAATCCAGCAGGAAGAGCAGCCTGGAACAGTTCCTGGAGGTCATAGGAAACAAACAGAGGTCAATAAAGGAAATATTTTGAAGCAGAGAGTTAGATGAAGACCGAGACTTGAAAAACTATATGATACGATAACATAGTTATTGGATTTAAAAAGAAAAGCAAAGGATAAAATATGTGCAGAAGTAATATGCTAAGGACCTGCCATTAGTCACAACACTGCAAGGTGGACAGATAATTATTGCTCACTGGTTGGAGCCAGTGGCGATGTCGATAAGATATTCGACCGCCGATCAGTATGTGCGGGGTTCAAATCCTGGGCTCTCCCGTCACTGACATCGCTTTCGAGTGAGGAAACTGACGTTAACATTAGCTTTACCATCTCTTACTTGATGTCTCATCATCATCAGTTCCTTGCGTTCTGAAGAGAACATAGTGCGGCACCATTCCTCCATTCTTTTCTGTCTTTAGCAACCCTCACAGCATCTTCCCTTGAAATGTTCAAAGTTTTCAAATCTTTGTTGATTGTGTTGAATCAACTACTTCTATATACTTCAAGTCTAGTTTTATTTGATGTCTAGTTTTACTTGATGTCTAGTTTTACTTGATGTCTAGTTTTACTTGATGTCTACTTTTACTTGATGACTAGCTTTAATTGATGACTAGTTTTACTTGATATCTAGTTTTACTTGAAGACTAGCTTTTACTTGATTGTTGATTTTACTTGGTTGTTGATATTGTTTAGCTATGGCGCTGGACGTATGGACAGAGCGCAGAGCAGGGTGTAGCTGTCACTTTGACAGACTGAAGAATCACTGCGCCTGTTGTAAGAACGGAGGATGTCAGTGTGACAGCGATCAACCCCACCAGTGCGTGCCTTGTGGATACAACTGCCTCTGTGGCCAGGGTAATGTATCGTCACTTCATGAAATACTTGTTGTCAGTGTATTGCATCACCACTTAATACAATACGACCTAGTACGGTAAACGAGCAATGCAAGAGAAAGCTGAACTAACCGCTATAGTACACATACAAATATAGAACATATATAGAATTTAAAAAATATAAAATATAGAATACTGTATACTGAACTTAATAGTATACTAAAGTACAATCTGTTTCAAATACAACTGCTACAAATACAGAATGTCCATGTAATCCAGTGATACGCTGTCGTATAATACAATTTGATCGTTCGATATTGCAACTTAGTACAACATAGTACAATACAGTACAACAGTAATGTACAAAACAAAATACCATGTTATATAATTCTTATTACTGAATATCATCTAAGTTATTGTTTCTAACAATATTTGACTAAAATTTTCTTCTTTTTGTCCGTATAGTCGTTCAAAACCACAGACGCAAATTCGTTATTTTCTGTGTCTATGGTAATGTGTAACACAATGTAACTATAAATTTGTTGTTATCATACCTTTTAAAGTTTTACAGTTACTACAATTTGACGATTTAATTTTAGTTTCTAGTTCAATCATTTTAACTTCTTTAGTTTATTAATTAAAATTGTTATTCGTTTAGTTTATTAGTGGTTTATTTATCATTATTTCAGTTGTTAATTTACATGAAACACCATGTGCCGCAGTGGTAGAGCGTTAGCCTCTTGAATGAGAGTTCGCGAGTTCGAAACTGCGACGTGGAGTTTTCTCTTCCATATACAAAATAAAAACCTAGTCGTGTACACTCGGTGCAAGTTGGTGGTGTCAGGCCGAAGGATAGCCGATCTCTAGGTTCCTATCTAGACCATTCCGTGTCAACCCCATAAAAGGGAACTAACGGCAAGTTTAAAAGGAAAAATGTTTTACATAATAACAGCAAAACTTAATTGTTAACCTTTTTGATTTTTTGGTTGTTAGTTAGTGTGGTTGATTGCTCTTTGTTTTTGTTTGTTAATCCTTTTTATTTTGATTGTTACAATTTTGCAGTTCCAATCAAACTGGCAGACTCGATATTTAACAATACAGCGCATCCTATGCTAACTTCAGGTATGCAAACACTGCACTCTTATATAATACATTAAATTATTATAAATATAGTTATCCTTTGGTAAACTGGGAATAATTAAAAGATGATGATGATGATGATGAAAATGAAATATAGTTATCCTTTCTCTCTCACTCTCTACCTCCTTCTCTCCTTCTTTCTCTATCTCTATCTCTAACTCGTTCTCTCTCGCTGTCTCTCTCTCTCTCTCGCTGTCTCTCTCTCTCTATCTCTCTATCTCAATACAGCACCAATAAAGTTTTGATAATCCCGTGAAGTTCACATACAATACAAAATCAGTAGCAGGCGAATATCAAAAATAAATAAAGAACAAAATTGTTCAATACTTATGAACCATTACAACTGATTGATTTGTAACTGACTCATTGCAGTTTCATCCCCTCCTGGCAACGACTCATCACACCTCACGTTGTGTCGTAGAACTGAACAGACGACTAAAGCAGCTATTGTTGTTATCATAGTCCTGGTGCTCATCATCCTGGCTCTGGTCACTACCATTCTTCTCATTGTCCGCCACTACAAAAGGTTAACGCTATATTAGTTTCAGCTAAAAAGTAAAGCCATAAGCCAAGTTTAACGTTATTTTCATCTCTGAAGGATGTCTATGACTCACTCTACTGGCTATTATATTAGATTCTATTAGATTACTACACTGTATCTGTATAAAATATCTTTTATTAATTCGCTTGTTGATCTGTTTTTTTTTAAATTGTAAATTTACAACTCAATTTGTTACATTTTGTTAAATCTGCTCAACTTTATCATGGAATGAATGGCAATGTGCTAAAACTAGGCCTCTTGGTCTAGTGGTAGATCATGGGCTTATGAAGCTTGAGAGAGGTCGCTCAATTTTCTTCTAGAGAAGTTATTCTTAATTACTGTAATAAAGAAATCTAGCTAATTTTTAAGTCATCAGTAATACAACAGAATTCAAGCCAGCGAAATTTATTTCTACCCCGCGCGACGCTTTTCAAGTAGTCTAGTTCCGTGCTCGCTATTTTAATCAGTTATACTTCTTCTATTAGTTAATCAGTTATTAGTTATTAGTTATTAGTTATTATTAGTTATTAGTTATTATTTATTAGTTATTATTAGTTATTAGTCTTATTCGGGTGTATTGAATGTATTGGTTATTTTACTATACTCATAATCATCATTGGGTATGTTGGATGATTTAAAGATCCACTCATATGTGGAGATGAAGAGGAAGGCGGAAGACAGAGAAGAGTGGAGGCGTTATGTACCATGGACCTGCCAGTAGGCAGTGCACTAAGAAGAGAAGAAGAGAGAATCATCATCATCATCATTGCTTGTATCTCAGTTTAAGGAGGGTCGGGAATAGAAAAAATGGAGAAATTTCTCGAGCCAAGGCTCTCACAATTCGAATGCACTCATATTTACTTTAATATATTTATTATTAAATTTAAATTTTCTAATTATTTTTATTTAATAATTTGATATTTTATTATTCCCTACATGTATATATGTTGGAGTAGAAGGCCCACTGCAGTTGCTCTGCCCTTGAAAGGGCGCCCTGGTTCTTCTGCCACCTCGAATGCTGCCTCTCAGAGGTCAGAGGTCAGTGGAAGCGATAGAGCAAACAGATACCAGTCACTGGTGGGGAGTCAGTGCACAGAACCCGTTCAGTATGAAGAACTGCGACAAATCTGGTAAAGTTCTCTACGTGGTAAAACATTGTGGGGTGTCTGTGTGTATCTGTCCGTATGTAGTGTCCGTATGTAGTATGTAGGGTCCGTATGTAGTGTATGTATGTATTATGTAGGGTCCGTATGTAGTGTATGTATGTAGTATGTAGGGTCCGTATGTACTAGTATGTAGGGTCCATATGTAGTGTATGTAGTGTCAGTAGTGTGTATCTGCGTATCTGTAAAGTAAACTAAAGTAAACACGCAATATAGTGAATAATCAACTACCTGTCCGTGCTAGATAAACGAAATAAAAAATAATCTAAGTCGATACTGACATAACTTTTCACAAAACCTATAATATATTGCTGAAGTAGTATAATTAGATCATTTCGTAATTAAGTCATTTCGTAATTAGGTCAGTTTTCTCCAAAGAGCTATATTGAGATAGCGGAGGCAAAGTGAAGGAGATTGAATCGTTTTTTGTTTAGTCAGTGAAATGTTTAATGCTCAATAATGAGTGACGAAATGCAAATTTGCTCTGCAGAAGTTTGGCTTTGGAACTCTCGAGATGTTAAAGCACTAAATGGATAATATTAGTGACATATTTGTCAATTTAATAGTGAATTAGTGAATATTTCTCATAAAATTGAGATAAAATTGCATACAGTAGAATCGTACTGCACTACTGAAGATTGAAGCTTTCTCACTGAATTTTTGTTTATTACCACCTCTTTGTTTGATCATGTTCATATTTATGTTGTGTGTATATTTATGTTGTGCCTATATTAATGGTGATGTTTGTGTTTATGCTCATGTTTATAACGTTTTTTGTAAACATGTGCGTTTTATATTTTTACATTTATTATTTATTAATTACATTTTGTATTTAATTTTTTACTATTACTTTTGATAGTATTTTATATTTATGTATATGTTTGGGCTTATGTTTGTACTTATGATTTGGTTTATAAACATAAACCAAATCATAAGTATTATGTTTGTGTTTATGTTTATGTTTACATTTATGCATAAGATTAGATTTAGGCATACTCTTATATTTTGCTTATGATAATGTTTATGCTTATGTTTATATTTATATTTATTATTTCTGCTTATGTTTGGATTTATATTTATGTTTATGTTTATGCTTGTGACTATGTTTATGTTTATGCTTACGTTTGTTTTTTTGTTGATATTTATGTTTGTGTCTGTGTTTGTTTATGCTTGTGTTTATATTTATGTTTATATTTTATGTTTTTGTTTATGCTTATGTTTATGTTTATATTTGTGTTTACGTTTATGTTTGTGTTTTTATTTATGTTTATGTTTGTGTTTATTTTTGTGTTTATATTTATGTTTGTGTTTGTGTTTGTGTTTTGTGAACAGTAACGGAGGAGCGGGAACGACAGCTGGCAGACCTCGCGTGGAAAGTGTCCCACCGGAATACAACTCTCCTTTAGTTGGATCGGAAAACCATTCAATGGCAAACACGGACTATTACGAACAACCAAAATATGATTAAATGTACCTGACAAAAAAGGTACTAATGTCAGTTACATGACTCCAATAAGAAAAATAAAGTCATTGGCTTGAATTACGTAAATGCGATTCTATAACAATACGTCCATCTAATTTATCAGTAAAAGTCTATCGCTCTCTGTTTCCCTATCTCAGATTAAGTAATAAATTAACTATTACTAATTATAGTTAATTAATTAATTGTAAAAAAACCGGAATAGCGCTCCTGACTATAGATCTACCGTGGTCACCTGGAAGTAGCTCTGCGGTTGTGAGGGACTTCTTTTTCGTTAATTTAAAATGCGAGCATTGTATCATACTTGTCACCTAGGCCGGCGGGCGCAGACTCAAAACTCCATCCAAGGAGATGCAGCAGATAGAACTTTTGATCTTATTTCGCATTAACTGTGAATTTCTAACTGCAAATATCCCGGGTAAACAGGATTGTTTTCTCAGGGAATGACGCCCCTGCCCAGTAAAGATCCAATCGTAATCTCGTATGTGGACATGAAGAGAAAACGAAAGACAGAGAAGAGTGGAAGCGTTATATACTATGGACCTGCCAGTGGGCCATGCACTGAGAGAGAAAAAACTGTAAATAAAATCATTTATATGTAGATTGTTCACTTTTGACTTTTCTTCTCACTTTTTCTCACATGGCCATGCGCCTCAAAGCTTATGTCAGAATTTAGCAAATACAGTGAAAAATTTAGATTAAAAAAACTTAGCTAATACAACTATTGTCAAGTGTGTATACGAACCAAAAAACGTCAGAATAACGCCGGTGACTGCTTTCTATTATTAGCAGGTATCATATTGCGCCGTATGCTCCACTCTTAGCACTGAGTAGGCCTGTTGCCTGCGCTAAGCTGGCAGAGGCCAGTGCCTTCAAACTGCGTCTTCGTTTAAAAGTTTTTCCTTACACATTCAAGCAGACAAAGTTATACTAGTATAGTTACGGGACTATACTGCTATTGTAGATAGTACAGTAGACTAAACTGTAGAACGTATTTTGCACTTTATAACTGCAGCGATATGAGTTGGCCTTAGAAGACAGAACTAATGTTAGAGGGTTCATTAGTAGCAATATTTATCATATAAATGTTGTTATCTTTAAATTTCTGCTTTCGTTAAATACTGATACAAGTGTAGCAAAATTATTTTACTAACTTGAGAGGTATCGAAGTTGAAACGGCTGTATAGAGATTGAACAACTGTAGTTTTTTGATGATTGACTTTCATTCATTTTGCATTGACTAAACTCATTAATTTAGCTAAGATAGGCGATTTCTTGAAGACACTGTATTTAACTAATTTCAAATTATTTTAATAATTAAAGCGAATTAATTTAATCCGAAATTCATTAGCAAGTTTAGTATGGACAAGAATGATATCGATCTTAGATAGGTATAGTTTTCAGCAGTTACTTTTATATTATAATATAAATGGATTCTGATATTCGCCGATTTTCTTGAAGATTTGTTAAAATGAAGCAGATATTTATTATTATATTTATAGAGAGAATAAAAAGTTTTTAATATTTATTAGAGAGGATTTGAGACCGTCAAATTGTACCCCAACGCCGATTAAACTGGGATTCAAGGGAGGATGATGATAATGACGAAGTAGATATTTGTTAAAATTTCATTCCAGTAAATTAACGGAGACCTGTTAACGTTTTGTGTACGTTAATAATGAGAATTTTTAGAAATTCTTGCGAACTTTTTGTGTGTTGGATCACTGTAACAGCTGATAATCTAGTTGTACTTATCCTGCTTGCTACAACAGTAAACTTGTATTAGCCATGCAGCCTTGCAGTGACATAGCCAGGATTCAATCTTGGGGGAGGCATTTAAATCATGTTGACTGAACTCCCCGGATTTTGGCTTGCACCGTTTTTGGACCCCACACTCTGCTCGTCGGATTTGATTTGATACCGTAGTGCTCAATGCTCTCATCTACGACAGTAGCACTCTAATTCTGTTGTTGTTGTTGGGGATGCACACATTTAATGCGATGTGTGAACTTAACGTTTTTGGCTTAATAAAAATTTACGTATATCTTGCTAACTTTTACATGTGCATGTGTGAACTTTTATTCTTGGCTTAATAAAATTTTTGCATGACATTTTGGGTGGGGGCATATGCCCTCCCCTCTGCTACGACTCTGACGCCTTATCTATGAAGATTTGGACTATATAATCCAGCTCGTTAAGAAATTAACTTTTAGCAATTATCTGAAGTCTTGATAAAGACAATTTTTTAATTACGTATTTCGTTTCAAATGAAGTTATGCATACTCATATGCAACGAGTTCTATATTAGCATATAATAAAACAACATTATTAGTTATTAGTTAACATGAGTTATAGATAAACAGGATTGTTTTCTCAGGGAATGACGCCCCTGCTAAGTATATGTTAGTCGAAACTGAGGAAGGCATAGGGGGCCTACCTCGTCATAAGCAGAATCCCTCAAGAATAATGGAGTATCAAAAGGAATGTTATAAATAATTTAAAGATCTACTCTTATGTGGACATGAAGAGAAAGACGGTAGATAGAGACGAGTAGAGGCGTTATATACCATGGACCTACTAGTAGGCAGTGCACTAAGAGAGAGAGAGAGAGAGAGAGAGAGATGAGAGAGAGAGTTAACATGAAATGCGCAGCTAGAGCGCAACGCGGAAGAATGAGTTGTTAAAATTAAGGCACCCAAATATCTATAAATTAAAGTTAAAGTAGGCCTTACAAAGGATTTAATCCTATTTTTAAAGAAATTAAAGTACCAAATAAGTTCTTATCTTTATAACAGTTTTAGAAGCTGTCTTCAAATGCAGTTTTGAAACTAAAGAAAATTATGAAAAATTATAAGAAAAAATCGGTTAGTGTCACTGATAACACTAGTGAATAGTGACACTAATCAATAATTTCGTTAGTTTCAAATTAATTAATTATTATTATGCATAACACTAATTATTATTATATATAGCACTTACTAATTATTATAATATGTTAAAATAATTAATTAATTTCGATTCCTAATTATTCGAGCGAAGCTTTAGCTTTTATATGCCGCCGGCTGTACAAACTTTTCTCTAATAAAGAGTTAAAAATTGTAAATCAATCAATAAGAATTTAACGTCCGGTTCCTCGCCATAAGGCAATGTCAGAGACGTCTCTAAATGTTTATGGATCTTTCTATAAACCTTTAATATCGATAATCGATATTTAACTACAGATCTCTCTCTCTCTCTTTCTCTCTCCCTCTCTCTCTCTCTCTCTCTCTCTCTCTCTCTCTCTCTCTCTCTATATATATATATATATATATATATATATATATATATATAATTCTTGGAGATATATATATATATATATATATATATATATATATATATCCAAGAATTGAAGTAACGAACACTTAATTGAGTCAACTGATTGAACAAAGAGATAATCATTTGCCTGACGATCGTAATTCTAACTTTAATTTCGAAAACACAAATATCAGTAGCAAACACATTGCATTGCAGTTGCAGTAGTTCCGGATATTTTATAGACAGGATTTTTCCATTTAGCCTAGTTTTCCATATATTCGTCTGTACAGTCATAAATGCGAGGCAAAAATAATTGAATAATAAGCAATTATTGTTTGAAGTATTTATCCGGGGTGAGGTGATCACATTAGTAGAATGATTTGTAAGTCAGAAGTCAACTCTTCTTCTTCTTCACCTAAATAAGTTTCTAATTGTAATAAACTCTTACATACAACGACACGTTTCAGTTTTTTCCATACCAACTTTAATTTTACTTTAGTGTTTATTCAATTTTTATTACTAATCTTTTCATATTTTACTTACATATTTCTACATATTCTACATATTACATGTCTGTATTTAGCTATAGGATCTAGATGAAATACAGTACTATTTATCTAATTTATGAAACTTAAAAACTTTATTTTATAAAATTTAATTGTATATTTACAGGTTCTAGAATGATTGCTTAAGTCGTTTAACTTATAAATCATAAAAATGAGCCGATTGGAATTAATTCTATCTCTAGCCTTCCTTCTCCAAGCTATCCTTCTTGGACAGTTTTCCTATGCTCTACCGGATAGGCGCCCCAATGATACCAAAAACAAACTGCTTGAGAGCTGGAACAGTCTCTCTGGAACGTCCGGAAGACAGTCTGACTACGGACGTGGCGACGCTGTTGGAAAAGTTATTGAAATGGAGAACAGTGGTAGAGATGGGCAGTCCAGGATAGTTACCGATGAAAGTCCTGACTCTCACATCTTTTCATCTTCTATGTAGGTATTAGATTAAATATCGAAACAGTAATATTTGTGCTGTAGATGAAAATAAAAAAGTTACAAAAGTAAGTTTTTTAGTTATTATGAAAATGTGATACATTTGCCTTTTCATATTTTAGTCAGACTATCTTCTTTTTATTAGAATTAGCTAAGAAAGCTAGCTAAGTCTCACAGAGCTAATAGAAGAGAGCAATTAGCTTGAATTCTAATCTTAAATCTTAGATTCTAATCATAAAGTAGGACGCTACTCATGGCGTGGCACATGTAAAATAAAGCAGGTAAAGGTAAAGTTAACGTCAGTTTACTCACTCGAAAGCGATGTCAGTGGCGGGCGAGCCCAGGATTTGAACCCCGCACATACTGATCCGCTGACGAATATCTTATCGACATCGCCACTGGCTCCAGTATCATCACAGTGGATCAATTGATGACGATGTGGTTGGATAAGATCCGGAAAATCCTGCGTAGTAAATAAAACAGTGTCACGGACCAGCCGTCTGGAAAAATGTAAAGATCAATTACGGTGATTTTGCAAAATTATATTTTAAGTTTTTCCCTGCAGACTCCCGGATAATCCAAAGTTCTATCCATCAGTAGGAAATGGTCACGTGGGACACACCATCTACTCGGATTCAATATTCGTCAATGGCATCTACAGCGGAGAACTTGGTAATGAGGACTTTGGCTTGTTCTCTTGTAGCACCAATTTAATTTGTAAACAGAAATGATTAAGTTGAAATAATAGACGTTAGATAAATTATTATAAAAGACTACGGAATAAAAGTTACTATTTTATAATAAAATAATCTGTCATATTGCAGTTAACCTTTGTAGGCCTAATTACCACTAAACTATTACAGCATGTAGTGTACGAAAATGTTAAAACACTTTCTGAGGCCTAACTTAATTTATCGTCTTACTTTCCAATGTTATGTTAAATATTGTTTATCAATCTTTTCAATATTATAACTTTGTGCAACACTGACTTTCCTTTTTATTCTAATTAGTTTTTTGGCAGTAAATGTCGGTGTCGATGTCGGTAAGATACTCGACCGCGGATCATTATGGGCGGGGGTTCAAATCCCGGGCTCCCTCATCATTGACATCGCTTTCGAGTGAGGAAACTAACGTTAACATTAGTTTTACCAGCTTTTTTGCGTAAAATTTTGTCTTAAAATTTGTTGTGATGTTTAGGCTGGAGTCACCGAGCTAGAGTACCGGCCTATCATTCGAGTAACTTCAGTGTTTCCAGCAGCTCTCCAGGATGTACTGCCGGAGCCGGAACATGGACTCACGAGCTGGACACATTCTCCGGTTGATTGATAATCACTAGCTACATGTACTAATAGTTAATTTATTTTAACTACTGTTACTAAAATAGTTAATTTATTTTAACTACTGTTATTAACAAGTAATTTATTTTAACTACTGTTATTAATAGGTAATTATCTTAATTAACTTTATAAATAGTCAATTTATGTCAATAATCGTTATTAACAGTTAATTTATTTTAATTACGGATACTTAATAGCTAATTTATTTTCATTTAACGTTATTAATAGTTAGTTTATATGAATTACTTTTATTAATAATTAATTTATTATTAAACATGCATGATAGGGTGTCTAAAGCTATGGACAATAAAGAATTTTGTTTGGGTATTTTCATAGATCTCTCAAAAGCATTTGACACTTTAAACCATGAAATATTACTTAAAAAACTAGAAATGTATGGTTTTAGGGGAGTATTTAATACACTTCTAAAACGTTACTTAACCAATAGACAGCAATATGTGGTATATAATAATTCAGAATCAAATTATAGAACTATTTAATGTGGTGTCCCACAAGGTTCAATATTGGGACCTTTGTTGTTTCTGATTTATGTCAATGACATATCTGAGATTAGTAAAATTCTTACCTTCATATTATTTGCAGATGATACAAATATTATCTGCACAAACCCTGATATTTTGAAACTAGTGAATTCAATTAATACTGAACTCCTAACACTCTTTGACTGGTTTAAAGCAATAGATTATCCCTAAATATACAAAAAACCAATTACATGCCATTTGGGTATAAATACAAATATAACAATAATTCTGAAAATTTTCATATATACATAGATGATATCAACATTTCTAGAATAGATAAAACTAAATTTTTGGGAGTGATTCTTCATGAAAAATTATCATGGCAATATCGTATTTCTTATACTGCACAAAAATTAGCCAAATCCATTGGATTACTCCATCGGGTTAAAACTAAATTACCTAAACATTGTATGTTAAATTTATACTACAGTCTAATATATCCGCATCTAATTTATTGTAGTATTGTTTGGAGGAACGCTTCTAAAACCCTGCTCAACGAATTGATAGCACTCCAAAAAAGAGCAATTAGAATAATTCATCATGCAGAGTATCGTAGTCATACGAACAATATATTTAAAGAACTTAAAATTTTATAGTTAAGTGATATTCATAAACATTGCTGTTGCGTATTTCTGTATAAATTTATTCATAATGACATGCCTATATGTTACAACTATTGGTTGCTATTAAATAATGTTGTAAATTCTGTTTATAAATTTCGACAAGTGTCCGAATTTACTATACCATCGTTCAGAATTTTCTGTCGCGAAAAGTATATCGCTGTACAAGGCTAGATACTGGCTATCCCTTCCATCTAATTTACGATCATCTCGCTTCGTTAACTGTTTCAATATTAATCTTTGTCAGTACTTATTAAATAATTATTAATGATAATGAACTTAAATGTATAATTATGCATACCTGTTATCATTAATTTTCTTTATTTTGAATTTCTTTATTTCAATTCTTTATTTTCTACTTTTTATTTTTCGTTTTAAGTTCTCCATGGTTCACATTTAAATTGTGTTTACATATTGCATTTACTTGATTGTTCGCATTGCTTGTGAACTGTACAGGGTTGAATGACCCTTTTTGGTGATCTAACTAACTAAATAAATAAATAAATTTCTGACATTTAATGGATTATTAATATTTAGTTACCGTTATTAATAGTTAATTTATATCAATTACAAGTGTAATTAAGACATGTAATTTAATCAACCAAACGAAGTAGTAAAAATTATTTTCTTGTCATCTTTGCGTACCAATGAAGATTGAAGTCAAGAAGGAACAGGAATTGCGTAAAATGGAGAACTGCAGATAATGCACAGGGAAAATGCTTTAGCACATAGTTTTCTCGAAGAGCTTTAGATTTGGTCAGTTTCTTGCTAGGCATGGCACATTTAGACAGTTCTCTATACTAGTCGTTGTTTACATCGACTATAGAGTGGATTAACCCTAATCTCTGGCTTTATCTATTTAAAATCCATTTAAATCCCTGATTAACCCTAAATCTCTAGCTTTTTCCTTTTAAAATCAATTTAAATCCCTAATTAACCCTTAATCTCTGGCTTTATTCATTTAAAATCAATTTTAATCCCTAATTAACCCTCTGGCTACGCCACTGTTCGCATTATTCAAACAGCTTGATAAACTTGAGCCTTTGCTGCATAGTTTTTCACTGAACTAATTGAAATGTGAATTACTGATGTTCAGGTTATTTCACACAGATTATATCCTATCCTGGGCTGACTATTACACATAGGATCTATGCCCATCAGTACTACAATAGGCTCCTAATTACTGACGTAAGTAGCATCTCTATTGTTATGTAATCATTAATACCTATATATTAACCCGATTATTATTATAAACTTATTTGGGTCATTTAATAAGGCAATCGTTTATATATATATATATATATATATATATATATATATATATATATACATATATATATATATAATATATATATATATATATATACTTTATATTATATATATATAATATCTTTATATTATATATATATATATATATATATATATATATATATATAGAGAGAGAGAGAGAGAGAGAGAGAATATTAATAATGTAAGTATTAGAGATTAGCCGTTTGAAATGGAACTCATTACTTTTTGCATTTCAAGCTAGTGTTTTATAGATATTAACTAAATGAAAGTTTTATACAGAAAATCTATCGACTTGCTATGTTAGATAGCAGGTTGATAAATTCTGACTTGTTTGTTGATGATGGTTAGTATGGTCTACATAATAACCATCATCAACTATATAATATAATACAGCTAAAGCTAAAAGCTAAGGTTAACGTCAGTTTCCTCACTCGAGAACGATGTCAGTGACGGGCGAGCCCAGTATTTAAACCCCGCACCTACTGATCCGCGGTCGAGTATCTTACCGACTTCGCGCCAGTGGCGAAGTAATATTATACCTATAATAGTACTATTAATATATGGAATATTAATGTCAGTGATGCACACAAGATTAATCATTTTATTCTACATATAATATATTATCTAATATATCTTTTAATAATATTTTTTAACTTACTTGATTCTATAAGAAGGTCAAAATCAGTTAGAAAGACCTACAACCACTTTTCATAGTTCTAATAATATCATTTATCAGTTTCAGTGAAGTCGATAAATTCGTTTATCAGCATTTACACTAACAGGTGTCATGTTTTCATGTGGTCACTGCGTGCTACTGATAGTAATAATTGTATTATCTCGAATTAAACTAAAAAATAATCGAAAAAACTTGGGCGATTTATTTTGTCGTACTATAGATACTGCTTGCACGCTTCTATGAATAGTGTTTTATCGTATTACAAAAGTTGTTCGTGGAAAAGGATAACAAACTATACTAATGGGACACATAAGATGTAGTAGACTGACACAAAAGTTAAATAAAGTAGACAGATAAAAAATTTGTAGTAAATAAATAACAATAACAATTCAAGTTATGAAAGTGGCACAACATATATTAAATGTAGTGATGTCGGTAAGTTATTCGACCGCGGATTAGCAATTGCGGGGTTCAAATCCTGGGCTCGCCCGTCACTGACATCGCTTTCGAGTGAGGAAACTGACGTTAACATTAGCTTTATCAGCTTGAACAACTAAAGTCATTACAAATAAAATAAAAAAGCTAGGTCACTGAGCCACAGTTGCATATGAAAGGATTTTATTGATCGAATTGTTTCCTTGTTGCATCTTTTGAAAAAGGTAACCTTCGAAAGGAAGGTTGGCTGTGGGGTATGCTGTGAGGAAGAGATCGTAATACACCGCGAGGACCTCGGTTCTAATCCATCCTTGGATCTTGACCTACAGCCAGCCGCTGAGTACCTCAGAGAGGGGTGTCCCCCTGGGGAATGTTGGTTAGCTTTGAGCACAAGCTTCTAATTGTCCTTTCTGTAGTTTACTAGTTAATTGAATATTATTGACCAACTAGTAAATCATTAAAAGCTTATCTGTCGATTAGTAGACTGAAATTTTTAGATTCTGAAAGATTGTAATATAAAAAAGTTAGTATTAAATAACAATATTCGATCAATATTATTAATACTAATATTAATAATAGATATATACATTAATATTAATAAATATTATTAATATTAATGTATAAATTAATATTACTAATATTAAACACTTAAAAGTGTGAAAATATGGTAATATTAAAAGATAGTATTGAGAAGGTTTGTTACAAGTTCATAATTCCATTGTCTTCTATCTCATGAAGATCATCTTATTAGAATGTTAATAGTTCAATCGATATTTTATTAATGGCATTAATGTCTTTATTTCTTAACGCTTGCTTATCGCAATAGGTTACGATCCGGAACTATAAAGGAACGTGAAGTCCCAGAGGCTCCATTGACTCCAGTTAACATTTACTCTCACTCCATGCCTTCCTCCTACGTCATAGCTCCTACAGCGACAACACTACGTCATCACTACGTCATATCAATTGACCAATCAGCGGTCGTGGCAAGAGCTAACTTCGACCAGGCTGTGGATATTCTAATATCGCCCACGCCTGATGAGCTTCTAGCCAATCACGTTGCTGCATTCAATAATGTCTGGTCAAGGGGAACGATTGATATAGAAGGTAATCAAGGCTTTGATTAGTTAAGACATTTTTTAATCAAGAAAATTTGGACATAAGAAATGAGCTTACCTTTAATTTTTCATATGCCTGTAATAGATTAACAATGCAAAATGCTGAAGCGAAGGAGTTTTCACTAAGTCATTAAATTTACATTATTACAGTTATGTTACAATAATTGTCACCATGTTTTATTTTCATGTCAGATCATGATTTTTTCGGTAGCGAATTGTTTGTTTTGAATAGCACTTTGCCAATTAAGTATACTGCTGTTCATTATGCAAAATTGTGGAATAACTGTAAACCCGTTCATAATGAAATTATTTTGCAAAAAAGTTTTTTGCTTAATTGTCTTATGAATCAAGGATTCATTAATTGATTAATTAACTTCAATTGATTTATTAATTAATTTGTTAACGTACAATTATTATTTTGACTATTATTACTATAATATAATTATAGTAATAATAATTATAATGATTATTATTATGATTGATTAAGCGATTGGGTGTTTACTAAAGGTGACCTATAATATAATTATAATAATAATAATATTATTATTATTATATAATTATAATTATAATAAATATAATGATTATTATAATAATTATAATGATGACGATTATTATTAATATTAATAATAATATTATTATTATTATTATTATTTTATTATTATTACTATTATTACTATTATTTTTTTATTTTTTTAATTTTTGTTTACTATTATTATTATTGATTAACTGATTGATTGACTGTTAACTAAAGGTGACCTCCACCTAGCTAAGGTCATTCACGGTTGTCTCTACTACCTCTACACAAGTCTACCGGCTCACCCCACATTCTCTCCTAACACTCAGTTCTCCGGACTCTCACCAGGTGGCCTGCCTAATGGAGCCAACAACACGGACTATCAGGGTCACGTGTTCTGGGACATGGAGACCTGGATGTATCCGCCAATCCTGATGTTCCAGCCTGAGCTAGCGGTGGACATGCTGTCCTACAGGATCTCGAGGATCTCTTATGCTCTGGAAAGGGCTGCCCAGGGTGGCTATGAGGGAGCGAGGTTTCCCTGGGAGAGTGCCTTCACTGGAGTGGAGGTAGGATATACTCTACTGGTTATTAATATAAAAACACACATTATAGTGAAATGGTCAACTATGTTGATGTCTATCACATTTTAACACCACATATTTAAACCGTTAGGCAATTTAGACCATTTTCCGTGTAACTAGTTCAGTTAATATCCGAGATTTAGATGATGACGACGACGATGATGACGACTATTTTATCTGCGCAGGTTACTCCAGACATTTGTCCAGCCTGTAGGGAGAACCAGCAGCACATCACAGGCGACATCGCCTATGCTGCCCGTCAGTACATCTCTAGCACGTGGGACCTCGACTGGCTGCTCACCACCCAGGCCGGCACTGAGTTCACTGGGCTCGAGTTCATCTTGGAGATGGCGAGGTTCTTTCAGAGCCGACCAACGCTTAATCCAAACACCGGCAGATATGATATTGCAGGTAATGCCGCTTCTGAAGTTTAGCATCGAATACTGAGGAATGTAATGTAGTGTAATGTTATGTGATGTAGTATAATGTAATGTAATAAAATGTAATGTAGTGTAATGTAGTGTAATGTAATGTAATGTAGTGTAATGAAGTGTAATGTAGTGTAACGTAATGTAATGTAATGTAATGGAACTCTTATACATCGACAAATATTTGTTGAATGTAACAATATATCACTTATTTTTAGACTTTTTGCCGCTCTTGTTATTGCAAATACGAGATTTAACTCTGCTCTTCTCGTTTATGGTTCAAATACGTAATCTGTATTGAAGATAATGACGAATCACTTTTAACTTTTTGATGTTTTCATTGCGCTCACCCACCTATATGCTAAAGCGGGTGTTATTAGTATTAATCATCATCATCATCATCCTCCCTTGAATCCAAGTTTAACCAGGGTCGAGATACATGTAGACTGTCTCAAATCCTCTCTGTCCTACACCACACCACCAGCCAATCCCCTATTTGAGACTTTTCCATACGTTTAAATTTTTGTAGCTATTTCTGGAGCCTAGGCACCCACCAATCGAACGCCCTTTCTAACGTTGGTTTGGATCTTAGTACTTAAGTCGCCTTCTACGACACGTGCAGTCACCGGTTAGTCTATTCTTCAAACAACCCGGACACAACACAGGGAGGTGTTATTAATATTAGTACAAGATGATATGTTTCCAGGAGTATATGATTTTCTTGATATGATGTAGGACAGAGAGGATTTGAGATAGTCTATTCGTATCCCGACCTAGTTAACCTGGGATTCAATGGAGGATGATGATGATGATGATGATTATGATGATGATGATGATATGTTTCCAGGAGTCATGCCCCCAGATGAGCACCAGGAGAACGTGACGAATTCCATCTACACGAATGTTGGAGCCAGCTATTCCATCCACTTCGCTCGGTTTGCAGGATGCCTGGTAGGACAAAGTGGACTTGTGCCAGACAGGTCAGAGGATGTCTATTTCTGTTAAACATCTTGTTTAGCTTGTAAATATGTTAACAAATTAACGTGAAAACTATTAATTATAATAAATTAATCGATGACTATTAATCTATTAATATTAATAACTATTAATCTATTAATATTAATAACTATTAATCGATGATAAATTCAGTAAATTACATGTATATTAACGTTCCAATTGGAACTCTCCTTTTAACTGGAACGTTAATATAATTTACTGAATTTATCTTTGATTAGCAGTTTTCACGTTAATCTGTTGCCAAAATATTGCATTTCATAATTATTTAAATTTATTTCTCAATTAGTTAAATTATACGATGTAAATGCTAAGCTGTTGGTGTCATGCTCGATAGCCTTAGGACTCCTTAGGAAGCCATAAACGATAGTTCATTGTCTCAGCTTATTGTCGTTATTGTTTGCTCTTTTGAAAAAGTGCAGTAGTTTGAAATAAATTAATGAAATAAAAGAACAAATCTTTTTTTAATATTCACGATTCAATAAATTTGATTTTCTCACTATATGTTAGAAGTGAATGATATTCTTATTTATTTGCAACTCACTCGAGTTCCTGTTAGTTTCCATATTAGGCATAACAAATACACCAATGCCTATTATTCGCTAACTGTTTGTTGCCAAATATTCAAAGGTTCGCTTGGATTTAAGTTTTGTAATTCTTTCAGTTGGATAGAAAAGGCCAAGAAGCTTGCTTTTACGTACAACACTGCTAAGAGGTATCATGAAGAGTTCGAGGGGTATGACCAGCAAGTAGAAACTAGTAAGTGGTGTTTAGCTGATAATTATCTTTAATGTTTTTATAGAATATTATTGTTCTTAATAATAATAATAATAATAATAATAATAAAAACAAAAGGTTTAACGTCCGTTTCCTCATACAAGAATGATGTCAGGGGCGTCCCCCATCACATGTCACTACAAATCGATTCACACCAAACGATCTTAGCAATTTTCTAACGTCAATCACTATTAATAATTATTATTAAAAATGTTGAAACAAACCTTTCCTTCATTGTTTGTCTACTATATCTATTTAGAACTTTTAGTGGCAATATGAATTGTTTATGTCAAGTTGCTGCCTTTAGCAAGATCACATCCATTGCGCTTAATCAAAAGGTGTACTCTATCATTCATGCCAATATACATGTATATGTATATATATAAAATCCGTAAAATCCATAATAATATGATGCAGTTACTTTTATTTCCAGACACCACGGATCCTAGAGGCGTCAAACAAGCGGATGTGGTAATGTTGGGATTTCCGTTCCTCTGGGAAATGCCGGATGAAGTGCGCAGGAACGACCACATATGGTATGAAACCGTGACTCATCCTAACGGCCCGGCCATGACCTGGGGAATCTACTCCATCGGCTGGAGAGATCTGGGGGACTTCCGTAAAGCTGACGAGATGTTTGATAAGGCCTATCTGTCGTACGCCAGAGAACCTTTCAAGGTAGCTTAATTTAAGTTAACCTAGATTATACTGGTTCAGGAGGCCGTAAGACCTGTAACACCCGTAACGCGATGAGGTTAATTCAGCGTCTCTGACAGCATCATTGTGGACCAAAATAGACGTTAAATTTAACTATGTTGATTGTATTATACCTATAAATCATTTTGTGATTTTAAAATTATTATGTCTTTGTCTTCTTCTCTGTCTCTCGGTCTCTCTCACTTTCTCTTCTTTTCGTGTTTCTCAGTAGAAGTATGGAATTATGAAATGAATTATTTATCTTTTAATAAATTTGTTGTGATCAGTGTATTTTATATATTGTGGCAGTGTATTGATGTATTGTCAGCAGTGTATTGCATCTATTGTGTATTGTATCTATTGTGAGCAGTTTATTGCATGTATTTTGATCATTGTATTGTATGTATTGTGAGCAATGTATTGTATCTATTGTGTATTGTATCTATTGTGTATTGTATCTATTGTGTATTGTATATATTGTGTATTGTATTTTATTGTATTGTACTTTGGACTGATTACTTTGGACTGATTATGTGGATTTTGGAATTTGGACCGTTTTTGGACCTTCTTTATTCTCGCCGGCTTGATTTTGTCTCAATAGTGCTCGATGTTGTCATTGATGACTGTAGCACTCTAATTGTTGTTATGTTATGTTATGTTATGCATGTATTGCAAGCAGTGCATTGTATCTATTATGTATTGTACGAATTGTGAGCAGGTATGGACTGAGGTCCAATCCGGTGACGGAGCCGTTAACTTCATCACCGGGATGGGGGGGTTCCTGCAGAGTATCATATTCGGATACGCTGGACTGAGACTGGACGTAACGGAGCTAAGGTTTAGTCGACCTCGTCTACCCCCGGGCACCACCCAGTTGTCCATCAAGAACCTTCACTACCTCGGCATGGAATTCGACCTTGACATTAGCGGTACCACGGCAACCGTTACCGTGATAACGGCCAGTAGCAGAGAACTGCACTTGATAACCTCATCCGATGATACGTTGCTAGGAAATGGTAAGATTACTCTTGGAGGTGGTATTGTAATTCATCTATCGTAGTATCTGTATTTCATTTTCCAGTTTACAAAATGTAATTTATGCGTTTGTCGATACATATCTGTAAAACTTGCGAACAAAAATATTCTCTTTCCAGTGCTCTGCAATCCAGAAGCTCCGAAGTACGTATATTCACCGTCTTCTTCCACGCTCCATAAGAGTATTCCATTGACCAAAAATTAATCCTTCACAAAAGGTAATGTTTTATTCTCTCCTTAACGCAGCTGAGGAAAGCATAGGGGGCCCACCTCGTCATAAGCAGAATCCCCATAGAATAATGGTGTATGCCAAAAGTAATGTTTTTAGATGATTTAAAGATACAGTCGCATTGAACATTAAGAGAAAAATAGAGATGAGTGGAGGCGTTATATATCATGGACGTGCCAGTAGGCAGTGCACTCGGAGAGAGAACGTAACCTAGACCTCGGGAAAACTAAGGCTTCTGAGGTGATTTGCCTTTGCCTTATAATTTCTTGCTCAGTCGCCTTTTACGACACCTGCGGCTTACGGTTGGTGCATCATTTTGTGATCGACACAATATGAAAAATGTTAAAATATTAACTTTTTGAATAATAAACTGCAGATAACTGAGACATTTGTGAAGTATAATTGTGTATACAATTAGAGTTAATTTTTTCCCATCCCTAATGACGCTCGTCCAAGACAACTTCCAGCAGAAGGCTGAGGCTGAATGGCGAGAAAAACTGTTAAAAATGGTAGTAAAGCCAGCCCATTGACATTGATTGTGGAAGTCATGGTAGTTACTGATCTAATGTATACAGCCTTTTGTGAGCTGGAGCCAGTGGCGATGTCGGTATGTTATTCGATCACGGATCACTACGTGCGGGGTTCAAATTCTGGGCTCGCCCGACACAGACATCGCTTTCGAGTGATGAAACTGACGTTAACATTAGCTGTATTAGCTTTTTGTCATAATGCTAATTGCGTCATCTTATTTTTGTAGGAGTTGTGAAATCTGTAACGAGCGATTCATTCGTCATACGAGCGAATCCCATACCTAACTGTCAGATCAGTAAACCGGAAATAGATGTGACGTATGGACGAGAAAATACAGTGACGTCAGCCGTGATGAAGCGATTCATCAACTTCGTTTACTACATTGCTAAGCTGATCTTCCCTGACAAAGCGTAGAGCAGAGTTCAAATCTACATAGGTCCATTTGAAAACACTAAGAAATGCTAAATATATTACCTACAGTGTAATAATTAATCGCTAATTAAACCACTATAATTCGATAGTTAAATCAGTTTTACTATAATAAATTAACATCATAAATAATACAAAAAAGTAGAATATACATTCTTTTGTTTATACTTCTAACTTACGCCCCTACATTGTAGGTATTTATACTACACGACGCAGGTAGAATTTACATCTAAAAATTAGATATAATTAAAAAATATGTATATAATAACTAGTTACTTTAATTACGCAAATAAATTACTTCGTTTTATGCAAATATTAACTTTATTCACTCAATTACGCAATCAGCCTCTCTAAAAGTATGAGCTTTAGAGACACGCCGTTAAGTTTAGCTCAATTCTTTTCCTACCTCTTGTGTTCTTTAGTTGTTATTGAAATAATTTAAAGATTGCCAAACATAATAATAAAATGTTACATGTTCGTAGATTTTTCGCTTAACAGTATTATCACAATCGGAGTTTAATCGTATGCAATATAATGCAATAGAATTTATTGTTGTTTGAATTTTTGTTTGTCTCTTTTCAATATGCTTGTCAAAGAAACTACAAGATACGTTTCTCGAATGTCCTTGCTTATCTAATCAAATAATCGTTGACAACGAGCAAACTGGAAGTTAAACTACAATCATTTAATAAGAATGCTTTTATACAAACTAAATAACAAAAAAATTTAAATAACCAGATCAAAGAACTCATCCTATAAACTCGCAAACTACGGTCGATTCCTTACGACAAAATATTTCTTTGAAATATCACGCGATCAATTCCTCAATCAAACCTGATAAAGTACATTGAGTGGCGCAGGCAAAATAGAATAGGCTTACTGACGGGACATTATGCATTCGAAACCTTCAAGTCAATCATCTTTTGTCAAAATCACTCGGTCTTCACCTCTTAAATGTCAAACAATAATTCACAGTTAAATTTAACAACTAATTATTTGTTGCTTTCATGTTAACAACACATGACATGCATAAATGGTACACAATTGAACACAATGTTAGATTCATAAAGGAATGAGAAACAAATAACAAAACGAAACAAACTGATATTAAAGTAAACTCAGTACCTGTCCACTGAATTTAGTATAATTTTTTTAGTGTAAATATTTAATGATATAGTATAAAGTTGTAGAATCTACTCGCTCATTATTGTAGTAGAAAGACAGTATATTCAAATCTCAGACGTAGCTTGTCACTGAAGAAGACTTCGGGCTACTAACAAACACAACATTGGGTAGGGGCTTACGACTACCTTCAAATTAATTATTTTTGCTTTTTAATCAATATAACTTTTGTAGAAAGAAACGTAATTCATACCTATACGATTCTATTATTATTAGGGCTCGAAAACATTCCACTATTTCATTGAAGTTTCTAAATTAATTCGCTTAAAGTCCATTAACTACAACACTAAGGTATGGCATATAATTTATAACACGAAACTTATCAGTAATTTTCAACAGCAGTTCTAAAGATATTTATTTGGTTATTTTCGATGACTATACAAAGCAACATTCGAAATGTTCTAAGAGATACATTATGAGCCTAAAGCAAGGTATAGCAGTGGACACAGATACTGCTCCACATAAAACACGTATGGTGAACTTTATGGAAAGCGTTTATCAAATATATAAATAGAGAAGTAATTATGATACGCTACTAAATAAAACTGAAACGCATAGGGTTTCTTGAATATCATTTGATATCCTTAGCAATATAGCATTGGCAACATAGTAATAGCAACAAAGCATATTAAGCAACATATTATCCTTAGCAATATAGCATTAAAATAGGCACGGATGAGAATCCAGTAATAATTATTAATTATTGTACGCAATAATTGTCAGTAATAATTATGATAATACTCTAGATATCGGCTTAACGTTTGGTCATTGTAATTAGCAGTAAGTCTCAATAAAAGATGACATTAGCTAAAACTGTTGTTTAGAGGTAGCCAATGCAGATGCTGCGTAAGATGTGCCTGACCCATGACTTCTGTAGATTAAGAGATCGCTCAGATCCACTGATCAAATTCGTGAGATCCAAATGTGGCATACAGACGACGAGACTAGATTTCTTGTTGTAACACCTCTTTTAAGATACGTTAAGAACTTGATGACGATAGCACATTACTGTACTTTAATTGTTGTTCTTACTATTAATATGATATGTATGATTGTATTGCCGACAAGGTGTACAAAACCTTAACTATAGCAATTACATTAGGCACTGATTAAAGAATTTAACTGCATTTGACGACCACCTCAAACATTTAACAGTCATAGACACCTAAAATTATAAATTGAAGGATTCTTTTCTGAAAGTCAGACTTTATAGAGACACTACTGGAAGGCCATATCTACAACAGGATCTACAGCCGCCTCTCTCTCACTCTCTCTTTCTTAGTGCACTGCCTACTGGCAGGTCCGTAGTATATAACACCACTCGCCTCTATCTTCCATCCTACTCTTCATATCCATATACGAGTGGATCTTTAAGTCATCTATAACATTCCTTTTGATATACCATTATTCTTGGGGGATTCTGCTTATGATGAGGTGGGCCCCCTTTGCCTTCCTCAGCTGCCTAGAAGTCTATATTTTATAGCACGTATTCGAAGGTCCAGCTCTGATTTATAATTTTAGACACCTAATATTATAAATTGAAGGATTCTTTTAAGAAAGGCAGACTTTATGGAGACACTACTGGAAGGCCTTTCATATCCATTACAACATCTAATATCTATCTACAACAGGAGGTACAGCTGCCTTTCTCTCTTTCTCTTAGTCTTACTGGCAGGTCCATGGCATATAACGCCTCCACTCATTTCAATCTTTATTATTCTTGGGGGATTCTGCTTATAATAAGTGGGCCCCCTATACCTTCCTCAGCTGCCTAAATGCTAACTGTTATTGCACGTATTCGAAGGTCCAGCGCTGATTGTCCCTGCCCATGTACCTATAGGCACACAGTGGGGCAGCGTTCTTCTTACTCTCACCTTCGATGTCCAGCACAAGCCCGTTGTCGTACTTGTTCTGAATCCTGTCTCCAACGATGATCCAATACTGACGTGTGTTAGTGGGGTCGAAAGCTTGCATCTTAGCCTTACCTGAAAGTAATCAGTCATCAATCAGCCAATCAGTCGGTCAATCAAAGAATCGGTCAATCAATCAATCGGTCAATCAATCAATCGGTCAATCCCACAATAGGTCAATCAATCACTCAGTTTATCAGTCACTTCGTTCATCATTGAATGCTTGCTAAGGGGATTCACTAAGTCTGATACTGGGAAATAAACAGCATAAATTTAATGAAAAGACCGATCATGTTAAGAGGAGGCTAGGATAACATAAATTATAGGCCAAATTGACAGAAGAGGAAGAATATTCAAAACCTGGAAAATGTATGTGGCTCATTGTCTACTGTGAGATCAAGCAATGACAGACAAACGTTATTATGAAATTATGTAACTTTTAAAGTGAAACAAGAACGATTTTTGAGCAACTTTATAGAAACAGGTGAGGAAATGTTAAGAAAAGGAAACTGAATAAAAATGATAAGAAACGGAAATGGAATGGAAATGATAAGAAAAGGAAATGGAATGGAAAAGATAAGAAACGGAAATTGAATGTAAATGATAGGAAACTGAAATAGAATAAAAATGATAAGAAACGAAAATGAAATTTAAACGATGGGAAACGGAAATGGAATGAAAATTATAAGAAACGGAAATGGAACGGAAAAGTTATAGACTGATTTATTCAATAAATCAATATGTATTGATTATTAGTTACCATACCACTTGTTGTGTCCATGACATAGCCGTTAAGCCTGGAGCGCAGTATTCCATTCTCGTCCTCGTACCACAGTTGATTGGGCGCCACCTCTTTCTTCCTGTCGTACACAATCACGCTCGCTCCAGTGCTCGCCTTCTCTCCACTCACATCAACCACCTTCTCGTGAAGCTTGCTGACTATGTAGAAACTGCGCGCAGGCCTGGATAGAACAATAAATTCATTGTAACGAATTGTAGTGAATTAGTTGCGATTATTAAAGACCAGAGCAACCCAACCAAGGCCTGGATATAACAATGACAGGCCTGGATATAACAATGACAGGCCTGGATATAACAATGACAGGCCTGGATATAACAATGACAGGCCTGGATATAACAATGACAGGCCTGGACATAACAATGACAGGCCTGGATAGAACAATGACAGGCCTGGATAGAACAATGACAGGCCTGGATAGAACAATGACAGGCCTGGATATAACAATAAATTAATTGTAACCAACTGTAGTGAATTAGTTGCGATTATCAAACACCAAACCTAAAAGAAGATGGAAGGACTGCCTCGAAGAAGACTTGAAGGCTGCTGGAGTTGGCATTTATGGAAGAGCAGAAGGAAGAAAAAGAATGAACATCGAGGAAATGGCAAAGAATAGAGTTTTGTGGAGGAATTTCATAGAGAAATCTTTGGCTGGAACCAGCCCCAGGGTGATAACATGACATGACATGACATTAAACACCAGAGCAACCCCTTTGTAAGCCTCTGAACCAGTTAGCGAGCCAACCAACCTTCTTTATTCTTTACCATTGAGAATGATTAAGTGAATAAAAGCTAACAAATAATTGGTAACGCGAATCTCATTTACAGTCTCTCTCTCTTAGTGCACTGCCCACTGGCAGGTCCATGGCATATAACGCCTCCACTCTTCTCTGTCTTCCGCCTTCCTCTTCATTTCCACATACGAGTGGTCTTTAAATCATCTCACATACCTAATCTCGGCCTGCCCCTGCCTCTTTTTCCTTCCATACTACCTTCTATGACCTGTTTTAATAGATCTTCCCCCTTAGAATGTGTCCTATCCAACTCTTCTTCCTATTTCTTAATACATTTATCAACTTCATTTTTCATTTACAGTAAAACCATAATAATAAGCTTTAGACAAGCATTAACATAATAACCACGGAATTCCAATAATCGTACCTGCAAATGCCATAAATTCTCGCATAGTTACTTTATAACGTGACATTAATTAATATTAATTAATTAAATAACAGCTTCTTTATATTATAACATCGCATTAATTATTAGTAAATACATACAAAATCAATTTACTAATCGAAAACTTGACTGCAAATTAAACGACTAGAAATTAGAGGCTTTTTGCACCGGTGGTGTTGTTGAATACAGAATATATAATGTCATCATACCTTGTAATTAACAAATTGGAAAGAACTTAGGCTATATAGGTGTACAATGCTGTACATGTATAACGTCACAGAAGAGATATCTACAATTAGTGTTAGCTATGGTAATAGCTAACACTAACAACACGTATATTTCATCCAACTAATTTAAACATATTATTTTTACTTTTAATCAGCAATAAGAATCGCTAGATTTGAGACCTGCAAGCTTTGATAATATATTGAAATATTGCGAAGATATAAAGGGAATAAATATTAACGACTGACCAAATAGCCTGTGAAGTTGAAATTACTAGAATGTAGACCAAAAACATCACTGAACCACGAAGCATAATATAGCCATGTCTTACATATAAGTCTTTTCCCACTGCTGCAGTTCACTGCCGGTATATGAACCCGTGACCACTGCAGTGACCCCTGGCTCAGTCGCCTCACTCGCTAACTCCCAGACCATGTCGTGCTTCTCTCTGTTGTGTATCTTGTGCCCCGTTATCCGCCACTGCTGCGTCTTACTGTACGGGTCAAACGGGTTCATTATCAGCCGCCCCTCTAGAATATCATACCATCCATTAATTAGTATTAATTAGTATTAATTAGTATTAATTAGTATTAATTAGTATTAATTAGTATTAATTAGTAGCAATCAATGGGTAGACAGGATAGTATGAGTAGAGACGATAGTTTTCTCAGGGAATGTCGCCCCTGCCCAGTAAATGTTAGTCGAAGCTGAGGAAGGCTTAGGGGGCCCACCTCTTCATAAGCAGAATCCCCCAAGAATAATGGCATAATCATGTTAGATGATTTATAGGTCCACTCGTATTTGGACAAGAAGAGAAAACTGAAGACATTATATACCGTGGACCTGCCAGTTGGCAGTGCAGTAAGAGAGAGAGAGAGTGAGAGAGAGTAGCAATCAACTAGCTAGTCAATCAGTCAAGTTTTGTCCACTGTATCTAGCTTAGTCGCCCCCTACAGAAATATATAGCTGCAATTAGTTAACATAATTGCATAATCAACTGTTCTTCTAGAATATGACACCATTTATCAATTAGCATTAATTGATAACATTTATCAGTTAGCATTAATTAATAGCAATCAATTAATCAATCAGTTAAGTTCAATCCATAATATCGAACTTAATCTTATAATATCGATACAGCAGCGGATAGAGAATCAAACCTTCGCCATCGATACAGAAGTTGTTGAGCTGAGACCGGACTGTTCCCGTCACATCATCGACGTAGAAGAGTTGTCTGGGCGAGTCCTTCTCTCTGTATCCCACGACGAGGGGAGCCCTGGGGTCCTTGCTGCCCTCCTTCACCTCCATCACAAATCCGCTCAGTCTGCTTCTTATTATGAAAAACTTTCCATCACCTCTGTGACTGTAAATCAATTGTAAAACCTCGTATTTAGAATTTTGCGTAAAATTTAATACTAATAATGATAATAATAAAAAAGGTTTAGTCCGTTTCCTCATAGAAGGATGATGTCAGAGACGTCAATTTAGATAAACTACTAGCAAATAAATAAATAAATGGATAAAAATAACAATTCCAATAATCGTACCTGCAAATGCCATAAATTCTCGCATAATATCATAACATGACATTAATTAAAATTAATTAATTAAATAGCAGCTTCTTTATATTATAACATCGCATTAATTATTAGTAAATACATACAAAATCAATCCACTAATCGAAAACTTGACTGCAAATTAAACGACTAGAAATTAGAGGCTTTTTGCTCCAGTGGCGTCGTTGAATTGAGAATATATGATGTAAAAGAGAAATATCACAAATACATTTTGCAATATGCCCAATGATGATTTAGTATTATTATTACTACTATTATAGACTATTATTATTACTTATTATTATTAAAGGCGATGTGGCTGGAGCCACTGACGATGCCGGTAAGATAATCAATCGCGGATCAGTATGTGTGTAGTTCAAATCCTGGGCTTGCCCGTCACTGACATCGCTTTCGAGTGAGGAAACTGACATTACATTAGCTTTACCAGCTTTTTAAAAAACTTTTCAAACCCCGAGTCTAGTTAAACTGGCATTCAAGGGAAGCAGATGATGATAATGACAATTATGATGATGACGATGATAATGATGATGATGATGATGCTAATGACGATGTTGATGATGATAATGATGATGATGATGATACTACTATCACATAATTCACACTTGAGTGACGTGGAATTTCTAGGAATATAGTCGATGATGATGATGATGATGATCATCATCATGATAATAATAATGATGATGATGATGATACTATTATCACATAATGCACACTTGAGTGACGTGGAGTTTCCAGGAATATAGTCGAAGGTCCAGTTCTGGAGAGGCTGATCGTGGGAGAACACGGATGGGACCACGCAATCCTCGCCTAGGATCAGTCCACCCAGCTTGTACTCCAGGACTCTTTCCGGATCAGCCTGGCACCTGATGTGACTTCCGCTCATACACCACCTGTGATGTGGATTTGATGAGTCCAGACACTTCACCGTTACGTCTTTTGAACCTGAGAATTATCAAGCATGATAATTAATTAGTAAGTAATGATAATTATTAATAATTAATTATTAATTAATGAAAATGATATTTAATTAATAATAATTTTAGTTATTTTATCATGTCGGCGTGTTGCGTCCGGGTTGCTTGAAGAATAAACCAACCGTGTAAATATGCACGTGTCGTAGAAGGCGACTAAAGCACTAAGATTCAAACCAACGTCAGAAAGGGCATTCGGTTGGTGAGCGCCTAGGCTCCAGAAATTGCTACAAAATTTAAACGAATGGAAGAACTTCAAAAGAAGGTCTATTCTTATCCCGACCCTAGTTCAACTGGGATTTAAGGGAAGATGATGATGAGGATTATTATTTTATCATGTCGGCTTGGTTATTGGTTTCACAGGGCTCAGTGTTGTCATGGAAAAATTAGCATTGTAACTGTATGTGGAGCTTTGTTGTTTGATTGTACCTTGTCCCTAAAAATATCATAATAAGAATTTGTGAAAATATAAAAAATTTATATATTAAAATACTATATTACAATACCATCGTCATCATTATCTTCCCTTAAATCCCAGTTTAACTAGGGTCGGGAAAAATATTATATTACAATAATTTATTACAATGATATCTATATTATTCTTTTACAGTATTTAGTATAATTAGTTATACTGATTATAAATTATACAATAATTTATTACAATGATATCTATATTATTCTTTTACAGTATTTAGTATAATTAGTTATACTGTAATTAGTCATCAACTAGAAGTTTAATTGCTATCATAAACTTAAGGTACAATAGTAGATAATTTATTATTTCTTATTCAGTGTTACTGGATTCTAGAAAGTTAAACTGAAAAACATTTGATACGGATGATGGCATTGAATAAGGCATTCAGCCGTTTAAGAGCACTAAATACATGCAATGTCATGCGCATTGTCTCAAAAATAATGGCAAAAATTACACACTATTGCGCACCATTCTTACAGCCATAGTGATATGGCTAAAAGGATAGTGTGTTTGCCTTGGAATGCAGAGACGTCGGATCAAAGCCCGAGTCCGGGTCAGTTGGACAAAGTGAACATCCTCCCGATAAAAGCTAATCTATAAATTGACGCCATACACTGCAAAGATACGAGTGTACGAAAATTATGGCAAGGGCAAAACAATAACTTGTAAAAGCAGTTTCGAAGATCCATCATAGGCCAAGACTCTGCTAGAGGTATAATAGGTTAGGTATTAAATGCGACATCTAAATGAAAACAGATTATTTCAGTTAAGCCCAATGCTAAGTATTTCACCTTGATTACAGGAAATAAGTGTAATAGAAAACTACATTGAAGCATTTGCTTTGAACAAAGGCATTAACTGATGTACGGTAAAAGGAGGACATTATGAGTAAACCAATTATGAGGTCAACCATGAGCTCTTAAAAATAAAAAAGCTAATGTTAACGTCAGTTTCCTCACTCGAAAGCGATATCAGTGACGGGCGAGCCAAGTATTTGAAAAAGCACATACTGATCTGCGGTCGAGTATCTTACCGATATCGCCACTGGCTTCTGAAAGTGGCGAACGA
Organism: Enchytraeus crypticus; assembly: GCA_905160935.1. NCBI lineage: Eukaryota > Metazoa > Annelida > Clitellata > Enchytraeida > Enchytraeidae > Enchytraeus > Enchytraeus crypticus. The sequence continues at coordinate 86,768 of CAJHZI010000481.1, read as the reverse complement.
GACAGCAAATAGAGTACACATTCTAACAAATCCTTTCAAATTCAAACTTTTAAGCCTTTTAGCGCTCCTTTTAGGAGCGCTAAAAGGCTTAAAAGTTTGCAGTCGCTCTAAACAAGAAAAGTTGCGATTAAAAGCAAGTCAGATCAATTCAAAGCACCACTACAAGCAGTTCACTACTATCAACATATTTCTTGACGTACATGTATATATCAACATAGCTAGCCTAAGTTTATAATTAAAAATAATATTAAATACACTTACTTTCCCAAGTTTGCAATGAAACTGAAAAGAAATATGTAAAATAGCACAAACCACCACGCAGAACTAAACCTAGAGTTATACAGCTTGCATATCTACGAAGTAACGAATTCTGACAATTTTAGGGATAGGAGTAAACTATTTTCAATGTTAAATAATGGGTTCTTTTTAAAAGGTAATTACTATCGAAACTGGAGAGATAATAATTACCGTTTAGGCTCAGGTACGCCCACTATTTTAAATTTCGAAGAGGCAGGTCGGACAAGAACGAGGGGTAACGATTTGGCAACCCTTTCTTTATGTAGTCAATTTACAAATACTCATCGCTCGGAATACTCCCCCCCAAAAAAATCCGCTCTCGTATTAGTAACTAACACTCTAATGAAAATTTTATTTACAACAAAATATGACACATTCAAGCTAACTAATCAAAGCATTTAGTCTAAAAGGCCGAAACATTTTCATTATTATAAAAATATCTATAATCCTCACCAATAAAGGACAGAAATCAGATTTGGCGACATCAGTCCTTACATTATCGCGCTTACAAACAAATAAAGTTCAATACAATGTAAAAACTATTAGGCAATTGCGAAGAGCTAGTTAGCGAAAATCGTTTTATTATAAAACGCCATAGACAGCTTTAGAAACAAATAGAATAGAATCCATTTAATTTCAGAATAACAGACAAGAATTAGTAGATTAGAAGAATAGCATAGAATAGTAGCATAAAATAATGGCGTAAAATAAAGCCTTAGCAGCAAATGTATGATAGCAAAATCGCATTAACTAGGCAACTTAAAAAAGCATTACTGAGCAAAAAATCTCTTAGAAGAATAACATAAATGTTTATTTATACAGCATAATAACCACTTTCGCGTGTTGCGTAGGGGACACTAAAGAATAGACGAACAGTTAACTGCAGGTGTAGTAAGTGGCGATTAAGCAAACACTGAGGAAGGCAATGAAAATCCACCTCAGAAAATATTTTTTAAGTTATAGGCTACATAAGAAATGGATAGGGTATATCCTTTGTGAATGGATTTTCATGTTTACCCGTGGAGTGCTCTTATGGAGTGTGAAATATGACTCTTAGTATGAATATTTACCTAGTGCCTGCCACTTGGCTGAACACTAAAAGAGAAAGAGAGAGATATCTTCTTAGTTTAATTCTAACACTACTAGTGCAGAAATAATGCCTTCAATCGTACACCGTTTAGTCGTATAAATAATGTTTTAGTATATATAATGTTTTAGTCATTGTCGCCAGTTGCATAATGATTAAATAATCTGAAAACTTGACCCCTTACTCAGTACAAGTTAACAGATACTAAATTGAATAAATTACTGCGAAGTCGAAATTTTTTCATAAATTTCACTGATTACAAATAATCATAGTTCATTGTAGTTTCAATTTAGATCGTTCCCTATCCTAGATCATGCAGTTAGATCACCACACAGTTACAATCCACAATCGACTAATGGTCTAGACTACGAACCGCTGCCGTCCAGTATGTAGCCGTTGATCTTCGATCTGATCAGCCCTTCCTCATCCTCGTACCACAGCTGATTGTCCGCCAGGTTGCCCTTGTCCGTGTAGACGATGACCTTGGCCCCTTCCTTCGTGGCCTCTCCCTTCACGTCCATGACCTTCTGCAGGTTGGTCATGCTGCGGATGTAGAAGTACTGCGCTGGGCTGCAGCAGAGTGAATACACACAATAGTATGACGTCATTCACTGTCACAGAGTGAATACACGAAACTGCATGACGTAATTCACTTTCACTTTCTTTCTAGTTACATATCTATAACAGTGGTAAGTGTAATAAAATTCACAAATTCAACATAAAACAGAATTTTAGTTAACTCTAACTTTCTGATAATTTGTGTTAACGAAGTATATTATTTATCCATTCAGTGTTCTTTCTGAATATCTCATACAGCAGGTCCAAAGCAGAAATCATCACAAGCCATCTGTATCTCTTCGTAATGAGACCATCGACCAATCTAACTAAAACCTCAAGTCAATGGATAATGGCTCAGCAGCTTTTAATATAAAATTGTACCTTTATTTAAGAATGATGTGATGAAAGAGATCTGGTGAAAGAGATCTGGTGAAAGAGATCTGGTGAAAGAGATCTGGTGAAAGAGATCTGGTGAAAGAGATCTGGTGAAAGAGATCTCGTGAAGATATTTCGTGAAGAGATCTCGTGAAGAGATCTGGTGAAAGAGATCTGTGAAAGAGATCTGGTGAAAGAGATCTGGTGAAAGAGATCTGGTGAAGATATCTCGTGAAGAGATCTCGTGAAGAGATCTGGTGAAAGAGATCTGTGAAAGAGATCTCGTGAAAGAGATCTCGTGAAAGAGATCAGGTAAAAGAGATCAGGTGAAAGAGATCTCGTGAAAGAGATCAGGTGAAAGAGATCTGGTGAAAGAGATCAGGTGAAGAGATCAGGTGAAAGAGATCAGGTGAAAGAGATCTCGTGAAAGAGATCAGGTGAAAGAGATCAGGTGAAAGAGATCTGGTGAAAGAGATATAGAGACCTGGGATCTTTCAAATTTCATTCGCGTTTATAATCCATACTATTTAGTATCCATACTTAAGCTCTGCTATAAAGTATTCAAAAATCTCTGGTACTCAACTACTGCAGCCTAGAATCAGTATCTGATTGATTGACTGGCTTTATTTACTCTGGATAAAGCTGATCGATGATTCAGACTAGATAAACACTGCAGCAATCCTCGAGAGAAATAAATCGATACCAAAAGTCCCATAACTTTAATTGTATTTTATTTTCAAAAGAGGTAAAACAACACAGATTTCGTCCACAAAATAATTGATAGATCAAATAATAGTACTGCTATGAAATAAAAGTATCAAAAAGCCATGTTTAATATTATCTGCGTCAATACACAAAGAATATTTCAATAGACGGTCCGGCAGGGAATTGAACCAGTGCCCTTCGTCTTATAAGACAAGCGGGCTACCAATTCGTCTATCCAATACTTATCCAATATGTTTCTATAAGTATCAGTCAATCAATCAATAATAACTTAATGTCCGGTACCTCGCCATAAAGTAATGTCAGGGACGTATCTATTGATCGATGCGTCAATAGTAATTGGACTGATTGATTGATTGACGGATTAATCAAAGAGCTGATTCATTTATCATAATTTCATAAAATAATTTCATTTCAGAGCGATTAATTAAATTTGTTAAAATTTTAGTGTGAATTGATTAAAATATTTAACTGCTCCTGAATGCATCTAAAGAAAATTAAAAATAAATAAATAAATTAAAGAAATACAAAACTAAAATTAAAAGAGAGAGAGAGAGAGATATGTTTATTAGATCAAAACACAGCATATGCCATACAAAATGAAAACAAGCACACGAAAATAGTCAAAATAACAAACCAGTGTTCTATAATCCAATGTTGACCCTCTCCCTCGCTAGATTCGACCGCCCCACAGGGGGCCCCGGGGCGGGGGGGCCCGTCCGTCACCCCCAGCACAATCTGACTATTGCTCGCAGTGTGTATTTTGTTCTCATCTATGACCCACTGCTGAGATGGGGCGGAGCTAAAATATGGCTGCACTATGACCTCGTTATCATCTGCAAGAATGTAAAGTGAATTATTTAAATATTTACTAAAATATTTGCATTTCTTAATCATTAATATTTATTTACTAATTTACTATTTTAAAAAAGCTAATAAAGCTAATGTAAATTTCTAAATTTAGTTAATCTAGTTGAAATAACTTCTTGCGAATATTTTTTATTCATATACAGATACTTAAAATAAATGAACAAGTAAAATTATCTTAAACCAAGTTTAACTAAATTTCCATTAAGAATTAATTTGACTTTATATTGGTGGAGTTCGTAGTCGACACAGGGAAGAATTGGAATCATGGACTGGCAAAACAAGGAGTGAAGGTTTAGTTCACAGAATGAATAGTTGAATTCAGAAATTGCAATCGAATCTAATTACGACAAAGTTAGCATCTGTTGCCAAAAGTGAACAACATAAAATACTATGTCACGAATGATATTATGAAGCCCTACATGCGAATTAAATTAATAAAAAGAAGTCACAGAGCAATCACCTAAGACATCGATGCAGAAGTTATTCAGTTTATTATGTACGGCACCGGTGGATCGATTCCTATACCACATCTGATGATCCACATTGGATGGATTAAACTCTTCCAGAACCACCCCCGCCCCAGGTCTATCCACCCCTCCCCTAATATCCACAACCAGGTGGGGCTTCGTCTTACATCTTATCACGAAATACTTTCCCAATCGTTCAGCACTCATTGTTCACAGAATGAATAGTTGAATTCAGAAATAGCTATCGAATATAATGCGACAAAGTTATCATCTGCTGCCAAAAGTGAAAAACATAAAATATCTTAAAATATATAAAACATAAAAAACAAAAATATAAACTAACATTGTTAAGTTAAATCCACTTATTGGTGGACATAAAGAGAACACGGAAGATAGAGATGAGTGGAAGCGTTATATACCTTGGACCTGCCAGTAGGAAGCGTACAAAAAGAGATTGCTGCTCACCAAACGAATGTCCATTCTGACGTTAGTTATTCATTTACTATATAATAATATGAATATCAAGAAAATATTATTTAATAAAATATTTAACGAGATAATAATAAAGGGATAAAGTACACAGCAAAGCATACCACTTACATCTCACAATTAACATTAACACTGTTTATAGACAGCCCTAAGAGAGAGGGAGAGAGAGAGAGAGAGAGAGAGAGAGAGAGAGAGAGAGAGAGAGAGAGAAAGAGAGACAGTACTACACACGGTAAGTAGAAAGTCAATTTGTTTGGTTTAAAAGTCACAGAGTTCAGTTTTGTCCAAAAGAGGTAAATGTGCAAGTAATTGTCACATGGTATGTCGTTATATCGACATGGCTTGGCAACGATCCAGCACCGTTTAGGTCGTTTATGTTCCGGAGTGTTTAAAGTATCAACAAAAAACTCTATGGTGTTCACATCAGCTCAATGAACAGTTAGTTTTCGCTTTCGATTCAGGTTTACAATCTTTGTTCGCTTTCAACGCTGTTTTCAGAATTAAATTATATTTCGATTTGGAACTAGTTAGTTTTAATTAAATGTTGACATATTACAACTTATTTGAAACAAATATTAAGTAACTATATATATATATATATATATATATATATATATATATATATATATATATATATATATATATATATATATATATTACACAATAGAATGTCAAAATAGCCCGGGACGTAGTGTATCAAGTAATGTCATGAAATATTAAATAGCGAATCTAGATATGCACTAAACTCTGGCGGGTTCGATCCCAGTGTAAACTGATTAAAATAATTTGAGAGTAAGCTGTCCTGTGAATACCTCTATGTATACACAGGACTGGTACATGGATAAGCAGATTTTTATTTATTTAAACGTGCAGCACTAAAAGTGAGGAATGTTACGGTTAGGTACTGAAACTGTAGATTGATGCTCATTTTCAGAATGAGTTAACTTTTTTAATAGCAGGAAAAAGGAATTAATCCTACATTGTTCACTATAGTTTCAAAAAGCTGAGACATGCATTCAGTCTTGCCAGTGTTTTAGAGAGGTATGTGAGCATGAGACCAGTGGTTAAACTGGGCGGTGGCGCAGGGAACTAAATTCCCCTAGCTCTCATTTTTTCTGAGGTACGTTCCCCTGCTAGGTGCCCATATTAGAAACTAGGAGGTCTGTAAATACATTATAATGGGACCAAAAAAACTCTGACCGTTAGTGTAGCTTTCAATTCCCACTTTAACCACTGCATGAGACTGTTTATCAGAAAAAGGACTGGAGTCCATGAGACTATTTATCTATCACAGACTCTCAATCTCAGTAAATGGAAGAAATAAGCAACAGCGGATAATGAGGCTCCGAAGCTACAAAATATAATAGAAGGGTCATTACTAACCCCTCTATGTTACTCAGTGGATAAAATTGAAATAAAGAGCTAGGGGAATGGTCAGAATTTTTCGGGCTCCCTTTTAATGTATTTACAGGTCTCCTAGTAACTAATAGGGACCCCTGGCAGGGGAACGCACCTCATAAAAAATGAGCGCTAGGGGAACACAGTTCCAGTTTAACCACTGCCTATTCTAGATGCACTGAATTATGATGTTGCTGAATAAGCTCTCCATTATTTTGTAGGTTCGATTAAGTAATATAACCTATACCAGCTTGTCACTAATCATTGCAAAGTTATCCACAAAATCATCTTGGGGTGATACAATTACAACATATCCCTGAAACTCTTTTTACACCTAATTTACTTCAGGCGTTTTTATATCTTATTATACGATCAATTTCCCTGAAACTCCTAAAACGAGATTAATATTTTTAAAAATCGCTAAGGCCTAGGTTAATTTTTAACGTCCGTTTCCGACGTTCCGGTCTCGCTAGTCAGTGACTGAATGAACTTAGAACAGTGAATGACTTGAGAATACGTACTCGTAACGTGATGACTTCAAGCAGGTTTAATATACCTGTAGAACTTAACACCCAGTAGAGTTATCTGCTTTAATTATATATTATATTAGTCTATACTACGCAATTATATTAACCACCAGGTAATCTATCTAAACTAAACTAAATTTAGCAAGCCTGACTATATTTTAACTAAATAGTAATGAACTATAATAATGTTCTCAGGTAATATTACTTTTACTTTTTACCAAGCAACACAGTAGCCGCATGACTAGTGCTATAAACACTGTCTGTCAGCTGCTAGGCTGGCAATGTTTACAATCAACGTGCAAGCAGCTGTGGGCCGTAGCTGCTGAGCCAGTCAGTGGCTGCCATTGGTGCTTAGCAGATCAGCTGCTAGCTGCTGGCTCAGCTGCTTTGTCAGCTGTAGCTATGACAGTTGCTGGGCTGCGGCCAACTGTGCAGCTGTTGGACCTTAGTTTAGTTGTGTTTGGATTCAGCAAACGAATGATCCTTTAACTCTCTATCTTATTAGAGAGCGGCAACCTACATGTAAAGCCAAAGTAAAGCCATGATGAAAATGTTAACTACTGATCCTGAAATAAATGAGTTTACCATGATTCGATTCCTGGTTCGCTAAACAGAAAGTATAAAATATTTGGCGCATTCTCATGACCGCTAAACGAAAAAATTAAATTACGAAATGATTAAATATGTCAAATACATTGTATTTAATTTAGTTTAACTTATTTAAGCCCGCCCTGTGCATGACCCACCCCAGGCACCCCATCCCGAGCAGGCCCACCCCGGGCAGACCCACCCGGGTAGGCCCACCCCGGGCAGGCCCACCTCGGGCAGACCCGCGCGGGCAGGCCCACCCCGGGCAGGCCCGCCTCGTGCAGTCCGCCAAGTGCAGACCGTCCTGGACAGTCCTCACCAGGCAGTCCACCTTGTTAACGTCTCAGTTAACTGACGACGATTGTTACAATCATTCAGGAGCCGCTGCTTTTATACGGCGGCTGAGGCGAACCGGTTAGGTTAACCGGTCAAGTTAACTGGTTAGGTTAATTTAACAGTTTTGTAACTGATTACGCTAATTTGCCGGTTAAATAAACTGATTACGGCTCATTAGATAATTTTGAAAGATACTGAAAAAATATTAAAGTAAACTTTAAAAAAAAATATTAAATTCGTGGATTATCAAGCTTGTTGGTGTGTCTCTTAGAACACATAACACAGAGTATGAGTAGAAATATATATCTTAGACCCGCAACCTGGGCAATAACCAGAGAGAGAGAGAGAGAGAGAGAGAGAAAGAGGGTAAAATACAGTGAATATTAAGTTATTTATACAGCAGGATTCAACAAATTTAATTAAATTGCCTAAGAATAATTGGAAAGCAAATTTGTATAATTCAAGCAAAGTAGGCTCCGTGGTCTCATACTCAATTACGATTTCCGGTGTTAAATCAGTAAGCTTATATGAACAAATCACGGGAGTTAGAGCGACTGAATGACTTCGAAAAACTTAGGAGTTTGCAGTAATTTCTGATTTTCATATATTTTCTGGCAAAGCGTTCATGTAAATATTGTGATAGCTTAATTGCCAAAACCATCTGAAGGTAATGGTTAATTATAAAATGGCACTCATGATATTTTCGATAAATTATGAAAGCGAAAGTAAAACAATATATATATATTACTGATATATTATTGTAGGCCTATCAATAGGAGACCTATAGATAGGTCTACAATACAAGGTGCCCCAAAAATTCTGACCACTACCCTAGCTCTCAAATCCCACTGAGTATAGTTAATATCATAGTGTTTCTGTACAGTATTTATATAGGTCTACGTACAATTTTATCCAAATTACACCTCATTGATGCGGTGATACAAATCAATTTAATGGCTTCCACAGCATTAAGTTACAATACTAAGCCTAGCAGTCTAGCACGTGCCCATGTCGCTATAGTCTCACGAGTCTCAGCTATTGATTAATTATTAGGCCGTCCAGTGGTACGCATTAAATTATGATTTTTCTGTATAGAGTTTTAAATATCAATTTGCTACGCTCATTTTCAAGACGTTTAGAAATATGAGAGTGAAAGATAGGTAGAGAGAAAGAGAGAGAAAGAGAGAGAGAGAGCGAGAAAGAGAGAGAGAGGGAGCGAGTGAGGGTAGGAAAACTTAGCTAATGAATCGAACAGACATTAGTCACATTATAAATCTTGTACAGCAGCTTTTGTGGTGGATGCATAGGCCTACGCATAATGTGTGTGAACTTAAACTATTCATATGCGTGAGTGCGCGTGTGTGTGTGCGTGTGTGTGCGTGTGTGTATGTGTGTATTCATGGGCGGAAAGTTTGTCATGTCATTCATGTGTCCATACGTAAGCAAGTATATGTGTACACATGTATGTGTGTGTGTGTGTTCGTGTGTGAATGCATATAGTTACATGTGTACAAGATATCGACTGAACCGGCTTATAGCGTTTAATAACGTTAAACCTTAACGTTAAACTACTACATGCATATTTCCGTGTAGAAATGTAATAAATATACCATGGTGATCTTTTCTAAGGTCAATCTATCTCATAAACTCTAATACATTGAGAGACCTAAATGTAAGGTCCACTTAACTCCATCACATGACCAGATTAAATTGAAATAAACACAGCTGGTTTTATCAGGACATCCACTAGACACATTAAAACAGTATAACTAGACTTTCTATACCATTTTTATTGACACAAATACCTAATTAAAGATTTTAATCTATTCAATGCAGTACAATCAGCAGTAGTCATTCTTATTCTAATTACATTTAATGACAATGACATTTAATGCAGCCTTAGAACAACGATGGTCTCTTACAAGATATTCTACATAATGTACGTATTTAAACTGGACAATAAATTTAATACTTACAATGATGTAATGCAATTCCAACTATACAGAATATACGCGCGTACAAGTCTTGTATACATTTCAGATCTAGAGGCAAGTTAATGCAACAATGCACTAACTTTCAAGGTACTAAATGAGATTACCAGATATAGGAGAGAGAGAGAGATAGAGAGAGAGAGAAAGAGAGAGAGAGAAAGAGAGAGAGAGAGAAAAAGAGAGAGAGAATGCTTTTGATGATATCAGTCATTCATAACTGCATTAAGTTAAATTAATATCACCGAATTTTACCTCATTTTTAAACCACTAATCACTCATGGACCAATCCTAAATAATATATTAAAGAAAGCAAAAAGTTCAGTAGACACCGAGTAATAAACATTGGCTAACCAGTATGTTGAATTCTGCGCAGGAAGCGTAGGGTTCGATTCACTGTTAGAGATTTAACAGTAATACCTTGAAACATACAACGCTCAGAAATGGACTTACAGTCCACTTCTGCACCTCTAAATTGAAAGCAAGTCATGGGTGATTATGTGAGAAGATCATAATGTATAATTTAGACTCTCAGTATTCGTGATTTGGCTTTCAGATTAATGCCAATTGTCATACGTGCTGTATCGTTTATATGAGGATCAGCATTTTCCGTGCCTACACTCAGCAGCATACTTCAGCATAAGACAAGAGGAATCAAAACTTACGATTAATCAGTACCTCTACGAAGCTATAACATTTGTTAGACATATATTTCTGGAGCCCTGATTACGCTAATTAGCTTGGTCATAGGCGTAAGAAATAAATATTTACAAATACAGCGACGAGAGAGACTGCACAAGGTCTATTCGTATCCCGGCCCTAGCATAAAAGGGATGCAAGGGAAGATGATGCTGATGAGAGAGATTAATATTTCTTTATAAATATAGTGATGAGTTAGAATTATATTTCTTTACAAAGATAAATATAATAACAAATAAAGACAAGAAAGAACAATACCTATTGTCATTAATTGTGAAAGTTTCAAGTGCAAAAAATTAAATGAAAGTATATGTACATTTAATACCCTGCAGTATTAATTACGTAAATATTATTTATCAGCAAATACCATCTATGTACAGTACTTCCTTTACGATTGAATCACATCAGCATAAAACTAGTTCTAATATTTCTAATGCAAACACATAATAACTAGACCAGAGATTGCACTTCACTCAGTAGAATTTTCCCCCCAATTCCCACTTCACCCGTGCAGGTTCCCTCAACACGAAAACAAACCCGTTTATTACTAGCCACATAACTATCGTTTGCCACATCACTATTATTAGATGGCTGTTCCATTGCGGTGAAGCCTGAATTTGAACTGAGAATCTCCTCAATGCTGGAGGTTATATCTGAGCTTTTGCCAAGTTTAGAAGTTTTCTTTGAGCTAGCATGAAGCTTGACCAGTCCATGTAGCACTACATCTGTGCAGAATGTGACGTTCTTTAACCTAAATCATAAAATATATAAGGTTACCGTCAGGTTTAATTCCTTAATTCCTTTAATTCATTGACGATCAGAAGTCACCTGTATACATAATTTAAATTTGATATATATACTGCGAATAAAAGTTCTTTGTACGAATATATAAAAACACAAAAGCAACTCTACACGATTTTAGTATGTATTATGGTTATTTTTCAATGATAGGAAATGTTAAACATAAAATCATGATTTTAAATTTTGATAAAAAACAAAAGAATCCCGAAAGTATGAAAAGAAATTTATTAAGGGATTAGTTTGAAGAAATCCTGCGGATAAGCCTACACCAAGCAAAAAACACTCATCCTCAAACCAAAAAATGTAACTTAATGGAACAAGCAGAGTAAGTGAAAAAGAATTGATGAACCATAGCTTGAATCAATGTTTAGTCACAAAAAATTTAAGTTAGAAATATGCTAAGGAAATGAATCACAGTGTTCTAAATCCAAAAATGAGTTTCGTTTTTCATAACTATAACTAAAGTTGGCTTGTGTTATTTTGCTTGCATAGCATACCTTCAACATATCATAAACTATTACTAAATACAGTCAATATTAAAATTATTAAATACATTCGCTATAACTTAGTATAGTTAATATTACTAATTTCATTCAATATTATTAAATATATTCATATTACTAAATACATTCAATATTACTCAATACATTCAACATTACTAAATACATTCTATATTACTAAATACATTCAATATTACTAAATAAATTCAATATTACTCAATACATTCAATATTACTAAATTTATTCTAATTACGGAATATTAAATTTGGAGATGAGATTATGAATCACAAACAATTCATAATCAAGCTGATACGGTATTATTATAGCTGATACATAAAGAAATGATCCTCACCTACAAACTCTCACTGCAGCTGCAGCTTTAATTGTTGTAAGAGGCTTAACGTTGACCTCGCCGTCTACTTCCCATTCTCTTACCCCATCTGTCGCTTCAACTGTTTCTCCTGCGGCAGTCTTCAAAAATGTCCCTCTCAGAGGGCGTTTTCCCTCCTCAGAAACTGGAAAATCAATAGCCAGCCGCATGGCGGGAAGTAGAGAGGATACAAAGCCTCGAGTTAATCTCCAGGTGGCGACACTGTTGAATCGTGCCGTGTGACTGTAGCACCATGTGGAGTCAGTGTCATCATGAGGATTATCAAATATCTCCTCGTGGACAGGTATATTGGCAAACCAATCCTATCATAATAACAAAAACAACAACTAACATTATAGGCGATGTTGGAAATTTTTTTATATATACGAAATTGAGTACAGTATGAATTTAATACATTGAATATTATCAGAAGGGCATCATTATTATATCTTGTTTCAATATTAATATATTTCAATTATCATGATAAAGAATATTTTGAAAGAGAATAATGATGCTAATATCATTATTATTCTTTTAAAGGTTGATTGCAGAGGCTTAGCTTTCTGACAATCAAACAAGCTTTTTATTAAGGTAAATGCGGGCAATAATATAACAGCAGAGAAACAAATAAAAAAAGCAAACTGTGCAAATAGTCTTAAATTAATCATATTAAGCTTTCATCTAAAAATTGGACTTAAAGGAATCCAAAAATGTGGAAATCATGTGATATGTATTTAAAAGGCTTACTTTAACCTGATGAGAGAATGAAATGGAATTTTAAAAGGCTCCTAGACGAAGCAATAGGCACCACAAAGTTGTCAAATAAAGAACTAGTGAAAGTAATTTTATAGATCAATGCATCTATTTATTTCTGTTTGAGCTCTGAAATAATAGGATGTTGAGTGTGTAAAGGTATATATGCCCAAGAGTTCCGCACTAAGTGCATATCATAATTTACATTTTACTAGCACTCATTAAATACTACGTATAATATTAAATAGACGATCATTACCAGCACACCTTATCGCTCTGGTAGACCACCGACAGTTGAGATATCTTCACATCTGACGAATCGATCTTCTCGACATCACAGCCAAACTTTTCTGCACCCCACTTACGTACAATAGCATCAATGTCAATAGTTTCTTCAACTGAATCTGCTACACCACTACTGATAGACATTTTTCTGAGTGTTTATCGTTACTTGTTGCTGGTATCTAATGTCGTATTGATCTGCATGATTATATACTACATTTTTTATCATTCAAATGTAATTTGTATCAATCAACAATTCAAATGGTATACGTTACTACAAGAAAATGTTTCACAGCGAAGAGCTTTCTAAGACAGAATACAGGTTAGGTGTATTACCATGAGATACAGGGCTTGAGTGCGTCCGCATGTTTTGCCAAGGACATTGGAGAATAGACCAACCGTAAACTGAATAAGAGGCGAATAAATTGAATAGTTATAAGAGGCGACTGAGCGAGAACTGATTATAGCAATGGGAGAGCAATTCAGATGAAATATTATTCCCTAGTTATAGCTAGTTCCGAATAATGAAAAGTCTTTTGAGAAGGGATCATTCGTTGATGGAGTTTACTTTGTGGAATGTGAAAGCAGTATACGAATAAGAGTATGTACTTTGAACCTGCCACTTGGCATATCATTACAGAGAGTGAGATAGGTTTTTATGTTTTGTATATTAATACAGGATATATACCACTACGTTGATTAATAGGCTATATATATATATATATATATATTATATATATATTATATATATATATATATAGTATATATATATAGTATATATATATATATATATATATATAATATATATATATATATATATATATATATTAGTTGTTACAAAATTCACTGGCATATTGTCATCTCACATATATTAGTCAATCAATCAATAACAATAACGTTCAGTTCCTTGCTAAAATGCTATGTCAGGTACGTCATAAAGGTAGTCATGCCAATTGAACAAATGAGACTTCTTTAGGTTTCAAGATCGATTATATTTATTATTGTGCAATTATACATAGTTAAGTATAATTATAGTTCAATAATTAATTATGTGTCATTGTAATATACTTAGGTATAATTACTATTTCTCATATCTTTGAATTACTATTTCTCATATCTTTGAAGATTCATGATTATGTGTATAAGTATTTTGAGAAAAGTATTTTTAAAAATGCAATTTTATTTCGTATATTCAAAATACTTTGAAAATATTTCATTTTACTATATTCAAAATTCTAAAAACAAATTATTTTCGAAACAAGATTTAAAGTATTTTAAACAGTATTTCGTCTATACAGGATACAATCTTCCAGACCTATAGGCTTAGGGCCGGTAGACTCCGCAAGTGGTATAACCACCTATCTGATTTGGATGTTTAATCTTGAAACGAATTTTACATAAATTGCACCAGGGACCTAAAATGCAACTTCGAAGAAGAATCACGGGCCATGGTACGGTTTCATAAAAAAGAAGACTACGTAATATACCTATAAGTAGCCTACCTAATTTGTCCGGTTTTGCAAAATTGAATTTTATTCAGCTGAACTAACGGGAGCGACTTTTACCGAAGTAAATATTGATCGCATCAACAGGTACTGTTGCATTTAGCACCTGACGAAAGAGTTCCCACTCCGAAAAATAAAAATCTATCAAAGTGGATGCTATTCATTAACTCTGAATAAATGCATACCTTACAGATCTATCGTTGGTGATAACATGTTATAACATGTTTACGAGATCTGACTGACTTTGTAGTTTTTTAGAAGAGATCTTTCAAAATTTCAAATTAGCAACAATGTTCCAAGCCGATGAGCAAAAGAAAAGTCCCAATTGCATGTCGGTGCCAATTTTGCTATATACTGTAGAGAGATCAAGCAAGGCTTAGCAAGGGCTCCTTCTGCAGCATTAGTACGTCACAATCCATTGATATGGAATTCTCTTCCTCATATTTACGTACTCATCATCTACTCATTTGAATCATATTCTCTTTATCAGCATTTCATTCTTCATGAACAGTTTCATAGCCGATTAGAAACTTCTATCGTCGACCTTTCCATTCCATAATAGCTTAATTCATTAAATGTTCATGATTTTAAACGTACTCGTACACCTCTAGTACATTTTTTCGATGACTAAATCGAAAAAATGCATTTTCTGCATTTTGGTTCGACCCGTTTTTGGACCTCACACTGCTTATCACTTAGAATTTGTTACATATTGTCCAATGCTGTATAACAGTACAACAAATGACTCTAGTACACACAACAGTACCACTCTAGTTCTGTTGTTGTTGTTGCTTACTCATATTTTTGTTTTCATATCGTACGCGGAACTTTTTGTTGTCATGGCTATTGTATATTTTTGGCAGAAATACAAAATATAAACAAGTAACAGTTAATTTTTTTAATAAGTCTGAACGGGAGATAGCTGAATAAACTGGACGAAATCTCGGTCATAAATAATTCGCTGTGCATTGAGAGACTGTAATATATTAGGGGATTACGTTATTAGGTTCGAATAACGGACTAGCTTAACTTAAAAGAGTATAAATCTGAGCCTTTCCAGATCTCAGATTTATACTCAATAGCTTAGTGGTAACGTCATGAAGTTTTAAGTGACAGATCCTGAGGTGAATTGAACTCTCGCGGGTTTAAATCCCAGCCTCGCTGATCTGAGAGTAAAATCTCGGACATTCACTGGACTGGTTATACGGAAAATGGACTAAATTGCCTAACGGTTTAAATATGTGGTATTAAAAAGTGATAGATATCGACATAGTTGATCATTTCACTATAATACGTGTTTAATTTAATGTAATCTGGACAGCAAACCGTCTAGTATCCTACTAGATCTTTCTGATTAATGTCGCTTTTAAGTATAGCAATTAGAAAGTAAGTATAGCAGTTTAGGTAAAATTAATCTGTGGAAAATAACCTTATAGGGCTATTGAATTTCTCTAGAAAATTAAAGGTAAAGCTCGATTTTTAGCAACTTAGGCTTTGAATTGTAGTAACTGGATGCACATTGTGTATATTTATGAAGGAATAGATATAGTAAGTATAGCAGTTTAAGTAAAATTAGTATGCGGAAAATAACCTTACAGGGTTATTGAATTTCTCTAGAAAATTAATTTTAAAACAATATATGAAAATTGTATATTTTAAATAAGAAAAGTGGAGGGTTCAATAGGAAATAATCATCGGTCTTGCCGCACCTCTCTTTACCTCTATGAGGCAGGAGGCACTCTTACAGAAACCATATAGTATGGCATCTAATACTTTTTGAATAGAACTAGGCAAACAAAATTCAAAATACATTTCATATCTCTTTAGGTACAATGAGTGAGGGAGACAAAGTTACAAGAGACAAAGGACACAAAGTGGGGAGCAGTGAGGAGGCTCGAGAAGAATCTTTGACTGCTGGTAGGCCTAAATAAAAATACTTTTTATCATTTATTTCACTAAAGAATATCATTTCACTATTGGATTGGAGTATTAGTATATTACATATGACTTTACTATGATATGTAAAAGCTAAAAAGCTAAGCTAAGGTTAACGTCAGTTTCCTCACTCGAAAGCGATGTCAGTGACGGGCGAGCCCAGGATTTGAACCCGCATCAACTGATCCGCGGTCAAGTGTCTTACCGACTTCGCCACTGGCTCCAGCCAGATGTAAGATATCTTTTGGGACCTCTGTCTTACTTATTTTCAACTTTTTGGAATTTGTTAACTATTTTGAGCAATCTTTAAGATCTAACAATCTGTGATAGAGAATTTTATACATTTACGTGTTTTGGTCAATAAAAATGTTGTGTTCTTATAGTATGATGTAATTGATTTAGGTAATTTTTGAGAAAGTGAAATTGCTTTTATATGGAGACATTTTTTTGGAATGTTAATAATTAGAAGTTTATATTTGCCTGTGAATTTTGTTGTCTAATGAAATGTAGACGAAATGGATAGGTATATAAATAAATTTCAAAAATGCATTTCAAATTGAAGTGGGAGCTTTTAATGTATACTCAATGGATTTATGCCATTTTATGGCAAAAGAATAGCGATCCATAAAGATCCTGCAGGTTCTGCGAAATATTTCTACTCACTGTGTGCTTTAAATCTTCATTGATAACAGCGTACAAGCATTGCTCGGGGCCTCGTTGTAGTCTAACAGCAGCGAATGAGAGAATACTGGTGCCCAGAGTGTATATGAATTTCTGAGCACTTAAGGAGAGGCATAGGATGGTCATGGAATCACTATTATTATTATTATTAACTCTTATTATTACTATTATTATGATTATTGTTATACTTTTTAAACTGCAATATGATTATTTTAATTATTATTAATATTCTAATTAATATTTTAATTAATATTCTAATTAATATTAGTTATTGTTGTTACTATTAATATTATACAAGATAAGATAAGAGAAAAACTTCAGGTTATTAATTAATGTTATTAATTAATTACAAGAAAGTAAAAGTTTAAAACAATTCCTCTACACTTTGGGGGAAGCCGCATTCGCCAATGTGCCACAAACGCAGACAGCATTAAAGCTCTGGAATACAATGGACAGGCACTGCCATAGAAAGGCTTTTTTGCATTGGTAGCCTGTAATAGCGCCTGTTCTCCTGCCTATCTCATTGATGAAGTCTGATGCAGCAGAGTTGATGGGTCCCAAGTTATTACTATTCCTAATATTGTTATTAGTATTTTTATTCCATCCAAACCCTAGCTAAGCTGGGATTATACGAAGATGATGATGACATTATTAGTATTATTATTATCATAATTAACTATTTAGTTCCATCAAACTATTTAATTGAAGTTGATAAAGAAATTGAAACTTTTTTGAATTTGTTGAAATATTTTAGATATTTTAAACATAAACTTTTGTTGTGCTTTTTGAAAATTATTTTTTATTCTCAAAGATTAGTTTTATGCACTCAATTAGAAGTGAAACTGTCAAAGCTACATTGTCAATTTATTGATTCTACAGAGTCATTTGCTGATGCAGTCAGAGGGGAGGCTGGAGATTCAGTCAACGATCAGTCTGCTGACTCCTCTGGTGCTCTGTTTGAGGGCCTGAGTGGTATGATTATTTTCGTTCATTTTATATTATGTCTCAATACTTAGGGGTAACTTCATAAAGTTTTAGATGACAGATTCTAAAGCGAATTGCACTGGAGTGGGTTCGAATCCCCGCCGCGCTGATCTGAGTGTAAAACCAATAATTTTAATTTTGTAGAGTATTTATGTATCTGTTTGAATAATTGCTGCTATTTGCAATTTACTTCCTATAATATTGTTTGAACAGTAATTATTTAGTTTTATAAAGTCTCAATTTTTAGCAGACATCTCAGAATAATACCAGCATTAGTATATCAGGCCTACATCATGGAACGGTATGATATTTGTAACAATGTAGCAGTGGAATACAATGTATTACTACCACCTTAAATTGTATAAAGTATGCAATGTATGAAGTTAAAATACGCTCAGGTTGGTAAACCACGAAAAATTGAACGTCAAATCATTAAAATACAATTGAACTACAGAAAGAACTCTGCTAAGTTAATTAAATGCTATGTAACAGTATAGCATATGTAGCATATTTCTGTAGTTGTAGCATTTATGTAGCTATGTAGCATAGACCTATGTAGCATATTTATTTATTTATTTCAAACCACTACACTTTACAAAATAACATAACACTAGACAATTAACTGTGACAGTGAACAATGGTTTGTGGCTTCCTGAGGAGCCCTTAGACTATCAAGCTGGATAACAACGGCAATGTAGCATATGTATCTTACATTTATGCAGCAATGTAGCATTGGCCTATGTCACATATTTATTTAGCAATGTAGCATATTTATATAGAAATGTAGCATAATTATGTAGCATATTTACGTAGCATATGTAGCATATTTATGTAGAAATGTAGCATATTTATGTAGCAATGTAGCATATGTAGTATAAAGCTGGTAAAGCTAAGCTTAGCGTCAGTTTTCTTACTCGAAAGCAATGTCAGTGACGGGCGAGCACAGGATTTATAAATATATAGTCATGTGGCAAATGTAACATTTATGTAGCTAAGTGGCATATGTGGGCATAATATGTATTATATTTATGTAGCTATTTAGCTTATGTAACATTTACTTAACCTCATATCAATTATTTATAATCAAAGCATTATAATTTTTCCCGAAAAGTGTGTGATAAAATTGACAGAGGGCTTAAACTTGCAACTGTGACCTTTCTTTTAATAGCTAAAAATATGAAATATCTCCCTCTCTCTCCTTCTCTCTCTCTCTCTCTCTCTCCTCTCTCTCTCGTCCTGAGTAATGGCGGTTGCCTATGTGTATATTTTGAATCAGTCTGCTTTTGCGCTCACTAAATAAGACTCTATGAACCAGATATTACTTCCTTTATAACGGCTGTCATTTACGGCTTTATCAAACCTTAATCTGCATGTGGTTTTATGCTTTAATATAATATTTCTATAGCCGTGGGCAACTCAACATTATTTGCATCTTATCACATGCATAGCATGATATGAATCACTTATCAATGCTGTTGATCGTTCTTAAAGCTCTACAGCATAATTACGTATAGGCCTCGTATTTTTGTTGATCCTTCGCGCATTGGATTGTAGCTGGTTGTACATTTCACTACTGTATTCTTTTTCTATTGAAAAGGCTCGAAAAGAAGGAGTTGGCTAAATTTTCAACTGGAGCAGTGTAACTTGACGTTGCGCTGCTGTTGCCGTTCAGCTAATTTCAGAATCCTTGTTTTCAATTGTATCCGATGATGACTAAAAATTTATAGATGACACATTTACGTTATGTCGTGTTTGGTTGCGAAAATAGCCTATGTTTGTGTTATGACAGTAGGCTACTGAACTGTACATGTATATGTTGAGTTGCTTTTACACAGTGCATAGTTGCAGTCTTTCTTATCTGCGACTGTGAAATGTTGTACTGTTGCATTTTTGTTTGCTTGCCTGGTTGTGTTCACAAAGTAATCCATATTGTGCCATACGGTTTTTACGAAAATACATCTTTTTCTCATAGAAGCAAAAATAAGAACGGCTAGTCTGATGAATATTTTTCATCAAACTTCGCTGTAATATATTCTAAACAATTTATTTAATTGTCATTGTTTGTTATTGAAACGCAAAATTTTTGTCTTTAAGGTAGAGTGTTATGCCTTTTATTTAAGCTGAGAAGGGCACGTCACCTCTTATTTAAAAACCTGCTATTACATGTACAAGTAGGAGCTAAATCTTTTATTTCTGTAACGTGCAATCTTGCTTTACACTAGCATAATTGTTATTATTTGTCTAAGTTTATTTTGTTGACGACGTGATGAAAGTTATCAACTTATCAAACGAAAGTTATCAACATTAAACTCGTTATGATATTGTGATCTTCAAGCAAAGCATCTGTTCAACTAGAAATGAAATTTAGCATTGAATTGGATTGATTAGGTAGCCCTGATTTGCAATTAAATGATTTAGAGATTCATAATATCCAATATCTGTTGTATGGCATTTGAAAAAAATGTTTTCATCCTTAGATCGCTTTGATTTTGTTTTAGTTGAATGCTATATTCTTAGCATTTGTATAACTGAGGCATCTAATTTGCTTACCAATATTTATTAGTATTATGCCTTATACGTCGTTAAAAATTCTTCAAGCTTGGTGTATTACAGTATTATTCTTAAAAAAATTGTTAATACGTCTTGAGATGACGTTATGATATTGTTCAGTTAAATTAGGAATCTGTCAGTGGTTACATCGATGGTGACTGGAAAGAATTTATAGATAACAACGTTGCGTTATGTCGTGTTTGATGTGAAATACGGCTCTCTCTTGAATATGAGAATACTATGTTGAGAGGCTTTTATAGAGTGCGTGGTTTCAGTTCTCTGATACTGCATCTGTAGAATATTGTATCGCTGCGGTTTGTTGCCTGGAGTATTCAAGAAGTAGTCGATACGGTACTATACGGTTTCTGTAAGAGTGCCTCCTGCCTCATAGAAGTAAAAAGATTTGCGGCAAGTCCGATGGAGTATTTCCTATCAAACTCCACTGCGCTATTTCAAATATACAATTTTCATCTTTTGTTTTAAAATCTGTATGATAACCGTTTAAAATATATAAAACTACCGTTGGTTCGATTGCTGCGGCGTCTTAAATTCTCTAGAACTTAACGAAAGCCGGTAAATGGAAATTCGGTAAATGGAAAGTCATATAAAATTCAAATTGTTGAATGTTCAACGCTTTATGCAAATTTATTCTCAGTATTTGATTTATGCTTCATTTTTTTTTTTTTTTTAATTTCATTTATTCTAACCTCAATAGGTAAACTTTTCACTCTCTCATCGTCTGGTATTCTGTTCAGCTTAGTCTACTTAACTGTGGTTTAATGTTTTGTAAACACCATTATCTTTAGCATCATTATTATTACATCATTATCATCGTTATCATTAGCCCCATTATCATTAACACCACTAGCATTAACATCATTATCATTAGCATCATTATCATTAGCATCGTTATCAATATCATCATTATCATTATCCCCATTATCATTAACTGAATTATCATAATCATCATTATTATCATTAGCACTGCTATCATTAGCATCGTTATTATTAACATCGTTATCATTATCATCATTATATTTATCATCATCATTATTAACATCATTACCATTATTATCATTACTTAGTATTGTGGTATATTTGCAACTGTTCATGTTTCAGATGCAAACTCACTGAATATTACAGTCGAAGAATTTCTACAGAAGGTCTCTGATCCCAGAAACAAGTTCACTAGAATCGATATAGGGCATCAAACTACCGATGATGACAAGTTCTCTGCTCGACAGGAATGTCTCAACCGATTTCCTACATTGGACTACCCTGTCATAAATAAATATTTGATGGAGAACCAATTCAGATTTACTCTTACCTGCATGGCTCTCAACAACTTGATAGGTCTGAACGTTTTAGTTCTCTGCTTAAGTACAGTAGGCCCATGTATATCTACATGTATAATCTTTATATCTGATTACCCATTACATTAACTGGAGTTTGAAATAAATTCTGCCATCGTTTAAGTACAGTAGGCCCATGTATATCTACATGTATAATCTTTATATCTGATTACCCATTACATTAACTGGATTTTGAAATAAATTCTGCCATCGTTTCATTTAACTCTTTTTATTCTAAATCGACAGTCATTCGGTGTTTGCTGAATTAATGATAGATAAATTGCTGTTTGTTGTTCTTTACTGAGCAACAAAGTTTTAATCTACTTTATTTTATATAATTCATATGGCTCATAAGGTAGTACATAATTGTTATGTTCTAAGATTGATTTTCTGTGCATGAAAATGATTAATATCGCTCTAACAGGCTCATAAAAATCCAGGTAAATTAAATAGCCTACATATCGTCGCTTTTGATATGCAATCAGTAAAGAAAGTTAAGATTCTAGACTCGTTTTGCTGTCTGCTCTACAGCATAAGCTGAACCCATTAATTCTCGCATTGGTACTTGCAATTTGTAAATAAAATATTAACACGTTTGCTCAAACTTATGGGTATTGTATGTGCTAACTGTAGGTAGGCCAGAGGTTCAAGTAGCAAATCAATCCAGAAATGTCAGACAACCGGTGCCGCTGCCTGTGCACTCGGAAGCTTTTAAGCTTGAGCTGTTTTATCTGAATCATAAGGAGGAAGTTGATGGTAGGCTACTATATCTTTCCTTTCTACTGAGTTTTCTCTGTTGATATGAAAATGTCTTTTCATTAAGTCGTTTGAAACTGTTACATTGCTATGTTATCTATCATATTGTTACATCGCTATGTTATCTGTCAAATTGTTACAGTCTGCGGTTTGTCAGATTGATAATGGAAATAAAAAATCAATCAATCAATCAATCAATAAGACTTTAACGTCGGGTTCATCGCCATAAGCTAATGTCAGAGACGTAGGCCTATCTTGCAGACTATGTACAAACAGAGGCAAAAACACCACGCGATGACGACTGAGTACACAGATACCACAAGATCAAAACAGTGCAAGTCCAATATACAAGGCCAGTGGTGCAAAATTTAGACCTATGGCTGAAAGAGATGGATTTCTAGCTTGCACAGGAAAGTACAAACACAATTACAAGATTGAATATTTTCTAGTTGTATTACAAGATCTTACAAATCTTGGTCGAAGATCTTTCACATCTTGTTAACATTTTCACTGTATTTTAGGATTCTCATGACGATTTATGATTATTCACTTCAAATGTATTCATGTACATACGTATAATATGTGATAACCATATATCATCGTTTTTTAAAGACGTCTTCCCTGCTCTTTCTGTGTTTTGTCTACAATATTTAGGCCTTGCGAGTCCTTGTATATGAAACTTGCCTTGTCATTAAATCATCTGAAACTGCACAATGTAGCTTTTAATATATAACCTGAAGGTACGTATTCAATGATAAATGGCTACTTTTTTATTCGACAATAGCATTTATGGAAATGAAAATTATGCAATATAATTATAAATGATTCAATGGTATAGTATGAAAAGATGCAAATAATAACAGCTGTAGGCTATATACGCTGCCTGCTCTCTACTGTGCATCGTTGTCAGTTTATTTTAATCAGATATGCATATACATATTTTATTTACTATTTAATTTTATTTGTTATTTATCTAGATTTATAATTTCAGTTTTAAGTGTTGTGTCTTCTGAAATTTATGTGTTACTATTCCCTTTTTGTGTCAAAGACTGTGAAGAATAGACCTACTTAACTGCACGTGTCGTAAGAGACGAATAGACAAAATGTATGGCTAATGGGAAACCACCACAGAAACCACATTTTTCTCAGCTGTAAGCTACATAAGGTATGGATAAAGCATACCCTTTGATGAAGAGATTAACTTGTTGATCTAAGGAGTGCTCGCATGGAGCGAGCAAACAGACTGTAAGTACGATTGCATACTCTGAACGTGCCATCTGAGAGAACAATAGAGAAAGAGATGTGGTACTATATGTTGTAGGAGACTATCTTAATAGCGTAGGGGTAACGTCATGTAGTTTTACATCACATATCGTGAGGTGAATTGAGCTCTGATTGATTCGAATCCCAGCCTTGCTGATCTGAGAGTAAATTTTGGACATTCACTGGACTGGTTATACGGAAAATGGTCTAAATTGCCTAACTGTTTAAACATGCGGTATTAAATGTGATAGATATCAGCATAGTTGATCATTTCACTATAATGCGTGTTTACTTTATTATAGACAAATGGGAAGAATTCGCCAAAGAGCAGGTAGCCTGTCCAGTGTGTGAGGACACGGAGCCAAGAATAAATATGATATACTGTAAGACAGGACACGCCTTCTGTCGATCATGCTGCACAGTCTACTTCAAGACAATGATTAAAGAGCAACAAGTTGTTTTCAGATGTCTCCACACTCATGTTAGTAATTTGAGATTCCGCAATATGTTATATACTTGTACTAGTATGCAGTTAAAACTGCAACAGTTCATCATTTTATTATTTAAGTTGTGATGGATTGCTAATTTTATTGATTTCTTTATTAGTAGTCTAAATCAATATTTTTGTTGTTTGATAGTAAGACTAGGTTATTTATCTTATCAAATTTAAGGATTCAAACCAGAGAGGGATCTGTGAGAAGAAATATTGCAACTATTTTTCTCTTTACCTAAATAATGTAGAATAACAGCGCAATACTTGAGTTCAAATTGGATTTATATAAATTGAAATTGTCTCAATTCCGACAGCTGTAAATTTTGCATAAAATGTCTATAAAAAAGCTACTATGTAAGTTTTTAGGTAAGTGCAGAATAATAGAAATTTATCGTCACATCATCATCTATATGTATTGAAGGCCTTATGTAACATTAATCTAATTTTAACCATAATTTTAATTTTCACTTTTAATAATTTAATAATAAAATGCCTGTTAATCCCTGTATTGTTAATGCCCGGGACTTTGATGAATATCTCTCTCTCTTAGTTCGCTGTCTACTGGCAGGTCCATGGTACGTAACGCCTCCACTCGTCTCTGTCTTCCGCCTTCCTCTTCATTTCCACATATGAGTGGGTCTTTAAATCATGTAACATACCTAATCTCGGCCTGCCCCTGCCTCTTTTTGATGAATATAGAAGCGGTTAAGTGCACGTGTCGCAAGAAGCGACAAAGCAAAAACGTAGGAAGGAAGCCATACATTTTCCTACTAGCTATAAACTACATAAAGTAAGGGTAAGACATTGTCTTTTGTGAAGGCAGGGCCTTACCCGTACCTTATGTAGATACATTATTAACTTCTTGATCTTAGGAGTGCTCTATATATAAAGTATGAACGTAGACTCATAATAACTATAAATATCTACCTTGGACCTGCTACTTTACAGAACGACACTAACACTGGAGAGTGAGTGAGAGAGAGAGAGAGACAGAGAGGGAGAGAGAGAGAAAGTGCCAGTACATCGGTTTATACTATTTTTTAGTGTCAGGAGATATACGGGGAAGAAGTTGAGAAACTTCTGTTGGGGGAAGAGGTTCTGGAGCTCTTGAGACGACAACGGATGCCTCAGGGTGCACAACAGCTGGAGAGAGTCTCGGTTTGCCCCTACTGTTATGGTGTTAGTCTTTCTGTTGGCGTGGGGTCAGGAACCTGTTCTAACTGCGGTAGAGATTACTGCTGGTAAGCTGAAACTTTGAAATATACATTAATTGTAGGGAAAAAGATTATTTTCGCAAATAATTTATAGTTATTAACAGGTTTAGCTAATTATATTACTTTGAGAAATTTTACCTTAATTATGTTTTGTGTTATTATTTCTATCTTGGATTTGGTTTCTCAATATTTTGAATGCAATGTACAATATTTTGAAAGCAATGTACAAGAGACAGTGTAAACTACTTTGCAATGCAATAGTGTATCAGTGAAGTGTTTGATTCTTTCTTTACCAACGTTAATGTTAGTTATATTTTTAAATATGTCTCAAACTGATAGAATAAACTGACATTCTTGAGCTTCCTTTAATTTCAATGTTGTTACTTTGCTTTCATTAATTGTTTTATTTTTTATTGTAATTTAAGAGAGCATTAGCTGTCTTTTGTTTCAGAAGTATTCTGAAGGGCTATTAAATATGATGATAAACTATGTCAAATGTTTTTTTTGCTAGTGTAATGATATTTTGATAAACGATGTTATCTTTTGTTTTGTTCAGCTACTATAGTGATATGGTGATATGTGAACTATGTGATCTATGTGAATTATGTGAACTATGTGAATTATTGCTTTGTTCGGCTACTTATAGTGATATATCTAATGACATACGATGTGAACTATTGTTTTGCTTAGCTCATGTAGCTCTGCTCTCCACCATCCGTTCACCTGTGAGGAGCAAGCCATTAGTGACAGTGACACAAGACTGGTAAGGTTCATTGAGAGGAAGCAGACGGAGGCTCTTGTCAGGAAGTGCGTGGGCTGCAGCAAGCCCCTCTACAAGGTCGGTGGCTGCATTCGACTACACTGCAGGTGCGGCAGGATCACGTGTTACGTGTGTGGCCAGGAATCCACCACATCTCACTATCAATCAGGGTTAGTGATAACTCTAATTGCCGTCACAACAACAACAACAAGAGAATGAGAGTGTTACTGTCGTGCACGACAACATCGAGCACTATGGCACCAAACTTAATCATACTATTGAGCAGAACGGATAGAACTACCAGGTTGATGCCAGTTCAAGTAGTCGTTGTATTCTGTATAGGAATAATAATTATAACAATAATAATAACAACAATTATGGTGCTACAGTCATCAAAGACAACATCGAGCACTATTTATTCAAAATCAAGCCGAATAGGAAGTGGACTTGACTGCAGGAAGGCTTGGTGGTTGTTGATGGAGACTTTGGTCAGTGTATCTGATTCTGCAGAAAGCTTGCCCTATCTTATTACGAAATTGTCTTACGATGAATTTATTAATTGAATATTTTTATTATCTAAATGAGCCTATGCTGCCAGCATCAACGTGCAAAAGAAGAGAAGTATAGAGTAAGAATGTGAATAGTTATTAATTTTCTCTATTAATTAATAGCTGCTATTTTTATTCACATTTTTGACTTAGTGTTGGTTTTATTTTAGAACTCAGTTGTTTATAACGATTATTATTTACGAGTCCAGCTTACGCCTATATAGCAATATATACTGTTTGTTAAGCATGCTATCTTTGTCAATGATACAAGAAACCTCCCCTGGCACCGCATTTCTCTCAGTCTAAATAGGGTTTAATAAGGCGTTACATTTATGATAAGATCTATTTATTTGTCAATGCATTGTTCTTTGGTGATCGTGAAGACTGCCCGTACGTACCTTGAACCTGCCATTTAACTGAACTCTAGAAATTGATGTAGAAAGAGAAAATATTAGTGACGTTTGTGTGAATAATTTGTTTGCAGCTGCAGCTCTCGGATTGAAGACAATCCGGATCGGGTGACAGCTGCAGCCAGGGCTGAGTTTGAGGCAGCAGTGGGGCCCCCGGCACCCCCTTCTTTCTACGGCAGGATCGCCGCCTGGCTGAGTCTGTGGCGAAGTGGTTGATACTGTCCGAGTGACGTAGCTCTATGTTGTGCCAGGGTCACGACGACGGTCTTATGTACTAGATTTCTATATTAGTGCACTGCCTACTGGCAGGTCCGTGGTATATAACGCCTCACTCATCTCTCTGTTGTAGATAGATGTAAATCAATCATTAATGGATGATTTAAGCGCTACTTGCAAGGATATTAGGATATTGCATCAGCATGTTTCATAATATCTCGATTAACTCTAATACGATCAAATCAATCAATGCATGATTATTGATTGAAGCATAAGATGTTAATTGATTGTTAGGTAGTTTGTGCCGGCAGCGTGATTGAAAGTAGGACCTGAGACTAAGTATAGGCCTATCATTTGGTAATAATATGAAGTTTAATGTATTTTTATACTTTATTGATGTCTATTATTTCATGTTAGACTATTTTCCGTGTTGTGTCCGGGGTGCTGAAGAAAAGACAAACGGTGAACTGCCCTTGTCGTAAAGGGCTCAAAGCACTAAGACGACATCCAACGTCAGAAAGGGCATTCGGTTGGTGGGCGCCTAGGCTCTAGAAATTGCTAAAACATTCTTAAACGAGTGGAAATGAAATATATATATCTATATGCCGATCCTAGTTAAACTAGGATTGAAAGGAAGATGGTGATGATGATATTAGATTAGTGTAGATTAATCTGATCGTACTGTTGAGGATCTTTTACATTTATTTTAAAATCGTTTACATTCCACAAATTGTCATTGTAAATGTGTAAGTGTTGACGACAGTTTTCTGCGTTAAACAGGCTGTTTTTGTTCAGGTGCTAGTCTTTCTGCCTTACCGTGTTAAATATTAGCCTTTACTCGCGTGATATTTTAGCTTGTACACAGTACATTTTGAAGTACCTGATTGTAGTTTAATCCATTCCTTATAACGATTTTTCTCATGTATAAAATATTAGATATCACTGTGAGTAAATTTAACATTCGATTTGATATTGCATAGTTTCTAGTCTTCTTCGATCTCTATGCATTGTATCTAGCCATAAAAAAGTTAGCATTTCCGAGGTGAATGGCCAATTTTTGACTGTGATCAATGTTTAAACTCTGACAAGAACTGTTGTTGGTAAAAATGTCTATAAATCTGCATTTAATTGCTTAAAATAGCATGTAACTGATCAGTTGCAATACGTAATACTTGACTTCACCTTTTTTATTTGTCGATATTTTCACTGATTTGTGTGTTGTCACTAATGACTTAAGACTTTAACTCTGAGGTAATATGTATGGCAGCCATTTGTCTGTGATAAAAGGTTTTGAAACATTTGTTATATGCTTGTATTTATTTAAACACTGAGATTGTTTGTTAGAAAATCCAATCTCATCGTATAGCATACGCATGTTATGGTTTAACGCCTCGACATAGCAAAGATATTTGTATATTCTGCTGCATATTTCTGTGTTTGTGATCATTTGTGTAATTATTTATTTATTTCTGACAGTTCACGTAGTGTACGTTAAGGTTGAGACATTGGTATTCTACTGCTGCTTTTAATAAAACTGTTTCCTATATTTCCTATGTTTAATAAAACTGATCTATTATATTTTACTTTTGACACTTTGCCTAGACTTAGTACATACATCGAGAGCTTTCTCGCATTTCAGATTGTGCTTGATGATGTTGCAAAGTCGAACATATGACAGCAAGCGGAGATATTAAATGTTGTGTCTGCTGAACGAACCAATGTGCGCGAGAGGCTATGTGTATACGAAGATTTCTAAAGTATGGTCAATGCTTTTAAATAAACGATTTGATAGAAATCATAAGAAATAATTGTTGTTAAAACTGCTTGCTCAATCAGTGAATGACGCTGATGTTGCGTGATTAACACTGGTAATGGATCTCTGAGATTGTTCGGTTGTGACGCAATGTTAAATTTATAATTGCAGTAATTACAGAGACGGCGGGATTAGCGCACTAGACAGCGGGATTAGCGCACTTGGTTTAGTTGCGCGTCAATTATCGAAGTTAAGCTGCATCGACTTCGGTTAGTACTTTGTAGGTGACCACCTTGGAAGACCGAGTATTGGTAAAAGCTTAGGAAGGAAAAAATCCCAGGGTGATGGAAGGTTATTCTTAAATCCGCGCAGGCTCCAATTGATGCGCCATCAAAAGGCAACGATTACTAATAACCATGGAGAGGAAGAAGAAAATAGGTCTTAAACAAGCATCTGTGCTTCCTGACCCTGTGTGCCGTTATGTACGTTATGTTAATTTTTTTCTCTAAGTATCTGCAGATCTTGTTGTACGTTTGTGTGCAATCTGTTTTAACGTTTGTGTTATTAAGTCAGTTTGTGAATTGACTATCTCGTTGTGTTTTACGTGTTGAGGTACCAGGGGATAAATTTCGTTAAATTGATTAAAGAAATAGAGAGCTTCAATGTATTATATTTAAAAATTAATAAAATTTTATATAGGAGGGCGAGAAAGCATCTCAGAAGCCTTATTTTTCCAAGTTATGGGTATTATTATGGTACTTACGATATGGATAAGGAATAGCATTTAGTGAGGAGATTGACATGTTGATCTCTAGAGTGTTTTTGATCTATATAGTGAAAGCAGACTCTTTGTATCAATATGTACCTTGGACCTGTCGCCTGTTGAGCTCGAGAGAGAGAGAGAGAGATAAGTTATTGATAGCTTAATTCAATTGTCACTATTATCACTAGGGCCATTATTATGAAAATGAACCACGCTACACTACACGTACAGTGTATAAATCTCTTCTACTGCTGCCATATTCTTACTCGAGTCGACGTTAAATTTCAAAATCAACCCACTCTCTTCTGTAGGAATAACAAATTCAAAAGCTTTTATGTTTCTGGGTTGTTTAAAAAAATTATTTGACCTGTTTTGTAAATGCATAAATGGAGAATTCTATAAAGCAATCTTTCACTCATATGTTTAGATATAATACTATAGACTGAGAGCAATTGCAGATTTTTGCAGAAAATCTTTTCGATTTATCAAATCGATAATAATTTGTTCTTTTAGCATTTTCCACTGATAACTCTGTTGTTTTATTGTTAGTTTCATCATTTATTGACTGTTAATTTTGTTCGTTGAGGTTTGATCGAATATAGGATCAGTTACGAGTTACCCGTCGTTGGTTTGATTCGTTGGTTTGTTTAAAGAGGTGACTAGCACTGATATGGCGTGTTGCTCAATATCGCGGAGATTTTTGTGTCCGTATAGTGTCATAATAATTAGCCCATAGATATAAAAGAAGAAGATGCACCACAGCCTATAAAATGATGGCGACTGTTCACTCACTCCCGGTTCGTTGATAATTCACTGAAAGCCTATTAAAAACAATTAACAGACTTAATCAACAGTTTCATCAAAATTTTATGTAAACAGAAATTATTTGTAACCATGGTACTATATTGCAGTTATTGTTACTGAATCTTCTAGTTCTCTCTAACACTTCGTTGTATGGGCCTATGTGACAAAAATTGCGCTCGATTGATGTAGGAGAGAATTTATCATTACTATTGAATGGAATCAGTCAGTCGCTGAGTATTTAACGTCCTGGTTCTCACCCGACGAGTTATAACCTGAAAACTAAACAATGACACCATTGCAAGAGTCGTTGATTTGATTCTAAAGAGGCGATTAGCGCAGATATTGCGTAGAATGCAGATTCGCCGAGACTTCGGTTTATGAGATAAACTGGCTGCTCAAATATCTGGCAGACGTCTTGCCCTGTTGTATTTTATAAGATTGAGATCGACAAGAGTGACGCGCTTTGGTAACATTTGTTGTTCACCGTGCATCTCAGACTTAACCAAAATGATACTTCATAAAAACTTGGATCAACTAGCCTATGGGAAGTCGAGTAACTCTATATATTTCCAACTCTAAATGGAAAGGAAGTGGTTTATATATTAGACTAATAGCATAATGATAACACATTTGTGCAATTAATGCATGTTTAAGTAATTAAATTGAAATAAAAACGACAACAGTGTATGCTCTTCTGCCGTCACAAGCAAACAAGATAAAAAATTACATTTCAAGATGTGTTCCATGAATTGTTCCTCAGCCCAATGTCAGTTGTGATCCTCACTCAGGTTACTGAAGCTAGAGTCCGGGGCCGGACGAAGTATAAATGTTATTCTTAGGGATGTAGGACTTAGTTCTTAACATTTTGATCCTTGGAAGGATATTTAAATGACTTTTCTTGCGACTCTCATCAATTGCTATATTTTTGCAAATTAGTTTTTGTTCTATCTAGGATATAGCATGTAGTAGGCCTATAGCGTGGTAAAGCTAATTTAACGTCAGTTTGCTCACTCGAAAGCGATTTCAATGACGTTCGAGCCCAGGATTTGAGGCCAGCCCATACTGATTCGCGGTCGAATATCTCACCGACATCGAAACTAGCTGCAGCATGTTGAGAAATGTTTCAATAAGAGGCCTATAGCATATTGAGAAATGCTTCAATAAGAGAGCTAATTCAAAGCTAGAGCAAAGCAGATCAGTTTCAGAGTTTTTCAGTGTTGGGCATGATGGCTCATGATTACGTTTGGGGCATCTCTCTCTCTCTCTCTCTTTGCTTACAGACTATAGTACAAACGTGGAAATTGCCCCTGATGTTCATTGGTTGATGTTCCGGCACTAATAAATGTAAATTTGACGCCTTCACTGTGAAGAGAGCTTCCTTGGTTATTTCCTCCGTAACCAGCGAAGCAAAACTGAGTATTCGGCACCTGCATGGTTATGGTGTAGTAGTAGTTTGGCTCCAGCCTCACTGGCTTATCAAGTGGTACTTCTACTATGTGGTTCCTCACTTCTCCAGCGCTAGTGAAATTGAATGATCTTGTTCCTCCTACTTGCACATCGGTCTGTCCTCTGTTTCCATATCGTTGGCTACTGAGGGTTATAGAGATGGATAGAGTTAAAATCTGACCAGGTGTGTCTGAATATTGGTAGTATTCGTATCCGCCGTAGTGATTTCCATACCCGTTGATCTTGTACGTTCCCACGGCTGTCAGAGTTATGCTTCTATTCACTGACAGCTGAATCTTTTCGGTAGACGCTGGGCAAGCCCAACCATTCTGATTAAATGATTTAAACCGATCGAGAACTCTCCCTCTTATCCGGGGCTTCCAGTCAAAAGCCAGCGAGCTGTTTCGGTGATCTTCCGTA
Source organism: Enchytraeus crypticus (assembly GCA_905160935.1). Lineage (NCBI taxonomy): Eukaryota > Metazoa > Annelida > Clitellata > Enchytraeida > Enchytraeidae > Enchytraeus > Enchytraeus crypticus. The sequence continues at coordinate 53,807 of CAJHZI010000481.1, read as the reverse complement.
GCGATGTAGTAGTAAACGGAAGCCTTCTCCTCGCAATTTAGCAAATCACTGGTTCCTACCAAATCTGCAAACTCCTTCTGCTGCAGAACAGGAAATCTAATGTGAAATAGTATCTCACCGAGAGTGTTTCTCACAGCTGAGGCAGCGCTTTCCAAACTCATGGTTTGATTCTTTTCCCGCATTCTTGCATCAACCCAACGCAGACAGTGCTGGAAAAGGGCGGTTTCATTTATGTCGAGACTATCGTAGGAAACTACAGCTTTCATGGCATCGTGGGTTAGTTCGAAGAATCCGGGAGTCTCAAAGACTCGTTCCACATTCGTTCCGATGAATTCCAGAGTTTTATTGATGAGCTCCTGCTCGCTGAAGTAGACCGCTTGGTTGAGGATGATGCAGACGTTTTCTATGGAGATGTTCTGCTGGAGAACTCTCTGACACTCGTTGATCAGACGTGGCAGTTGGAACTTCTTGGCGGCGTACATCAGAGGTAGGACGTTGTGGAGGTCAAGGGTCACGTCCTCCGTGTAGATGAAGCTGTGTGTAACAAGGAAATGAGAACTTAATTGGTAATACTAGAATTAAATAAAATTGGGTATGTTAGATGATTTAAAGACCCACACATATGTGGAAATGAAGAGGTAGGCTGGAGACAGAGAAGAGTGGAGGCGCTATACACGAAGGACCTGCCGGTAGGCACTGCACTAAGAGGGACACTATAATTAGTCATTTACCATTACCATTAATCTCGTCGTCTAGCTAACAACCAATATAAAATCCAATCCAACGCTGGTATTCTTTTTCGGAATGGTCTTTCACGCTCGATTGAGAGTAAAACACACATTCAAGCAAAGAAGATTGTCGTATCATACTTTAATAGCATCAACAAGTTTTGTAATATTACAACTTCTAAGATGCGGTTTGGCTGCTGCCTCGGATCTTGTTTAGTTCTAGTTTCATGCTCCATGGCAGAATAATTTAAGTCAGCCTTTGAAGATCCTCTAACAAACACCTTTAATCGACAAATAAAAGTTGGTAAAGTTACAGTTATCGTCAGTTTCCTCACTCGAAGGCGATGTCAATGACGGGCGAGCCCAGGATTTGAATCCCGTACCTACTGATCCGCGGTTGAGTATCTTACCGACTTCGCCACTGGCTCCAGCCAAAAAATAAACACTGGTAGATTTGTTTATTTATTTATAATACTCAAATTGCAATTGTCATTTACATTAAGCAGTTAGAGCGCATGAACGCAAATAAAGTCCCACAAGTGGCACTTAAAAGTTCAGACTTTAAAAATACAAACATTTGCATTAATAACTAATTATTTTCAAAGGAATCCTTAGCATAATTATCTTCTAAGATACATTTAGCGGATAGTGCAGTAAAATTATTAAGGCAATCAAAACATCCATACATATATGCAAAAATGTCAAATAAATAGATAAGAGTCTTACTTGAGCAGTTGTTTGAACACGGCGTGATTCATATCCGGGATCTCAATAGTCTGCATGGGATGTCCAGCAGGTAGAGTGGCGTTCCCGTAGTCACTGGAAGTTGCCGGCAGGTTATCTTTATCCGCGGCATTGTTCTGTTGCAGCAGCGTGGTGAAGATTGCGCTTCTGCTCAGAAGAACATACCTGTGAGCTCTGACCAAGCTCTTGGCCTCACCTCGCGGTCCCACGAGGAACCCGATGTCCGTGGCTAGCTGATGGTCCAGCATGTAGCGGTTACACTCGGCCAGGGTCTTACCGTACTGCCAGCCCATGGGGGTAACGAGGGTGGGGTGTGGTGGGGGTGTTTTAGGGCGGGATGTGGGTGCGGGGGTGCCTGTGGTGATGCTGAATAATAGACATGCTAGCACCAGCAAGAAGCATCTAATAAACAGCATAAAGGGTCTAAAGTATACTCTAAACTACAGTATTTAGATGTCTTTTATAAATGTCTTTTCTTATAACTTTTAACCCTGAGGTAATTTGGGTCATTTTCCATTTATCAGTCCTGCGCATGATTGATGTCTGAGACATTATGATTAATGTCTGAGACATGATGATTAATGTCTGAGACATGATGATTAATGTCTGAGACATTATGATTAATGTCTTAGGCATGATTAATGTCTGAGATGTAATTAATGTCTGAGACATGATTAATGTCTGATGCATGACGCTCTTATCAGCCTGAATCGAATCAAGAGAGTTCTGTTCAACTCCTTTTCGATCATTTTAATTGTGTCTTCGACTGGAAGCCAAATGGCACTCTGCACACTGAGCGATTAGGTCTTAATTATTTTAATTGATACGATATCCAGAAAATCTTATTAACCTGACTAAGGGGGAGAGTGAGAGAGGAATAGCACGAGAGAGAGAGAGAGAGAGAGAGATTGAAACTGTCTCTCTCTTTCTCTCTCTCTATCTCTCAGAGACTGAGATTACTAAAGTTTAAAATACGAGACAATTGCAGAGTACTTACTGAGATTTCATTCTGATCGTTACTAATTGAATAACTTTATAATTTTATCATTTATATTTCTCGTAATGAACTCGCTATAACGACTTATCGAGCGAGCTTAGAATATCAGTGTCTATGCTCCCAACAAGAAGATAAATGAGCTTCTGCAGTTGGGAGGCGTCTGCTAAGTTTTTATACCCGAAAGAGCTAGACGAGACAAACGGCAATTTGTTGAATATGTTTCGTTTGAACATCCGTAAGCTGCAGCCGTAATTTACAATACTTTAGCATTTCGGAAACCGAAAAAATAATTAATATGAGCGGGAAAGGAAAACTTTGCTTTATGTTCTAAGTTACATTGGTATTGCTGTTATTTAAGTTTATATTACAAGCAATAAATTAAGATACATTGATAGAACAAATAAAATTATAGTCCTTACTGTAATAGTGATCAAAAGTTCATGGAACTATGAATATGCAATGTACAAGGACAGACATCAGAGCTACTGTGGCAAAATTAATTAATGACGTTAATTTAAATAAATGCTCGTAAAATAAAATATTGTTTAGTAAATAATACATGCACATACAGGGGACTATTAATGCAGGATTTCCAACTCCATTCTCCGCTATTGACATTTTTGACAATTAAAATACTATGACTTCTCCTTAGTCTTACATTATTACATAATCGTCGTCTTACTATTAGTCATTGTCACCATAAGGTCTACCATCACCAAAACAGCCTTTGTTGTCATAATCATCATCATCATTATCGTCATAATCATTTTCATCGTCATCATTACCGTCATCATCCTTACCATCATCATCAATATCATCATCATAACCGTCATCATCATCTTAATTATCTTAATTATAATCATAGTCAATCACCATCACGTACCTCTACTAACACCATTATTAGAACCACTATCATTGTCATTATCGTCATCATCTTAAATGTCAGATCGATTTCATTTCAGCAAATAATATTATAATACCAGGGACGTCTTAGACACACAAGTTTGCAGTACACTAGCTTATTCACTCAAATGAACTTATTCAATTAACGAGAGAGCACTGAGTACGACTTGCGTCCATTCTAATATCTAGTACGGTGAATGATGATAAGATCAATTTATTAATTCTATATCCTCCAGTCTTTCTTTCTCTTACATATTGGCAATGAATCAATGATAATTCTTTCACAAGTTGTATGCACATATCTGCTGTTACAATCACAGAGACCCAAGTCGGGCAATTAAATCAGATATAGAGGGTTTAGGCTATATAAGGTATAGATAATGCATAGACTTTGTGAAGGGATTAACTTGTTGATCTAATGAGTCCTCTTACGGAGCGAGAAAACAGACTTTGAGTACGAATAATTTGAATATGTACCTTGAGCCTGCCACGTTGCAGTGCACTGAAGAAAAAGAGAGGGTTTAAATATGAGAGGTAAAAATTTAAATTGCTTTTGGACACATACATGTATATATTGAGAAGCCCTAATTGTGTGTATAATAAAGTTGAGTCAGTGTATTCTTGATTTCTTGATTTGAGTTGAAAGTGACTGCAAATCTCAGTAAGCAATTACGCAAGTAAAATGTGAATTTAAATTGAAACTGCCCCTCGAGTGTATAAATATATTGCAAGAACAGCTAAACGTTTTAATATCTCGGTTGAATGTATCCTTATTTCTAAACAGAAATCATGCGCAAACTTTAGAGTTTCGTCTTGTACATACGCTGGTAGAAATCCTGGTTTCGGGTTTTGGAAAGCATTCCACTTTATTCACAATACACTGGTGTGAAGAGCTTATACATATCATTGTTTGCTTGACTGATATACAATTAGACAGACAGCTGTTATTATATGTAATTACATTGCACTCTAAGCGGCCTTGATAAGATAGGCATATACAATTATTATATATGCAAATACGTACGTCTATACAGCTAATTAGGTCCTACAGTGACTATCGTCTACAGAAAGCGTACTTTTCAAATACTTATTATTAATTAGCGTACAACTGTAATTAAATACACATCTATCAATAAATTACAGCATAGAAAAGTTTTACTTTGTGCGTCACAGAATGATTATATTCCCCATTAAATAGTTGCTTATAATACGGAGAGTTTCATCAGGTGTTCAGTTTCTGTAATCCTTCATAAGTTCTCCCCGTGATGTGTCCGGGTTATTTGAAGAATTGACCAACCGGTGACAGCGAGCGTCGTATAAGGCGACTAAAGCTCTAAGATCCATACCAACGCCAGAAAGGGCATTCGGTTGGTGAGCGCCTATGCTCCAGAAATTGCTACAAAAATTTAAACAAATGGAAAAGTCTCAAGTAGGGGATTGGCTGGTGGAGTGGTGTAGGACGGAGAGGATTTGAGACAGTCTATTTGTATCCCGACCCTGGTTAAACTGGAATGCAAGGGAGGATGATGATGATGAATCTTTTACAAGTAAAGCAGCCTCTCCACAAGTCGCACAAAACCACTATGCCAGGCCTCCTAACAAACTTTGAATCTCTCTCTTGGGTCCCATTATATTTCGTCTAGCCACCGGACGACTGGACTTCCAAAAAATGTCATAAGTCCGGCTACTTAAAATTGCGTTCATTTATAAGAGTGAAATATAAAGATACTGTTGGAGAAAGATCATATACGGGCACTAAATTGTGGCGTGAAAGAAGTGTCATACTAGAACTACTATTGTACTAATGAACCATGCAAGATCTTAGCGTCTAAGACTTTGCTAGTGAACCAAGCAAGGTCTTAATACCTCAGATGTTGATTGAACTTGATTCAACTACAGAATGTAGAAATTAAGACGAGGAAATTGGCCTTGGTTTTGATCTGTTGATGTTCCGGCGTCGTGAAAGGTAAATGAGACGTCTTCAGCTTGAATAGGTTCAGCTCTTGTTTTTCTTCCATACCCAGCGAAACAATAATAATTTGAATAGGGGTGTTTTGGCAACTTGAGAAACAAAGTATAGAAGAAGTTTGGCTCCAGTGTAACGCTTTCGTCCAATGGAACTTCGATTATAGAGCTTCTATTCTGCCCGGTTTGACTAAAGTTAAAAGACTCCGTACCTCCAACCTTCTCTACGAGTTCTCCAGGATAATTTCCATATCTTGGTGAGTTTCTTGTCACAGAAATAGATACCGTGAAATTTTCACCAGGTAATGGCATTGTGTTTCTATAAGAATCCCAAATCTGAAAAATCCCAACTGATTTCAAGCCAATACTTCGATTCACGGACAACTTAACTTTCTCGTATTCTGACCCTGAACCACATCTCCAAGTATTCGCTACGAATGTATCGAATCGATCTAACACATTTGTGCGCGTTCGACGACGCCAATCAAACGCCAGAGAGTTGTTCATATGATCCGATGAGGCAATGTAGTAGTAGATAGAAGATTTCTCAGAGCAAGTCAGCATATCACTCGTTCCCAGCAAATCAGCAAATTCTTTCAGTTTCATGGAGGGGAAACGAATGAAGTAAATGGCGCCACCGAGGATGTTTCTCAGTTCCTTCAATCTTTGTTCGGAGGTAAGGTTCCTGGTCTTCAGCCTAGCCTCAGCCCAGGACAGGCAGGCTTCGAATACCAGCGACTCCTCAGCGTCAAGGCTGTCGTACTTGATCACGGCTGTGAAAGCTTCGCTGGAAAGTTCCTGAAACGTTTTCGTCTTCAGAACTTTCTCCGCTTTTCTCCCGATAAATTGGAGACTTTTGTTGATAAGCTCATTCTCGTTGAAGACGAAGGCTTGATTGAGTATAATACAGACATTCTCTACAGTGATTGACTGCAGAAGCACCTTTTGACATTCGTATATCAATGCGGGCATTTCGTATCTCTTCGCCGCGTACATTACTGGTATGACGTTATGAACGTTTAGGGCTGCAGAATCAGTATAGATGAAGCTGAAAATAGGAAAAAGTTAAAAACAACTAAGCAACTAAAGCTGTAATTCTTATTTAAAGTAATAAAATAATATTTTGTACTTTTATTCCAGATTTGTCATATGCATTCTGAAGGAGCCAATTTACTTAAAACTATTATTACCAGGTTTCAGATTGCAGGATGTTTACTGAACTTAAAACGGATTTACGATTAAAATTACAAAAAAACAATATTGTGCTATCGGCCAAATATTGTATAAATTATAATTATAAATAATCAATAAATCTAATTCTTAAAGTATAGCTATCTGTTAGATGTATGTTTTGTTAAGAGGTCCAAGATATATAATTATTTTTTCTTCGTCGTAGTCTTTAGTTACGGCAATAACCTCTAATAAAATTTTGCTTATAAGTTTGACAGTTCTACTTACATTAAAAGATGAAATTGAATAGAGTCAATTCATTCAGAAATGAAATTAACTGTTAAGAAAAGCGCTTAGATATGAAAGTAACAGTCATGGGTGGGAACAGAAACAAAAGTGGCTTAAAAATTTAAACAATACTGAATGAATTAATAATAAGCGTACTTGAGTAGCTGTTTAAATGCGGCAGGATCGACATCTGGTATCTCAACCACCTGTAGCGGATAGGTGGTAGCAGGAGACTCGTTCTGATGCTCGTTGGAAGTTGCCGGCAGGTTATCTTTATCCACGGCATTGTTCTGCTGCAGCAGCGTGGTGAACACAGCGCTTCTGCTCAGTAGAACATACCTGTGAGCTCTGACCAAGCTCTTGGCCTCACCTCGCGGTCCCACCAGGAATCCGATGTCCGTGGCTAGCTGATGGTCCAGCATGTAGCGGTTGCACTCGGCCAGGGTCTTACCGTACTGCCAGCCCATGGAGGTAACGAGGGTTGGGTGAGGTTGGGGTGTATTGGGGTGTAATGTGGGTACGGGGGTTCCTACATCACGTGAATGAGGTTGCTCTGTTGAGTCTTCTCCTTTGACCTTGACGTTGAGCAGTAACCACGAGAAGAATAGAGTTCTGAGGATAAACAACACAGCGACAACGTAATGTTTCTGAATCAGATAGAGGTCATATAGTAAATACATCGACAGAGAAGATCTTACATCATCATAGTCATCTTCCCTTAAATCCCAGTTTAACCAGGGTCGGGATATGAATAGACTTTCTCCAGCCCTCCCTGTCCTACACCATATCATCAGTCAATCCCCTATTTTTCATGTCCTTCTTAATTACCGCATCCCAAGTCAATTGAGAAGAAGAGAAGATCTTACAAAAATACAGAAAATAAAGGAAATAGTAGATTCATAATATCTATGAAAACCGAGAAGTTACTAAGTTCAACGAACTTGTTTCAGAAGAGTAATAAGATTGAAGTCAAAATTCAGCTGAATCAAAGAGATTTAGTTCATTCTAGATCGAATTTAATGAAATATCTAAATAAGCTACATAATTTAAATAGTGAATACAGAACCCGATTATCTCATATAATATTATAGTAAATGTTAATTAGCAGATTTTAGCTGATTTTATAGTAAAAACTTTACTGCGAATAAATAAAAGGATGAATGCTTAATCCAATCAAACATTTAAAATAATAATAATAATAATAATAATAATAATAATAATAATAATTTAGAGCAGAAAGGTACAAGTGAAAAAGTGGAGTGAAAGGAAAAATGACGAAACGAGCATGGAGTGAATAGCCTAACTTGTTAGACACAGACTTATATCACAGCTTAAGAAGATTTCATATTTGATTAGATAGATTCTGAACTTTCGTTATCCATTTACTTTTAAAAATAAAACGGCACTTACTCGTATTTCATTTCAAGATTTATTTGCGGAATAGTCTTACTAAACGAAATTCTTTTAATTTGATAAAATAGTAATTTACCCTATGTCTACGAATTGATCTGAAAAATGTTCTTTAAATAACTAATCTCTTTTTGACGCACTTTAGCTCTAAATTTCGACTCGACTGCAATGAAATAAACTCTGCAATAATTCTGTCTGATTATATAGGGACACTTGGACTTAGAGTTCAGTACAGAAACCACTCAATGAAGATTCTGAACTGTGTCCGCAAAACAGGAGTCTAGATGATTACTCTACTACAAGCTCAGAAGCGCTCTGCTTCTCTTTGTTTGAAGTATAATCCTCAGTAATTAAACCGATACCCAAGGTTTCATGCCCCAGTGTCATGTCTGACTATCGCCCTATTTCCATCACCCCTGTACTCTCACGCATCACTGAGCGTATTATCACGTCACGGTATATATACTCAGAGCTATTATCTTCACCTCCAAGCCTTGATTTCACCAATCAGTATGCATTTCGCCCTACTGGATCCACTACTGCTGCTCTCATTGCCTTCTTTCACAAACTTTCGTCTATGCTCGAAACTGAGACCTTCGCCAGAGTAATAGCGTTAGACTTCAGCAAGGCGTTTGATACAGTCAGACACTCACAAATGATTGATAAACTGTATACCCTAGATGTGCCTAGCAACATTAATGGGTGGATTGCCAGCTTCCTCTCGGCCCGTTCACACACCACTATCTTTGATGGTCAAACATCGTCATCAGCAGCAATCAATGCCAGCATAGTCCAAGAATCAGCCCTTGGACCAACTGCATTTGTCAATGTTACATCAGACTTAAAAACCCTACAGCCTACAAACTCTTTGTTCAAATATGCCGATGACACATACCTGATTGTGCCTGCCTCTAACCTTCACTCAACGGAAGAGGAATTAGTCCATATCGAAAACTGGTCCCGCTCTAACAATCTACTATTAAATCGAAATAAAACAAAAGAAATTCTCTTCCAATTACCCAAGCAAAAAAGGCAGATAAGAGATGTCCCACACCTTGAAGGAATTTAGCGGGTTTCTAACATCAAATGCTTAGGTGTCTTAGTATCTGATAACTTTTCTTTTTCTGCTCACATCACAAACATCATTAGCTTGTGTTCGAGCAACATTTTTGCGCTCTATTCTTTACGTAGTAAAGGTTTGGCAAATGATCTTCTTCAGAGAGTCTTTCAAGCCTCCACACTCTCTAAGCTTCTATATGCCTCCCAGTTTTGGTGGGGCTTTACAAATGCTGAAGAGAGAACCCGTCTTGAAACCTTTTAAAAGAAGGCAAGGAGAGCTGGATTCTACAGTAAAGAATCTAATTTTGAGGATCTATGTAACTTTGCTGACAATAATCTTTTCAAGGCAATCTGTAACAACCCTGCACATTTACTGGCGCATTTTTTACCTCCTCAAAACAATCGTAATTACCCAACCCGAAGAAATACTGCTAAGAGATGATTTTCCCTTCCCATACAACGAAGCAGTCTGAGCGACAAAAACTTCATTATTCGTATGATTCTAGATGATGCTAGTTAATTTAATGAATACTAAAAGATTCTTCTTTACTCATAGTACAGTAAGCCCTATATGGCAATTATGAATAGTATAAGCCATTGATTTATGTATTGTTGTAATATTCATGTGGTAAATGTTAGCGAGAACAATTTTTAGTTTTATCTCTCTTATATCTAGCCTATTAACTGTTTATGCTATATCTGTAATTTGTTATGCTGTGTCTGTTGGAATTTCTGTGCTGTAACTTTCTGCGGTTGTCAGATTGAACGAAAATAAACGAATATATTATTATAAGAGCTAATTACAGGCCGTTTAAGGGTATTATACATATTCGGTAAAATAATTACCGAAGGTGAATTGAAGTCTCGTGCGTCATGGAGTACTCAGCCTCCGATGTAGGCTGAAAAAAGAGCATTGTGAGAGTGTCTGTCGTGAAAATGGCTAAAAGCCACTCGACAATTATGGCAATGTTTATTCTGCTAATTGCTAGTCAACAGACTCTTCTACATAAAGTAAAGAATACTAGATGGTGCTCTATAGTGTTAGGATATTTACTGTCATCTACGCAATAAGGATATTTATTATCTAGAACTCAAATATACTTTCTCTCAATTAGAATCAATTATGTGCATTTGATTATGAGTAATATTTAATATGCTTATGATACCAAAGTTAAACTTCTATTGTCTCTTTCATTGGCTCATGGAACGTGTCGTGTGAAACACAACTAGGAAGTTCCATAACAATTCTCCTGCTTGTATGGAAAAGGATTCCGCTAAGACTAAGAGATCTTGCAAGGTTTTCGGTAAAATAATTACCGAAGGTGAATTGAAGTCTCGTGGGTTTGATTCATGGCCGCGCTGATCTGAGAGCAAAATCTCGGGCATTCACTGGACTGGTTATACGGAAATGGTCTAAATTGCCTAACGGTTTAAACACGTGGTATTAAATGATAGATATCATCATGGTTGACCATTTCAGTATAATGAGTGTAATAGTTATGCTTCCTATTCGAGAAATGCAATATTGCTTTATAATGTAGATTTGAAGAAATTCTCTCTTGCATTTCTCACGGTCAAGGAAGTCCCCATGACAGCTATCAGTTAACCCGTAAAAAGCTCATAAAATGGAATTTGCATATTCTATTTTCAGGTAGTATTTTAAAACTTCACCGTGTTAACACGTAGTCACTTAGGCAGCAGCTTGAAGGTTTATCGTATATATAATCGCGGATCAGTATGTGCGGAGTTCAAATCCTGGGCTCGCCCGTCACTGACATCGCTTTCGAGTGAGGAAACTGACATTACCCTTAGCTTTACCAGTTTTTTTAATCTGTGTAAGCGTCTTGTTCATCCATGCGTACAGGATAAGTTAAACAAAGGGATCGCTTGACTTCATGTACATTCACTGCAGGCATTAGTCAATTTAGTTTACTTTTGCAAACCGATGCTGCATTTTTCACACCATACAGACGCATATGCAGAAAATTATTAAGTGTAAAAGAAACTGTGAAATTCGAAATAAGAGCAATTTCGTGCTATTGAATGGGAGCCACACTGTCTGAAGCTTGATTATATATACATTATATATATATATATATATATATATATATATTAGTGCACTGCCTACTGGCAGGTCCATGGTACATAACGCCTCCACTCTTCTCTGTCTTCCGCCTTCCTCTTCTTTTCCTGTGTTTCATGTATATATATATATATATATATATATATATATATATACATATATATATATATATATACATGTATATATGTATATATATATATTGTTGTCTACACACACACACACATATATATATATATACACTATATATATATCCATATATATATATATATATATATATATATATATATATAACTCCTTTGTTATAACCATACACTGCTACATTGCTACTTATACAGACACTAGATTTCTGTGAAACTGTAGGTTGTTCTCTAAACAAGTTGGGTATAATAGACTGGGCAGAATAGTAAGCGGCAAAGTATAGTAATTTAAGATTTTGTCGACTGTGTTTCGGCCTGGAATCATTTTATGCAGTTTGGAAGTCAGCCCCATAAGAGAGACATGCAGCTATCGCTACAATCAGCTTTGTTGATGCGAATTTTCTAATAAATGTTCAGCTCAAGCGTTTTCAATTAGCTAAAAGCTAAAGGGCAGTACCCTATAGCCGTTAACCCGGGCTTCCTGTCATAACGCGCTCGATAAAGTTGATTTTAATATTTAAACCAATTCTTAAGCTACATATTAATAGCGGGATTTCATAGCATTACGAACTTTACAACCAGGGGTTAAAGTAAGCGGAATATCATGGGATCTGCGATCCTGGGCCCACTGCTTTAAAACAATAGAGATAATAATAACAACAACAACAACAACAACGGCATTAGAGTGCTACTGTCGTCAGTGACAACATTGAGCACTGTTGTGTCAAATCAATCCGATGAGCAGAGTGTGGGGTCCAAAATCGGTGCGATCCAAAATCCAATTAATAATACTACTACTAATAATAATAAGGTTTAACGTCCGTTTCCGCATCCAGGGATGATGTCAGGGACGTCCCCATAGCACACATCACTATAGATCCCAATCCTTTTAAATTCTCAATATTTCTTATATGCGGAGCCCGAAAGAAATCTTTGAGGCCATGGATTCTAGGAGATCCTACAGCAGTAAAAATATATATATATATATATATATATATATATATATATATATATATATATATAATAAAAGGAAATTTTATTTGTCAGTTAATTGTAATTTAGGGAAAACTAGGTGTACCGACGACACAGTTAAACTCGCTTTAATGGAGTCACATTGTCTTCCGATTCTGCTATATTCATCTACAGCCGTTAGTTATTCCAAAGAGCAGCTTGTTGATCTTAATGCATTTTGGAACTCAGTGTATTGTCGAATCTTTGGTTTAATCGATGGGATTCTGTCAGGGTATTTGTTGCGGGATTTGGCCGAATGGATTTTGCTTCAATTCGTGCTTATTTATGTTTGAAATTTTACAAAGAAGGAATTAAGTCATGTAATTTAGTTTTTTTAGGCGTATTAAGACGGTCGATCTTTTCAAAAGACTTGAGAACGCTACGTAGAATTGTAAATTTAGAATTAAATTACCAATCTTTAATCGAAATAACGTTACGCAATTTGAAGCAAAATGTCTATAACAGTTTTTGTGGAAGCGCTCTAGTGTGAGATTGTTTAGTTGTTGCACTTATATTTTGTATTCTGCACTGTTTCGGTCTTTGTACAACACTTGTTAATTTTCTTAGTTGTCAAATTTGACGAATAAAAGATCTTCATATATATATATATCTATATATATATATATATCTATATATATATATATATATATATATATAATATATATTATATATATATATATATAGATATTATATATATATATATATATATATATATATATATATATATATATATATATTACCTTAACCACAGGGCCTACGACAGAAATTTAACAGCGCAAAATAACAATACTCTCGCCGACTCTTTGGCGATAGAGGTGCTTTACCAGAAAGAAGTGTAGTTTTGTGTAGTTTTAGTCAGTTTTTCTAATGGCTCAACCCAAGTTTATCTTTTTGTATTTGTTTATTCTCTGTTATATTCTTCGATTAACCTTAAACTTCCTTCAGACATCACGGTGCCGGAAGGTAGAGCGAATTAAGCAATATCTTTTATCGTTTAACTAAACTTTAATCTCACTTTTACGAACTCTTTCTTTGCTTGGAATCATCTTCTAAATTGATTTTATTATGATTTTAGCGTCAAATAGCTGCATATATTACTGAGAAGTATAGAAATCGCTAATTTTCTGAGCTTTATTAGTAGAAGTAAGATAAAGTAAGCCAGGCGTAAGAGTTCATAAAGTGTTCTATTGTATGAAATGGGCGAGCTTTATACGCTTGAGTTGACACTAGCCCTTACAAAACTGCTAAGCTCCTAAACATGATACAATACCTGTTGTGAAGCAGTGAGAGGGAGTTAGAGGGGACATTCAAGCCCAAATTGTGTCACCAAAGAATATAAATTTTAAAGTTTGTTTATTTCGAAATTCCTACCCAAATATCTGTGTTAAATGTAATAAATGCACATATTAACACTGTAGAGTAAAGCCGCTTGCTGAAGGCTGCTAATATTAATACTGTACAGTAAAGCAGCTTGCTGAAGGCTGCTAATATTAATACTGTACAGTAAAGCAGCTTGCTGAAGGTTGCTAATATTAACATAGTAGAGTAAAGCAGCTTGCTGAAGGCTGCTGTTTGAGGGTCGGTCTACGAACTATCCTTAACTAGCGACCTCGTGTTTACAAAGATTTTGCACTACCACAAGACCACGGAATTTCTTCTATTATTAAAAGAAAAACTGGGCCCTTTACCGAACAATTAAAGACCACAATCTGTGTGCAAGTCTAGATCACTTTAAATTGTATTGTTGTAGCAACAAAATGTGAAGATGACTAAAAGTACAATTCTATATTAAAACTACATTTTTATGCTGTAATTTTGAGAAAAAGTTATTTCTGCCCACACATAAAAATCTAGCACTCGCCCCTTTGTGGCAATCTGGCCACGCTACTTCTTCTCTGCAGGCTTGATTTAGGTTCTGTCGTCGTAGGCTAATTCTTTAAGCATCCAGCAGAAATAGGCTCGACCATACAGACTACTGTGGCTCTATACGTCTGTATAGTCGTAGGCCCATTGGCGCCGATAAAGTACCTATAGAATTAAATAAAGTTATTAAACGTTTTCAATTGTTTATCACCGACTGTATTTAGAAATACAGATAAACTTAACTAGCAAATAAAGGAATATTCAAGAAAAGAGAGTTACCATATAAGAGCCAAAGCTATAAAAATAATTTTAATAAAGTTATTTTTTACAAATTAGAACTAGGCTATATCTTTGTATATAACCTTAATGTTTTTAAGTGTAGGCACATCATCTATTTATGAAATCTAGAAAGATTTAATAAATAAATAGATTAAGAGTAACAACTGTACTTTTGTGACTTATGCTCTAGATTGAAGTCCTTCAATATTTCATCATCCATGTTTATGAAGGCTACATGTATATTAGAAACCAATTACCTTATTGCATTGTAAGATACGTCGAACAGTGTAACATAACTAAAACATCTGAAATATCTGCAAAACTTCTTGTAACATTATATTTCAGATGTTAAAGCAACGGTAGAACGTATGAGAAATGGCATCATGTAGGACTCACTGAAAAGTTACCTACATGTAGACTGGTGTAGCTAACAGCACCTTCTCTGGATTATCTGTAACTTACTTAGAACACCGGAGACAAACAAAATCAACTATCTGACGAGAACTCTGTTTACTGCAAACAACTCAGAACATCATTTCATTCTAAAATTACTGTAATAGCGTTAATATAATCAACAACGTAAGGTGCTATTAACAAACCCTGCTATCGAGAAATTTGCAAAATAATAAAAACTTCTGCATCATTCAATAACTGCAATCAGTGAAATAAGGAAATTTATCGCAGGAACTAGTAGCATTACTGGATTAACAATTTAGCAGCCGGATAAATAAGGATTAAGCGATTTTAACAGGATTAACTAATAGAAAATCAGGATGAAAGTGAGGTACAGGTATATACCAATATTCATAATTGGTGTGATCATATACACCATCATCGGTGGGGTAGTTTTCCATTTCATAGAAACGAAACATGAGAAAAATGTGGAACCAGTTCTGAGAAATCAGGTTCAGGAATTCATCGGTTGGTAAAAATTACTTTTATTATATATCAAGGATTTAAAGTTAGTATTCCTGTCATGAGAAGACGTCAGAGATGTCTCAGCTATAATGGAAACAGACGCTAAATCTTCAAATTCCTTTGAAAGTAGTTGAGCAAAACATAACGGATTTTCAATGATATCATTGATTATTTTGCTTAAACTTAAGATATTTAAAATAATTTATGATTTTAAATTTAAATGTAATTGATCATCATCCACATTTCCTTCCGTTGAATCTCAATTCAACTAGAGTCGGTACACAATAGACTTTCAAATTTTTCCATTTGTTTTCGAAAATATTGTTGCAATTTCTGGAGTCTAGGCTCTCAATTGTAATGGCTCGTTCAATAAAAACAAACTTTAATTTTAAAGGCTGGTTGCATTTAATTAATAAATTTCAATATATTTCTAATGACGTCCCTGACATCGTAGTTGTATGAGGAAACGGACGTTAAACCTTTATGTTTATTATTATTATTATATTTTCAGATGCCCATCCCTGTGTCAACCTCACCCGACTACTGAAGTTAAAACGTATACTGGCTAAGGCTCAACCAGCCGGGGTTTTGTTAAATCGGCAGACCCGGACCATGATGAACATTTCAAACTGGAACGTCAAGAATTCGATCTTCCTCGCCACACAGATTGTCGGTGCAGTAGGTTCGTGGTTCAAGTCTGGCTTATAATGCTTGTCAGAAATATAGGAGACTGAATGTAAATGGAAGTTTATTTTACTGTGAATATGAAGTTAAAAAATAATACAAAAGACAAGAGGCCTATAATAGGCCTACATGTAGTAGGCCTCTCTCTCTCTCTCTCTTTTCTCTCTCTCTCCCTCTCTCTCTCTCTCTCTCTCTCTCTCTGAGTATAAAGCCTTGCAGAATGTTTATAGCATCTGAGACATTATGAACTCTCCGCTGCATCTCTGCTTATCGCTATTCTATGCTTTTCTTATAAGCAACTAACTGATTAACTTTGTTGACTTAATTGCATATTCTACTTAATAACCTAACTAACGTTAATTTATATAACATGATAATGTATGTGATAAGGAACTGACAAAGGGGTTTGACCTACTATTAATTACACTGTATTTTATTGAGTTGCAATGTCACGCCGCTCAAAATCATATTGCAAAGCATTTAATTCTATTCTATCTCTCTCTCTTAGTGCACTGCCTACTGGCAGGTCCATGGTCTATTCCATCTAACGTTTTCTATTCCAGGATACGGCAGCGTCACTCCTCAAACTGTTGGCGGGAAGATCTTCACCGTATTCTTCACTCTTCTCGGCATTCCGATATTCGTCATCTTCGCCTTCGGAGTGGGAAAGCCCATCGCCAAGTTAGTCCGCTATCTGGAGCGACGCATGTGTGGACCCTGCGTCCTTCACGCCAGGGCCCTCGAGTCCCAACCCGTGCCCCACAATAAGAAAGAGAGAAAGGCCATCAAGAAGATTCTGAAGCTGCGCAAGTACTGGGTTTATTTTGTGCGGGTGGTGATACTATTCATCGTAGGATCAATCTTCTTTGTTCTCATACCGGCAATCATCTTTAACGCCATAGAGCCGTGGTCGTATGGGGAGAGCGTGTACTTCTGTTACACCACTGTTCTCAGTGTAGGGTTCGGCGATTTTGTTCCAGGTATTTGGTAACATCTCTGTAATCCTCTGTGCTACTCTCTTTCTATCTCCCCCCCTCTCTCTCTCTCGCAGTATCTTTCTCTCTCTCCCTCTCCCTGTCTCTCTCTCTCTCTCACGTTCCCTAGCTCAGGATCTCAGTGTCTAGTTAGAAAACAACATATTAATTGATACCCTGGATCCTTCAGATGATAAAACCAAAATAAAAATACGTTCATCTCTATATAACTCTATCTATCTCTCTCATTCTCTCTATCTCTCTTTCATCATCTCTATCCTATTCTTTTTCTCGCCTTATTTACATAGAAATGTAGACTAAGGATCGTCATTGTAGTTTTTAAATTATTCTTTGCGAACGGTTTTATTTACGGTTAAAGGCTTTTCTCTTCGATCTTTCCTATCCACCTAATATCAATGAACTGAGACCATCACGCAAACATCCATTCCGCTAGTACCATTTCTTCTAAGGATTTTGGCACGCACCGTTTATGGACCACCCACATGCTGCTCATCGGTCTTGATGAGCAAGTGGATCAGTAGGTACCCGGTTCAAATTTAGCGCTCTCCCAGTCACTGACTGGAAGATTTATCGAGAAAGGAAATTAATGTTAGACTTGGCTTTAGCTTCTTGAGGCTATATTACATGTAGACGATTTTCTAATTTTACATTACTGGTCATTTTAGTTACAGCGGTGATCTACGATTTGCCTATGAACTGACTGTTATTAACTTATTAATTAAGTTTTTGAGTTATTTACTAATTGATTGATTGACTGATTGGTTATTTGCTTCTTTGATTGGTTGATTCTGATTAGTGTTTATTGATATAGCATTATCAATAATGACATTATTGATAATGTTGATATACTAAACTATATAGTAGGTATATAGTATATAAGTATGTATATGTAGTATACTATATACATTATCATATATTATTGTACTGACGTTGATTAGTGCTTTTGATTTTATTACTGACTGTTTTATTGATTTCATCGACTGATTGAATTGCTGATTAATCGTATTTGCTCATACCGCACAGGTGACGCCACGGACAAGGACTACAGGGATTGGTATCGCCTGGCCACGAGTATCTACGTCTACATCGGCGTCGCCTTCTTCGTCATCGTCTTCTCGCCAATCCAGGAGGCTCTCAACTTCCGCAAGGCTATCCAGACTCCATTCAGCTTCCGTGACGACGTCAGCGACCTGCAGGTAAATAATAGAAGTATTACATGACGTCATTCTTTTGTATGACGTCATTCTACTGGTCAGTGACCTGCAGGTAAATAATAGAAGTATTATATCACGTCATTCGTGTATGACGTCATTCTTGTATGACGTCATTCTACAGGACAGCGACCCGCTGGTAAACAACATAAGTATTGCATCACGTCATTCTTGAATGCGTCTCTCCATTCAAATGATCTCTCTATCTGTGTCCATCATGGATCTATGTCCATGATCAGGACAGAGCCGCCATGTTTGATCTCTCGATACAAATACACAACGTCTCTATGGAGCTTAGATTATAAACAATCGGGAGCACGTCGGAGCTCTTGGCTCTATGGCATTAGTGTACATGCACATTTCTGCGCTCTATGCAATTGCTATTTAAGCAGCGAATACAATAATAATACAATCTCACTTCCAGTGCACTGCCTACTGGTAAGTCCATGGTATATAACGCCACAACGCATCTCTAATACAATAAAAATACAATATTAATGCAATAATAATACAGTAATAATAAAATAATAATAATTCAATTATACAAGCGAATATTTTACAAATACTTGAAGTAATTACTTAAAATAAATATACTTAGAAATCTAGCTTTCATTATAAACGCTCTATTTATTTGTAACCTATTAAAACTTAATTTATGATATCGCAGAGTAACGTAGGGGTAGATCGTAAGGACGGCAGGTATGAGCTGGATCCAGAACGTCATCAGCGACCGGCCCTCCCCGCTGCCCACCACCAGGGTGCCTTCAGGGGCTCCTACCCCGGCATCTCCCGCCCCAGGGAGTCGCCCTATATCGGCTGGGCCCCCTATGGGACTCATAACTCCGCCCCAGGAGGTGGGGTCTATGGTATGGATAACAAATACACGACGAGTGGGAACGGGTTAAGTGTGCCCAAACCAGGATCTGAACGCGTGTCCCAGGGGATTGTCACCTCACTTAACGTTGGGCTAGAGTAGAGGATTGATCAGATTTCATTGCGCGGTGTAGCTCATTGGTTAAGTGCTCGGCGTTTTTAGTCACAGGAGTGCGGATAAACACTCAGCTTAACAATGTCCTTGTTTTTTGTAAAGCGGTTAAAATGCTTACATCAAGTCAAACATCAAGTCAAACATCACATCAAGCGCTAACGATTAGTTTTTAGGATTAACCGATAGCACGTTAAGCGTTCAAATACGGAGCATTGGGTAAGATATTTAAAGCTGAGCCTGATACGTTACTGAAATCGTCAGCGACGGCCTGGAATTGAATCCAATTACTCCGGTCTGAGCCTGCCTAGTAAAAGTTGTGACAATATTTAAGAGTCTTTACACAAGTCTTTCATCATAGGATAAATTAACTATTACAAATTAAAAACAAGTTAATTTTCTAACAATAATGTTGTTAATGTTTAACTATTTGGTGCTATCCAGTAACTGGAAAGTCTATCTATTCAGGATAGATATACAGAAAATAAAGATAAGCCAAAAATGAACTCCGAATCAAATATATTTTAAAACAAAATCTGAAAATTGTATATTGGAAATATTTTAATATATGAGGAATGCAAAGGGAAAACACCTCCGAAGCTATACTGTTCCCAAGCTAACTGCTACATAAGGTATGGATAAGGCATAGACTTTGTGAAGGGATTAACTTCTTGATCTAAGTAGTGCTCTTATGGAGTGAGAAAGCAGACTTGAGTATGAATATGTACCTTGAACCTGCTACTTAGCAGTGCACTGAAGAGAGAGAAATTTAAAATAACGCAGTGGAGTTTGATAGGAAATACTCCATCGGACTTGCCGCACCTCTTTTTACTTCTATGAGGCAGGAGGCACTCTTACAGAAACCGTATTGTACCGTATCGACTACTTCTTGAATACTCCAGGCAACAAACCGCAGCGATACAATATTCTACAGATGCAGTATCAGAAGACTGAAACCACGCGCTCTATAAAAGCCTCTCAACATAGTACTCTCATATTCAAGAGAGAGCCCTATTTCACATCAAACACGACATAACGCAACGTTGTCGTCTATAAATTCTCACCAGTCAAAGTCGATGTAACCACTGAGAGAAGATTCTGAAATTCACAGAGCAGCAACAACCGCATGACGTCATCTCAAGACGTATTAAAAATTTATTTCAGAGTAATAAGTTTATGCATGTAATACGCTAAGCTTGAAGTATTTTAACGGCATATAGGCAATAGTTTTTTCGTTTCATATCGTTTATTTATTTATCTCACCACAGACTGTACAAACAATAGGAACGTACATGCAGTTATATAAACAAACAACCAACCATACGAAATAGGCAACCATAAAAGAGCCAGAGAGCTCTGTGCGGTAATACAAAAATTAACAGCTATAGCAGTCCGCTTCTCGAGTCTGAAATACAAAAAAATTATACTAATATATAATCAGATATAACTATTTATTATATTTATAATAAAGAAATTTTAAATTATTTATTATTTTTCTTAGTAAAAGCCTTTACTGGGAGCAAAAACTCAACAATTCTCAACACTTTGTTTCTGTGTTCAATTTATTCAACCCAATTAAAAAATACAGACAAATACACATAGATATGATAATATTAGAGATAGTAGGAAGCACGGCTAAAAACTACATCACGAACATACCAATTACTAGCTTCTTCGAAAACAAATCTCAAGCAACGATTTGGTTTTGTTCAAAAACACAATACTAGCGTAGAAACATGTAGGTCACTTCTTCACTGCTGTTAAGCTTTTAACATAACATAACATAACATAACATTACAGAGTCAGGAAGCAATTATATGCTTGTTTAAGACTCCTCAGCCTCTTAACTAAAACCAATTAATATAAATCAAATCATACAGACTTTATGTCAACATGTGCAATTTATACGTAGCCTATGTATAACACTGAACGTGCAATTAGCATCTAATTTACATGTTCTTATGTTTATCATATTTATTTTTAAAAGCATTCACTGATTCTGCTTCCACAACTTCGCTTGGCAAACTATTCCAAGCATTTATAACTCATTTAAGTAGAACATACTAATAAATTAACTAATCATAATAAACGTTGATATCGTGCACTGTTACCATTAGAGCTTAAAGTATAGTGAGACACTATAGTCTAGATTCACAAGAACATACCATCTTCTTCCTAGAATTACTGGAGTGAAATCATTGTACTCTAGGATTAAACTCATTTAACTGACGAAATGAAATCGTTTCAATCTGGGCTACAATTGGTTTGATAATCAAAATGACTTCTTAGATCTAACTGCCAGATTTACAGAACACACACAAACTGCTCCTGATTGCTGCAACAATAGATTTAACCCGAAGACTTTTTCATGATAGAAGTTATTCTATTATTAATATTTAATAATGCTTAATTACGCTATTGACTGACTCAATAGCGTAGTGGTTAGAGGTATAGATAACGTCATTAAGTTTGAAATTACAGATCCTGAGGTGAATTGAAATCTCGTGGGTTCGAATCCCGGCCGCGCTGATCTGAGAGTAAAATCTCGGACATTCACTGGATTGGTTAAACGGAAAATGGACTAAATTGCCTAACGGATTTAACATGTGGTATTAAAAGTGATAGATATCAACATAACCAATCACTTCATTATAATATGTACAAAATAGAATGCACTCTTGTCATGTCTCTTCAATTATAATCACATTACAGTTCTGCAAAAAAGTAATGTAGTTCTCTCCAGTAAACTTTACTGAGCACACAGCATTAGGCCTAATGCTATTATATATTTTCGTTAAAATACTTAATTAAATTACCCCACAATTATTTATATGATACTTAAATTTGCTCTAAATCCTGCATATCACCCCACCCCACAGTACTAGAAGGTCTAAAGAAAAGATTAATTCTTGGTTACTAATAAGCTTAAATCAGATAATGCCATCAAATTCTATTTACAATAATTAATTAGAGCACGATTAGTTACATAACATGTTAACTAGTTCCACAAATATCTACCAACTGTATAGGCCTACGTAAACATTACACCACTGCTAGTAAGCCTAAATTTGCCTAAGCCTAATCATCTCCTACAAGAAGTCAACCTATTTAAATTCATTTACAAAATAAATCTGTTACGACAAATTTTCCCCATTAAGATCTTCGCTTTTTATTTGTAGCGTAAATTTTCATTTCTATTGTTATTTTTTTGCCTGGAAGTCCCACTAATGTAATATGATTGTACGCTAATTATAGAGTTTTAATTTTCCACTGCAGAATTTTCCACTGGAGGATTTTATCACTGGGGAATTTCCACTGGGGAATTTCCACTGAGAAATTTCCACTGGGGAATTTCCACTGATGAATTTTGAGCTGAACAGGCGTAGTTCATATTAACACTCACAGACGACACTGCAACGTTTAGGAATGATCAGAGCTTCTAAGCAGTGACGTTAGTTCTTCCATTTTATCGTCTGCAAATATTAAATAAAAAAAGAACATAGCACAAGTAGAAATATGCGCAGATTAGTACCTGACATCGCTTTCGAGTGAGGAAACTGACGCTAACATTAGCTTTACCAGTTTTTTTACCTAAGTACTTTAACAAATATTACAATAGGTTCACTGCAAATTCCCAGTCAGGTAAAGATGTTGGTTTTACATTTACCCAGCTTTAATTTACAATATTTACTTATCTTTCAACAGACTATAGTTAATAATAAATAAATATATGCAGTTAATAATAATAAATATATCGAGATTTGATGAGATTTACAGTAACTCTGTAAGAATATTTAGAGATTGACTTCAGCTTTTATCACAACCAGTTCTTGAAGCTTCGATTTTCCTGTGTCTAAAGTCAGTAAACAGAATTGTGAAGATCGAAGCTATTATGCTGGTAATTTTCGAATGAGACGAATTAAAATTTCAAAATCTTTATATTCATATTTCACTTCATTCAGTTCATTGATATATTTACCCCATTCAGAAGACATTATGTTCCATATCTTTTTCTCACACTGAGAGAGTTATGAGAAATTTCATTCATTCATTCATTTCATTGAATTCATTCTTGACTAATTAGATTGATCAATGGTGTGCTCTTTGGAGCCATCTAGCAAAACACATAAGAGAAAAAACTGCTTCCAGGATCTTATGAGAGACCAATAACTGTTCACATACGATATTTTTTCGCTATCTGGTTGGAGCCACTGGCAATGTCGGTAAGATATTCGACCGCGGATCAGTATGTGCGGGGTTCAAATCCTGGGCTGGCCCGTCACTGATATCTGGCAAAACGTTAGACAAATCAGTAGCGCGATGATCACGTGAGTATCGCTTTAGAGCAGCCCAAAGTAGATAACAGAAAACCACAGAGTAAAGCTGGGTGAAGGAATTTCCGATTAGGACCCACCACAGCACAGAGAACAATGTAGAAATATATATACTGGACTTACGGATGTTTTTAAGACGTCTGTTGCATAGAACCATTCCTGAGAATTCTTGGTTAGGCTGTTGTAGTACGCCACCAGTTGAGCTCTATCTCTCATGCTTTTATATGTCTACAAATCAATCAATCAGTCAGCCAATCACTCAATCAATCACCCATCAATGAATCAGTCAATCAATCAGTCAATCAATCACTCAATAGTCCATCAATACATCAATTAATCAGTCAATCAATCCGTCAGTCAATCAATACATCAATCAATCAGTCAATCAATCAGTATATCAATCAATCAGTCAATCAATCAGTCAGTCAATCTATCCATCAATACTACTCTCTGTTGAAATAAAATGTAGTATGTGAGCATTAAATTACTAAATAATTTATAATCACAATTAACTCATCAGCTACTATTGTATAAGATCCTGCTCATGTTAAAACTATATATAACTTAGCGCAACCATCTATCTATATATCTTTTTAATTTCAGGAAGCTTAAAAATGTAACATCTAAAATAGAAAAGTTTAAAGTTAGAATAACCAGCATTATTATTATTATTATTATTCCTGTTAAATATTTTTTATTAAAGTCATTTATTACCATTAATTACATATTCAGCGACTAGCTAAATATAGCAATACTCTCACTAGGACCGATTGAATAGTACTGAGTTTGTTTCACTTTCAGTGCATCATTCATTATGTTTGTTTCACTTGTATGCCCCTATTGTATGATTTACTGTCAATGGTTATATTCATTTTGTATTTACTTGTAGCAAATTGTATGTCTTTTTTGATCGTTTGCAACATTAAACCCAGTTCTCTCTATATCTATTACTATTAAATATGATATGGAATGAGACACATACATCTATCACACTTTCATGACACCCATTCTTCACTCCTACTTCAAGCCTCAGCTCCAATCCTTCTATCAGATTACAGTATTTGTTCTTAACCTAAACAATAAATGACATCAGCATTAATAGAACCAATAAAATTATAAAACAAATTGACTTAAAATTACGCATTTGACAAGAATGCTTAATTTAAAAGTAAGCATTCGATAGCAGAGTATAAATAGAATGAAAAATTAACAAAAAGGTAGCAATAATCACACATAGATACCAGTAATAATGTTTCAATCGTATTAGAAAATAGTCGACTATACTAGTCATCAGTGTAGCTGAGATTTTACTTTCAGATGGTCTCTTGTATTTGAACAGGAGTTGAAAGCACATATAGCAGAAGCCTCATATGATTAGATACAATTATGGTGCATCAAAGTAACTTTTTTTTCTCATACTTATCAAACTTATTCTTAATCTTTTATAGTATAATTCTCGATGTTAAAATCACCATACAAGGAAATTGTAATTAACCTTACAAAGCTTTGCAATGGTTAAATTTTTTACTTTACTTTGAAGCTTGTAAGTTAAAGTTAAAAATGCCAGTTGATGAATCGGTTGAAAAGTAAATTAGGAACAAGAAGAGTGGGTGTGTCAAACCTCACGCGGCGCATCAAATCTTTTTAGAACAGGCACAAGTCGATCAAATTCCATGGCGCCCTTTAATTTAACACCCCCCAGCCAACCCTGGTAAAACATACAATGCAGACAGAACAATCAAACAGAGGTAATTATGTTTAATTAAATTTGCTTCATAACTGACTTCATAGCTGAGGATGACAGCTTATGTTGTGTATCAATAGGTGCAAGATTCAAATCACTGTTTGCCTATAACTGAAAATATCACGTTTTTCGGTTTTCAAACTTATTGAACATAATCGAAATAGCATGGCTGTAGTTAATTTAATTAAAGTTTTAGAAAAGTAACAAAATAATAGCAAGTAAGCCAATAATAATAGTGAAAAAATATACAAATTTCTGACTTCGAGTGCACATGCTAACCACTTCTGTTTGTAGCTAGTTTATTTTTTGTTTGTTGCTTATTTGCTACTGTGACTATTATTTAGTTGAAGTAATTAAATCATCATCATCATCATCATCATCTTTCCTTTAATCCCAATTTAACTAGGGTCGGGATACGAATGGACCTTCTCCACTCCTCTCTGTCCCATACCATATCAAAATCTCTTCCATTCATTTTAGAAAATTTTATAGCAATTTCTGGTGTCTAGGCGCTCACCAACAGAATGCCCTTTCTGACGTTAGTTTAGATCTTAGTGCTTTGGTCGTCTTCTACGACACGAGCAGTCACCGGTTGGTCCATTCTTCAAAAAATCCGGACGCAACACTGGGAGTTGAAGTAATTAAGTATAATAAAAAACTCTGACGTACTTTAACGGCGAACAGAGAGTCGAGATCTTCCCATTTCTTCATTTTTCCTCCTCTAGCTCTAACAACTGTCCACTGATACTGCTTAGCTGACAACTATTAAATGATACACAATCCAACTAATCAACAATAAAATAATCAACAATAAGTTATTATAGGATATATAAGAAATAACAGTAGGATCAATACTCTTCCTCTCTCATATTCTGCCAAGTAGCAGGTCCAAGGTACATATTCCGACTCAAAGCCTGTCTTGATGTTCAATAGCAGCACTTCATTTACCAAGAAGTTGATTCAATTACAAAGGCTTTATCCTTTTTAAACCTTAATGTAGCCGTTCTTTTAGAAAAATTGACTTCTGAGGGGTTTTTCCATTGTCTTCCTCAGTTCCTGCTTCGAAGCCTATAACAACTCGTGAAATTGACGATTTATCTATATGTATTAACTCCGACACAATAAAGAAAAAAAATTAATATACGCATTACTTATTGATTCTATTTAACTGACCTATAAGTGATGAAGAGTAATCACTACACTAGATAGTTTGCTGACACTAACAACAAATATTCTTTATAATTCCAATTATTAATAATTACACTGTCAGTACAGTAACAGTATACAAAGTTTCATTTTAAATGACTTATTTAAGAAACTTCACCAAAAAGCCTTCACACAAACCTTGTGAGCTTCCTTTATTGCAGTAGGGCTTGCTAACAAATTCTAAAACAACAAAAATTCAATAGACTTTAAAGAACCAATAAGCGCTAATTCTTACTTTCTAATTTACTTAATAAATTTCAAATCTATTTCAAATTTCAATTATTCTATAGTACAGAATTTACACTACATTGTCCACACAGCGATAAACATCAGACATCTGCGTAGTTGATTAAATATAAAAAGATATATACACAGCATCAACAATAGCGGATTCACTGCTACAAAATATATGTTAAATTTCGTTTAACTTCTGCGTGGAAGCATCATTGAAACAAATGGCAAAAGATTTACAACAAACAGAATCAAATTACAGAAATAATCGTCCAGAGATTTATTAACCGAGTGAAAATTATAATAGATTGTACGCTAAAGAGAGAGTAACAGTAGACAGTAGTGATTATAACTGGTTTTAGATTACACCGACCTCTTTGACATTGTAAGCGTATACGCAGCAGTAGTACAGTGTGGTGATGACTGACTGGTCCAGTATAGAACCTGTCCTAGGAAACTGCCGGAACAACGGGGCGCCTCTTGCCGCCTCTGCTGCGTCAGCCACCTAGATATAGTTTCATAATCATCATCATCATCCTCCCTTGAATCCCAGTTTAACTAGGGTCGGGATAAATATAGATAGATATAGTTTATACACAGCAAAAACCAGATACTGACTAATATGATATTCTATTATGTTTGAGTTGGTTGGATATTTGACTTAAGTTTTTCAAATAAACTAGAAGATAGATCCTACAGCAATCTTACCTAAGTAGATTCCTCTGCGATTTAAAACTGAACCAGGTCCCAGATTTGCATATATTTTATATATTTCTTATTAGATTTCTTGTTATGATGAGGATGAAGATCTTCAGGTGATCCCATCTGTGACTTATTTTGGTGCCCAGAACCGGGATATGATAAATTGAATTGAGAGATTTATGATACAAATGAATAAACACATTTCTCTTTCACTCCTCTCTTTCTTTCTCTCTCTCTCTCTCTGACTAAATTTCTAATGGTAACAAATTCACTTAGCAGCTAGCAAGTAGTAAGGTCCAGCTGACGTTCAATTATCAGAGTTCAGTCATTGTTTATTATATTAACATATAAATTTTTAAAAGTTACTTTCAGATATCATCTCAGATCTAGTGTTTCCTGATCATTCCTTAGCATTTCCTAATTATCTCTTAAATGTCTTTTAAATAGTTTAATTTTAATATTCAATGCCGTTTTTAACCTACTAACTGCCTATATCACGATTACCTAACATAATCTGGAAATAGACAGCTTCTAAATATAATTTCTAGTTATTTTTTAATTCTCTTTCAATTATTACTTAAAATAAATTATATAATTTTAATTTTAAATTACCAAATTTTAAATTTACGGAAATTTAAAGATTATTATTTTCTGCAACAACATTAACCTCAATAGGCTGCTGACGCTCAAGCAGCTGTATGTGCTCATTAACGAGAGAAGCTTCATTCGCCAGAGTGCGCTCAGGTAAGAAATGAGACCTGTTGTTAAATATGTATAATATACAAAATAAAATTCACTTCATTCACCAGGGTGCGCTCAGGTAAGAAAAGAGACCTGTTATTAAAAATTGGAACAGAAAAATTTGTTACATTCGCCATAGAGCACTCAGGCAGGAAATGAGATCTGTTGTTAAAGTATAGAATATAAAAAAATTGCATACTAATGACGACAAATTGTAACATTGCAATCTAATACAATTCAATTACGGAAGCAACGATACGCAAAGAGATTCTGATAACTGTAACTGTTCACTCATACCACACAGAGTAAAATGAGGAAGACTGAGACACAAGATGTTAGACGATTCGATTTTGCAATCGCAGTAGGAAATGAAGATTAACCAGATATAAGATAGAGGTGGGAGAGCTTTACGTCATGGACTTGCCGCTAGGCATTGCGATTAAGATAAGTAATATTGCGAGAAGGATAAGTAAGAAGTAGGTTTGATGCAAAATTTTGTGACAGAAGATTAGAAGTAAACAAATGATAGGCAGTGCTTAGGAAGTGTAAAATTATGATGAATAAACATCTACAGCAGGCTTCAGACATAGCGGCTAAAACTTGCAATTTAAGATTAAGTTAAGTTCACTCACTTGTAGCAAATCTGGATATTTCTAAGCTTGGTTTCTGTCTGCTTGGACGAGAGAGCCTGCTTGTATTTCAGCATCTGCAATAAATATAATCATCATCATCATCATCTTCCCTTGAATCCCAGTTTAACTAGGGTCGGGATACTTAAATAAATATAAGATAATATATACAGGCTGCAATAAATATAATGCAATCAAATAAATGCAGGTATAGTAAATAAATATAATAATAGTCAAATATAATGCATATATTGTATTGTAATGTATTGAAAAGTTGCATGTATGTTGAGTTTAGAAATTGGACAATGGAACTGTCAAAAACTGAAAATGTTTTAAGGAAAAACTACACTGAAATGTATATGCTGCTCAATTATTCAATTACAATGAAAGGGATTTGCAGAAACTAATTGATGACAGCATCAGGATGATGACATTGAATATGGGTATATCATACTAGTCAGCATCCACTCTAACAATGTTTATCGATATACAGAGAGATGATACATATTTCCTAATCTTACCAGCTATAAATTCACAGAGCTATGTGATCTCAAAACATTAGGCAAAATAATTACATTTAATTAAAAATATTTTATTACAGCTTAATATGCGTATCTAAAAGAAAGCTACAACGACAATAAAAGGCATTTGAAATGGCATTTGTTGTGCGTTTTTCAAAGCACAACAACTAATAAATGACTAGAGAATATAGTATCAGTACTCACTGCAGCTTCTTCACTTCTTCCCAACATTCTGAAATATTAATAGAAGATTTCCTAGTTAATTCATAAAAGTTGCAATTATTAATATGATTTCATAGAGGCAGTCCAGCCGAGTACTCATTTCCTTGGACTGCTTCTCTGGATTTTGAAATTTTCACCGTTTTGGACCTTCCTATTTAGCTCACCGGCTTGGATTAATTTAAAAAATGCTCGATGTTGTCACGGACGACAGTAGCACTCTAATTGTTGTTGTCTTCCGGCTTGTGAAGCAAGTACAGTCTTAAGTCGGCCTTTCAACTGGTATACATTAAAGCAATATTGTACTCAACTGACGGTCTCCAGCAGCCTAGCAGTATACAATCTTTCAGGTTAACACAGTAACATCCAAGAGAAATGAAACAGAAATTTCAATATACTTTTATGCCTAACTTTTAATCCTAAGCACAAAAAATTTAAGCCACACTACACTATTTTTTATTTTTGCTTTTAGGCACTGAAAACAGATAAAATTAATGCAACTCTTCAAATCTTCAAATGCTAAAAAGCTTAAATTATTTTTTTATTTTAAATTTAGTGCTTTCAAAGCAGAAGATAAACTTTAGTTAAACTAGAACATATAAAAAAACTAGAAAACAGAGAAGAATAAAACTGATATTAAACATCATCACCGTCATCTTCCCTTAAAACCCAGTTAAACTAGGGACGGGATATTACTGGACCTTCTCAACTCCTCTCAGTCTCATATCATATCATCGGTCAATCCCCTATAATCTCTTTTATTCGTTTCTTATAATTTTGTAGAAATTTCTGGAGTAAAGACGATCACCAACCGAATGCCCTCTCTGACGTTGGTTTGAATATTAGTACTTAGTCGCCTTTTACGCCACGTGCAATTACCGGTTGGTCTATTCTTAAAACAACCCCGATACAACACGGGGATGACTGACATTAAACATAGCAGCAAGAATTAGCAGATACAAACGCCAGGGCATCCAAGAGTTTCTCGAACTCATAGTTCTGTCGTAGGAAGACCAAGTAATGTTCCACCGCCACGGGTCTTCTCGTCAGCTCAAGGTTAAATATCGTAGGCTTCAGAGTGTCTCGCAGATACAACACCGCCTGAAAACTCAATTAAATACGAAACTGTCATACTTCTTCTTCTTCAGTACACTGCCAAGTGGCAGGTTCAAGGTACATATTCATACTCAAAGTCTGCTATCTCGCTCCATAAGAGCACTCCTTAGATCAAAATTTAATCCCTTCACAAAGTCTATGACTTATCCATACCTTTGTACCCAAAGGTATGGATAAGTGTCTTTTACTGTCATACTATCAACATATATAAAACATCTCAATTACAATAGTGACACTGTCATACTCTCTCTCTATCTCTCTCTCTCTCTTCAGTGCACTGCCAAGTGGCAGATTCAAGGTACATATTCATACTCAAAGACAGATTTCTCCCTCCATAAGAGCACTCCTTAGATCAACAAGTTAATCCCTTCACAAAGTCTCTGCCTTATCCATACCTTATGTAGCTTATAGCTTGGGAAAAGTATAGCTTCAAACTGGGATTTAAGGAAAGAAGATGACGATGATGATAATGTTTATTTCACTTTTCTTTTCTTTTTTGTCACATGTTCATTGATGTTATTACTCTGTGAAATTTGGTGAAAATAAAACATATTTCTATCCCTCTCTCCCTATAGTCTGTATTAATTATTCACATTTTAGTCACTTTAATTTTTTAAAAGCTGGTAAAGCTAAGGTTAATGTCAGTTTCCTCACTCGAAAGCGATGTCAGTGACGGGCGAGCTCAGGATTTGAACCCGCAACTACTGATCCGCGGTCGAGTATCTTACCGACTTCGCCACTGGCTCCAGCCATTATCTTATTATATTACTGACTGGATCCAGTCACTAGGATCGCAAGCTTACAGCAATGATGGCATTTCCGTCATGAGAGGCGATGGTTTCGTCCAGCAGAGCGATCTTATCCTCTCTGGAGCGATAGCGTTCCAGAGAGTAGATCTGACCTGAGATCATCCTACGCACCGTGTCCCTCACAGGCTGCTTGGGCTGATCAGGACTTCTAGCCTCCTAGACACAAACACAAACAGATATATAGACACAAAATCATAAACAGACATATAGCTACAATAACATACAAACAGACATAGAGACACAGAAACATACAGACATAGACACACAAGAACATAAACAGATATATAGATACTAGCACACACAAACAGACATTTGATTAAAATTCTTACAAGAATTTTATACATTTAACCCAAGCACGACATCATTTCCCTAATACAACGCTAGCCGGAACAGGATCAACAGCCTCTATTTATGAAATATAATACCAATAAAAGAAAGAATAGAAAGGATTCGTATTGAAAGAAAATTAATGAGCAGATAATCTCCTTGAAATGATACCTAAACACTGATTCATAATCAAATAAGCTTGTATGATTCAATGAAAACAAATTTGTTTATTTCAGAAGTGAAATCAAAGCAGAAGGAGGATCAGAAATCAGAAATCAGAAATTAAAAGAAGACTCACAGGAGTAACTTTTAGCAAGTTGCAAGTTGAGGAATTATTGAGATTATCTCACCGCGAGTGATCTCTTGAGAAAGTTGATCTCAGCCTCCAGCTTGCTCATCTCTGTCAGAGTGGGAGGTTGTCTTCTCTCCCTCTCCGGAAAACTTGACTGTACGACTGCAATATAACAACATCATCATCATCATCATCATCATCATCATCATCATGTGCTTGTATGTCATCAATCGTATTGTTACAGTCTGCGGTTTGTCAGATTGATTATGGAAATAAAAGGAATAGATTATTTTTATCTTCCCTTTATTCCCAGATAAACTAGGGATGGGATACGAATAAACCTTCTCAACTCCTCTCTATCCCATACCATCTCATCCGTTAGTCTTATATAATCTCTTCCATTCGATTTGAATTTTTTTTTGTTAATTTCTAAAGCCTAGGCGCTCACCAACCGAATGCTATTTCTGATGTTGGTTTGGATTATAGTGCATTAGTCGCTTTCTGACAGCCATACAGCAATAATAATACTTAAACTATCAAGATAATTAGCAAAACCTAAACATACAGAATCTTAAGAAAACTATACTCTGCACTTATACATGCAGTTCTGAGCTGTATGTTTTAAAACTGAGAGATTACTCAATTCGCAAAGATTTAAACTTCGTGTCATAATGGTAAGTCTAAATTGCTGAGATAGAAGCTTTTTATTTTATTTTCAAATTGGCTAAATTAAAAATTTTAAGATATATAAATGAAAAAAGTGCCTAAATTAAAATGGAAAATTTTAGACCGGAAAAATAAAATTAGCGAAACAATTGAAGACTTACGTTTGCAACTAACAAAAACTGAGCCGATGATAGTACTAATCTCGCCATTACTTTTATGCATTCTAATCCATAAACCCACATGGATATTTACAATTTAAAGAGCATATGTTTAAACTCTTATAAGTACATGGTATTAAATAAGTATGTTGTGAGAAATAGACACTAATCAATAAGTATGTTGTGAGAAATAGACACTAATCAATAAGTATGTTGTGAGAAATAGACACTAATCAATAAGTATGTTGTGAGAAATAGACACTAATCAATAAGTATGTTGTGAGAAATAGACACTAATCAATAAGTATGTTGTGAGAAATAGACACTAATCAATAAGTATGTTGTGAGAAATAGACACTAATCAATAAGTATGTTGTGAGAAATAGACACTATACATAGCCTTACAATCGCAAGTTTTTAGAGTGCAACCAACAAACCATCTTGTATAGAGGGACTGGAAGCGGAGTATGGCAGGGTCTCTACACCTGAAATAAAAATAATATATCTATTTAATGTTACATTTTAACAACATGCAAATGCTTAAAGTCATTCCACTTTACAAATTTAGCCTTCATATAGAATTTTAACAACATAAAACATCTTAAAGTCATTCCTAGTTACAAAATTTAGCCTTCATATAGAATTTTAACAACATAAAACATCTTAAAGTCATTCCTAGTTACAAAATTTAGCCTTCATATAGAATTTTAACAACATAAAACATCTTAAAGTCATTCCTAGTTACAAAATTTAGCCTTCATATAGAATTTTGGAAAAGGAAATATCTTGAATTTGAAATCATGTTACAATTTGTAAATTACCATGAGAATAGTATAGCCTTATAATCCTTCTTTGTCATTACCACTTTTAGGTCCCATTAACTATATATTTCTCTTTCTAGACATGATTCTGTTCAGTAAACTTATCTTAAATAATAATAAAAAAATTATTATTAGCTGTTATGATTCCCAACAGAATGGCTACAACAACAAAATAATGTTAATCAACACAGAACAATAAAAGTAAATGATATTATGAACGAATTACAAAAATTAATTAATAATTTCCGTAAAGATAAAAAATTTTAATTCCAGTTAATTCTAAAATGCGCATGAATTAGATTAAATTATTCAATAATCAAGTTAAAAATCTAATGATTCAAATTATAATTATTACTGCTATAGGATTTAATACATGTTTATTAAATATTTTAAATAATATTTATTAAATATATCTAATATTTTAATAGAAGAGCTTGACCAGAAGCAGGTTGTGAGGGTTTTCGTAGCTGAGTGGCAGCACTGGAATTAGAAGCTCTGTACCTCACCGACTGATAGTCAGTGGTCGACTTATCTGTCAATACAACAAAAACTCATTCACTAAATAGTCTACTACCGCGATAATGAACGGTGATTTATAGAATTAGAAAACCAAATGATTATTAATTATTCATAGACTAATTTTAACTTAGCTGATGCTTAATTAACTGAGAGAATAATTGAATGTTTGATGAATTGTTACCTGATAGTCAAAATGCATTGCGAGCTAAAACAAAGATAAAAAAACTAAAATAGCTGAGGAATAATATAACTGACTTCATTAGAACGATATTTCAATCAAGTAGGCTTGTAAACCTGTTATTGAGCCGGTAGCAGAAGTATTAGCGGGAGTTCCGTCAAAATTGATCATGTCATCTTCTTCATATTCGCTTTCCGCACCAGGTAGAGGCTTAAAGAAACTCTTCATTTCGCCAAAACTCTGTTATTCAATAATTAGATCAATTTGAAGTTTAGGAAGAGAATAAAGATTACCAGAAATCTAAGATACTAAGTAGAAATGGTAGAAATTAAAAAATGGTTGAAAAATATAAAAGACAAATATCACAATTAAAAATCTAATGATTTATAATTATTACTTACAATTTGACATATCTTTGAACCGTTTTCTTGATAATAGATCTGTATCATTTTCAGACCCAAGTTTCGTTTTGCTTATCGGTTTGGCTTTGATTCCATAGAGCTCGATGTTGTCATCGATGGCAGAAGCACTCTAATTATTATTGTTCTTGCTACCATCATAAATATTGTGTAGTAGTTTTAAATATTCTTTCCATACGGTACTTTTGGTCATGCTAAATGCAATAAAACAACCTACCACGGCATCGTCGAACATATTGCCTTTGCCTTTGACCTTGGTTGCCAAAGATGTATTCCAGTGCTCATCATCCTTGCTTTCTGCTGGAAAAGACTGAACAAAAAACAAATAGATTAAAACTGCATATCTTTTGTAGTAAGTATTAAGGATATCAATAAAATTTAGCCTGCTTGTATGCTTTCATTAAGTTTTAAAATACAGATGTTAACCTTATGCAATAAACCATGCTTATGGATTAGACATATGCATCTTCATATAGTTCCATGTTGTCAAGGACGACAGTAGAGGTGTAACTGAGTTACACAAAATTTTGTGATATATTTGAGGCGGCGAAATAAAATATACAACATCAGAAATAAAAAAATTAACGCTTACCATCTTAGACTGTATATATAATAACTCCTATATAGTAGAAGACCTCCAATCTCACATAATTAAATCAAAATTTAAGTATGAAATTATTTTTATACAAATTAACTCATTTGTTTACAAACAGGAGCTATGATTATTTATATGAAATTAGGAGAAGCCAGTAATCCTAATACAAAGATTAAGAAAAAAGATAAAAAGTTTATTAATTGGAAAAGAATTCTATGATATTGCTAGAAATTATCCAGTAATTAAATACCTTAACAACAACATGGAGTCTAATCGAAAGTCTTTGAATAATATGCTGAGTGGTTTAAGCTGTAAGGTGATGTTTGGAATTTTCAAACAGAAAGGTTGTTTCGTTGAAAACTCAAATTAATTTAGTATAATGGTCATGCATTATTAGATTTAAAATTATATATCTCTAACTGTAATTCGCAAAAAATACGAATGTAATTCATCCACAGTTCGAGTCGAGCCATATATAGCCTATAATTATAAGATCATATTTAATTAAACTATCTATTATTTTGGCTTATAAAAACTAGTTAATTTTTGCTTGTCGTGTACGTTTATATAATTATATATTTGATCGAAGAATCGCAATTCAGTTTCATATGCAGTAGATTTGAAGCAAGTTTAACGAAAAAAATTAAATGCATAAAATATAACTTTTTAGTAATATGTAAATTAATATCGATTATAGACGTACTAATTTTACAACTCAGTAATTTAATTTTAATTGAGAATATAAATTCTAGGTTATCACATTGATGGTTATTTACACAGATTCTTTTATGTGCATGGGTTTCTATACAGGAATAGGTTTCTTAATTACGGTAACGCTGAAACGCTCAATGTATATATTATAATATTCCATTAAAGTTTGATTAAACATGCGAGAAACTTCATTTAAACTGATAGAAAAATTGGCATATTTCAATGGATTGAGTACTATTTATTTTATTATATTAGTTAAGCACGGTATTAATATATTCCATAAATATATGATTAAGTATTTGAATGAAGGTCCTTTAAAAAGAATAATGTAAAGCATAGCCGGCTTGAAATGAGCTGCATCCAGGGCCTTTACTTCTAGAGCTAGTCCAGAAAAGCTTTTAACAGCAGCCGAGAATTGCCTCCAGCTACTGTAGCAGGTGCTGGTAGCAGCTGCAATGCCAAAGCAGCTGCTTCCAACCTGATGACGCATTGCGTAAATATTTTATCCCCGATGGTGTAAATTACTTTTCTGAAAATTAGTATTTTTTTAAAGTATTTTAAAATATTTAACGTTTCAGTCTGCATAATAAATTAATGAATTTTGAAGGAAAATTAGGATTCAGATTTATTTTAATAATTTAGGTTATAGCTATTATTTAATAGTTAAATAAATCTATAAAATACTTCTTCAATAGTAATTCCATGTTGAATGTGTGATCAAATTTCATGTTGTATTATTGTTATTAAATTTAAATTGTATCCCTTTTACCGATACGATATTTACCATATCTAAGATATACCCTTGAGTAGTGATTTGTGAATTTTACAGATATACCTTGTAGTCGTGAATCTGCTTTAAAATTTATTTAATTAACATTAGTGTTCAGTGACTAGTGTGAACAAATAATTCTGCAGCTGCATCCAGTGAGTGGGATGGTGAGTGGCTATATACACAGTGAAGTGTATTCATTATATCGAACATGTTTTTATTCTGCATTTAATCTACTTTTTAGTAATTATGTAAATAACAGTAGTTAGGCCCTAATTGGATTATTAGATAATTAATTGATGGATAATTTATCTCATTCAGGCGCCACAGCAGGGGCCCTGCATGGATGCAATTCTGCAGAGAATTTGGACGATGAGGAATTTTATAAACCAGGTAAAGAATTATTATGTTTATTTTTATTTGATCACTTAAAACATGACTAGCAAAGGACTACTCAACTGTATTGAAAATCTTATCTGTGAGAGATAAAGAATTTGGCAAAAATTTTGCTAAAGTTTTAACACGAATACAAGTATGCAAAGTATGAGCCATCCTAGCTAAAATATTTTCTTTTATTATATAATTGTCAGATTGAATTTTCTATATTGTTGTGGCAGCTATATTTGGAACAACTAACTCATCATACTAAAGTATTGCATTTTCGTGTAAAATGCAATAAGCTAAATTCATTTTCTACTTCATGAAAATGAACTCTTTAATATATAAACATGGAGTCTTCATGAATTTTGCCCTCAATTGATTTCTTCAATTTCTTTTTATAATTTTGTATTTTCAGTGTTATAAGGTATAAAGTTAGAGTGTTAGTCAATCAATCAATAAGAATTTAACGTCCGATTCCTCACCATAAGGCAATATCAGGGACGCTAACAGTTGAGAAGTCGCTTTTTCAGCGACTTCTCAACTGTTAGCGTCCCTGATATTGCCTTATGGTGAGGAATCGGACGTTAAATTAGACGCTAAAAAAAATTAGGTAAAATATGCGTAGGCTAACATTTGTTTATTTAAAATTTGAAGCTGCTGAGGCGTATTCAGGACTTAATCTTGGGGGGGGGTCACTTTATTCTTCGGGGTACTTTAAAGGAAACACACACTTTATACATTGTCTGCACTTATAGTTAGGGTTAATATAAATTCTACATGACATTTGGGGACATGCCTCTGCCTCAACAACAACCACAATAATAATTCGATTAGAGTGCTACTGTTATCCATGACAACATGGAGCACTGTGGAACCAATCAAAGCCAATGAGCAAAGTGAGGAGTCCATAAACGGTGTTAGCCAAAATCCGGGTAGTTAGTCAAAGGAGGGTACTAGTGGAATGGAGGTTTGCGTGTTGGTCTCAGTTCATGGACGTTTGGTGGATAGGAAAAGTCAAAGAGAAAAAGAGAGCCTCTCTCACACACTACGTACGCCACTGTGAAGCTTCTTCATAATTTTGGACTGACTATTGCAATTAAAAATAATTATTGCACAAAATTATAAAAATTAAAGATAACTAACTATTATAGATAATATTAGCATTAGGTATATACATTTTTTTATTTTTGCTCGCCGAATTGATTTTGTCTCAGTAGTGCTCGATGTTGTCATTGATGACTGTAGCACTCTAATAATAATAATTATTATTATGATTGCATCATATTAATTGATTTTACTAATAATTATCGAGATTCTTGTGGATTTTTTCAAAATGGTAATAGTTCTGTTGTTTCGCACCTCTAGTGATTCCTGAAGTTGAACCTCTAACCCTGACGACAAATGACCCTATGTGGTAAAAGTTGTAATTCCTCCTCCTCATTGATAGCAGTGCATATGTTATTTGTTGGAATAAAGTCAGAATTATACAAAGATATAGCCGTTGGTCTTATATTTTTCGTCCTTCACTTGCGTACAGCGCACAGTAGGCCTGGGCTCTAAAACTCCTGTGCAACATTTTGGATAGTGAAGCCCTTCTATGGCGCCTCTATTTGAAGTTTTGCCGCATTTACTTCTTAGTTTTATCTAACGCTACAGATCTGAGTCTTAGATGACTTCTTGTCTAATATAAGACAGCTTATATTGCACGTAAGAACTGGTTTTATGATACAGGCAATTATTTCTAATTTAAGAGTATGCTGCCCATGTCAACCTACATAAACGGAATGTTTTAAATTTATGTTTGAAATTGATTAACTAACACATTGTGGTGGGATCACACAAGTGAGATGTTTTATTTAGTGCCTCGTGGTGGGGTCAGAGAAATTAGATGTCTCAGTGACTGCCGGCACATTCATTTAGATCCACAATTACTGTTTACTGATCATCTGCTCCTTGATTACAACATCATTATACATCGACACATATTCATTGCAACATCATTATATATCGACACATATTCATTACAACCAACAGGCTGATGTTGACTGGTCGATTGGCCCGCTGTATGCGGGCTCCTTGCTTAGACAATATATATATATATATATATATATATATATATACAATATATATATATATATATATATATATATATATATATATATATTGTCTAAGCAAGGAGCCCGCATATATATATATATATATATATATATATATACAATATATATATATATATATATATATATATATATATATACAATATATATATATATATATATTGTCTAAGCAAGGAGCCCGCATATATATATATATATATATATATATATATATATATATATCGGGCTGGAGCCAGTGGCGAAGTCGGTAAGATACTCGATCGCGGATCAGTATGTGCAGGGTTCAAATCCTGGGCTCGCCCGTCACTGACATCGCTTTCGAGTGAGGAAACTGACGTTAACATTATAGACACTACCAGTCGTGCGCGTTAATTCGTTGTGTACTAGATTGCTGATACAGCGCTTCTAGCGAAAAATATCCCAGAGGCAATTTGGCAGACACCATCATCATGTTCTGAGGACAATGATTAAAAATATATTAAAGTTTGAATATCTGGGATCTTTCTCACTTGTATTCTGCCAAGTGGCAGGTTCAAGGTACATATTTCTAATGACATGCTGCTTTTCTCATTTCATAAAGAGCACTGCATCGATAAACGAATTAGTCCTTTCACAAAACGCTGTGCCTTATCCACATCTTCATGTAGCCAATAGATTGGTAATAACATGACTGTTACCTTCTTCAGTTCTTGCTTAGGCCCCTCTTACGACACGTGCAGTGTACGGTGGTCTATTCTTCAGTGTTCCGGAAAAAGCACGGTGATGTATAGAGCATAATAGAGTTTCATTTTTGAAGGAGAATTTGTCCGACATATTTTCAGCGGATCCTTTTTGTATTTTAAATTCTTTTTAAACGATTTACATGATCTTTATATACAAGCTCAGCTGTGAAAAATGTTAAATGAAAATAGCAGATTTAAGACCACTCGTTGTATCCTATATCTGTTGAGTCCTATATCTCTGTTCTACTGGTCCATAGAGGATCTAAACATACTCAATATGCCTAATTACTGTTGCAGAGTATATACTGACATTTATGCTGTTCCGCTATGCGGAAGATGGAATTAGACAAGCTGGGGGTGATGTTATTTAGACGAGAAGAGTTAAAGCTACAGCTAAGGTTAACATCAGTTTCCTCACTCGAAAGCGATGTCAGTGACGGGCGAGCCCAGGATTTGAACCCCGCACATACTGATCCGCGGTCGAGTAACTTACCGACTTCGCCACTGGCTCCCGTCAGAGAAGAGTTAAAGACATATTTTTGGGGCTTGTGATTCTATCCGTAAATATCAAATTTTTTAAAGAGCTGGTAAAGCTAATGTTAACGTCAGTGTCCTCACTCGTTATTTGCTAATTTAGTATGTTTGTATTTTCTGTTCTTTTAATATACAAATAAAGTTTGAAGTTTGAAAAAACTAAAGAAGCTTAAATAAATTGATAACAATTTTAATAAAAGAAAGAGTTTTTAATTAAAAGAATCAAAGTTTCACGTCAGCTATTTTGTTCGAGAGCATGTCAACGACGGGGGAGCACTGGATTTGAATCACGCACCTACTGATCCCCTCTCAAACAGCTTTCCAACAAGCCACCGGCTCAAAAGAGAGTTCAGAGAGTGAAAGAGAGATAGATAGAGTGAGAGGAAAATGATGACATGTACAGACAGATAAAGAAAACGTAAGAAAGAGATAAAATATGAGTGTTTCAGACACAAAAGTGTTTCTACTTTCGGCTTCTATAGAAGTTTTGATGAATGATGTTAAACAACTGCACATATTGCAGCAACTCTTCATAGCTAATAATTTATTTCAACCGGAAGCAACCCGTTCACTCATAAACTTCCAACTTTTCCAATGCGCCGTCTTTATTGAACGTTTTACTAACCTTTCTTCACCCGATTCATAACTTTATTCGGTTCACGACTCTTGCGTCCATATCTCGACCCGTGGGTCAATTGTTAGCGAACTTGACCTGCGTGTAAGAGTCCTTGGGTGAATACTGGCCCCGTCCTCTGTCTCTGTCTCTGTCTCTCTCTCTCTCTCTATTTCTGCCTCTCTGTGTTTGTCTCTCTCTCTCACTGTGTGTGTCTCTCTCTCTCTCTCTCTCTCTCTCTCTCTCTCTCTCTCTCTGTGTCTTTTGTTTTCTGCCACGCAGCAGCTCTATGGTGCATATATTTTTACTCATATAAAAAGCTGGTAAAGCTGGTATTTTTATCGACAGTTTCCTCACTCGAAAGTGATGTCAGTGACGGTCGAGCCCTGGATTTGAAACCCGCACATACTGATCCTGGGTCGAATACCATATTGAGCACTCCATCGATCAACAACCTACAAATTATACTTTCAAAAATGACTACATCTTCTTCACACTTTAATGCAGCCCATATAGCTTGGAAAAATTTGTCTTCTGAGATAATTTTCTCTTTCCTCGGTTCTCGCTTAATCGCCTCTAATACGACTCGTGCAGTTTCCTGCTGGTCTATTCTACAGTGACCCGGACGCTACACTGGATACACCACTTTCTGCCAATTGATGTCTTATTTCAATTTTTCAGGAATATTTAATAATAATAATAGTAGTAGTAATAATAATAAATAATAATAATAATAATAATAATAATAACGATAACAATAATAATAAAGGTTTAACGTCCGTTTCCTCATACAAGGATGATGTCAGGGAGACAATTAGAAACAATTTCGCTCTCCTTCAGAGTTCTTCGTTAGCTAGCCATTCTGTTGTGAAAGGTTTTGCCGTATGTTATTCTCATTTTCTTCGAATTCTCTAGTAATATGTGAACAGAAGCGTTACTTCTATTACAATAATGGCGTTCTATATCTACGTTATATTGATGTTTATAGAAACAAGGCACTATTTTAATTAGGTCATTGTTTATTTTCATAAATGGATCATTGTGGATGACGTCTCTATGGATTTGCAGATGATAATTTTCACTATTGTATTCTAGATGATAATACTTTAAACTTGAGCAGTGTTCCACTCATGCATTGCGAGCTCTATAGCATGGATAGATCTCAAGAGTTGCATTTTGTCGATTTTATCATGAGCACTTTAGTATCTGAGAGGAAATCTAGACGGTTCTGTTTACCGATACTGATTGAGAGAGATTTAGAATGTTCATTCTTTCTGCCACGGCTGCTCTGGCACTCTATCGTTAAGCCTGTCGATACAATACTATTGGGGCCTTGTACTACTAGGCTACTTGTGTCTATGATTTATTTGATTTAAAATAAATTTGCATAAAATTTGAATAATTTGCGTCTTGCACGGATTGGATGGTTGAGTTTCAATCAGGTGTATCTGTTAAATAATATTGAGTTCGAATCTTAAACGGGTCGTTTTTAGCAGTATAACATAAACATAACGGCACACTGGGTCAGGAAGCACAGATGCTTGTTTAAGGCCCATTTCCTTCTTCCTCTCCATGGTTATTAGTAATAGTTGCCTTTTGATGGCGCATCAATTGCAGCCGGCGCGGATTTAAGAATAACCTTCCATCACCCTGGGATTTTTTCCTTCCGAAGCTTTTACCAACACTCGGTCTTCCATGGTGGTCACCCACAAAGTACTAACCGAGGTCGATGCAGCTTAACTTCGATAATTGACGCGCAACTAAACCAAGTGCGCTAATCCCGTATCCTTGTGCTGCAGTATTAGATATAGTTTGGCAGCGTCAACAGTAATAACATAACAACAACTAGATTGCTATAGTCATCAATAACAACATCAAGCATTATAAAAAGGTTTCCTTAAAAATTACTCAAGAAATAGATAATAATAGTTAGGTTACTTTTAATATCGGATTAAGCGTCGAGGTTTATAAGCTCACCGCTTCTGTTTAAGTCGACTCGACACAGTCTGGCTACCGACACAAAGACTATCTAAAGCTTATGCGTCTTTCCATGTTGGCTTCAGGACGCTGAAGAATAGACAAACCGTAAATTGCAATTATCGTAAGAGTTGACTGTTAAAAAGAAAGCTAATGTTAACGTCAATTTCCTCACTCAAAAGCGATGTCAGTTGCCATCGAGCTCAGGATTTGAACCCCGCACATACTGATCCATTGTCGAGTACCTTACCGACATGGCCACTGGATCTAGCCATGCAATTAGAATATGACCAGCCTATGATAGTGATGAGATTGTCTTGTAATTTGACGAAATGGACGAAATGGACGCACATTTATATCGTCTTTGATGTGTTTCAG
Source organism: Enchytraeus crypticus (assembly GCA_905160935.1). Classification (NCBI taxonomy): domain Eukaryota; kingdom Metazoa; phylum Annelida; class Clitellata; order Enchytraeida; family Enchytraeidae; genus Enchytraeus; species Enchytraeus crypticus. The sequence continues at coordinate 9,951 of CAJHZI010000481.1, read as the reverse complement.
GGACGCCTCCGGCAGATCGGCTCTTAGCTGTTAACCTACAATCTCTGCTTCGTGAAGCGATCGCCATTCTGCCAGGTATAGGCCTATACTATTAGATAAACTATACTATTAGATACTATTTATACTATTAGATAAACTCTTTAGACATTTATGCCTTGGACGGTTAATGGAAGTGGAGTTGAGTCTCTGCGATCCTTTCAAATTTACATAAGGTTCACCTTGATGTTGGGATGGGTTACTAGCGTTTTCTCTTTAAAGCTTTTCTTTCTTTTTCTTTCTTTAAACTTAAGTACATTCATTCATTTATTCCTTCAAGTACTTTAAGTACATTCATTCATTCATTCATTTAGCTCTGCATTATCGTCAGTGCATTTTCCTCTCTGAAGTGTATAAACTTCTAATTTAAACCATTACTGTATTGGTGAATCTCATATACATCGGCCTAATGGTTATTGGTTCGGTTCTGATTTCTGACGCCGGTAACAAAACCTCCAAAACCAAGAAATATGCGTTACTTTACAAATTAAGCTTTGTTCAGCGTCTGTAGTTTTCAGACGTAGTTTTCAGTTTTAGTTGTCCCACCTTTCATCTGTATTGTTACAGGCAATAAACACAGCATGCGATCTAAACATAAATTGTCAAACAATGTGATTAATGACAGGCAGTTGATTAGAAGCAAGTTTACGACTGAATGAACGAGCTAGTAGAATATTTACATGGCAAGTAGGACATCAATGGCTGGACCATCGTCGAATATATAGGCCTATCTTCGGTACAGAAACAAACGTCAAACGCTACATAGTTAGATGATGAAGAATTTTACTATAAATAATATCATAGTTCTTGTAAAACTAATTAGAAAATAGCTAAGAATTTACTAGTTAGATCTCCAACTGCCACTAACTAACTGTAAACAAATCTGAAAATGCTAATGTTTGAATATATTACGTTACTAAATTATTTATAGCGTATCGATGACTACTTTTTAGTCGATAAGATAAAACAGTTCATTATTTCAACATAAAATTGTCATCGAAGCACACTGTTACAGGTGAATTAATGCTTAAATAATCATAAATATATGTGAAATTAAATTACTAGGCTTGAAATGATGACAATATTTACGAAGAAGCAGATTGTCAGGTGATTTTCATTGTATTGTGATAGGATGTAAAGATAGAAGAGGTGGTCCTATATTAATGTATTCGGCCAACCTTCCTCTGGAGAGGTTGCAACACGATAAACTAAAGACAGTTACACTCTATCTAGCATCACTGCCGAGGTAATTCTGTGAGTCATTGAAGTTAATCTTCATTTTGTGCTGGCGAAATTCGTGTCATTTTGTAAATTTAGTATTTAATTTTTTGATACATCTAAAGTTTTGTTACCCGTGTTGTGTCCGGGTTGTTGAAGATTAGGCAAACCGTGGACTACACGTGACGTAAAGGGCGACGAAGCACTGAGATCCATACCAACGTCAGAAAGGGCATTTCGGTTGATGAGAGACTAGGATACAGAAATTGCTGCAAAATTTTTAAATCTCGACCTTAGTTAAACTGGGATTCGAGATATGATGAGGATGATGATGATAATGCCTCTGCTAATGCTCAATTAATTGGCTGGTCTAAGGCATAACTTCTCTCTAATTAATTACTACTTCAATAAATTATGTCGCTGAAGAATTATTCTTCCAGAATTGTGCTTATAATATACTGTAGCGAGTTAGTTTTAAAAGTATTTACCTGATTAATGGCGTGTTAATTAGATTGGCAGCCGAGCCCTCAGGCACATTGTACAGTGCTTAGTCCTTTGATTAATACGATATTCCTTTTAAGTACTTTGATACTAATCTATATCAGAGGCGGTTAATTCATAGACGATATTTATATGAGCATACTCATGGCTGTCTGCTTTATGTTCTGAGATGTAATGGAAAAACTATAAACAAGTCCAAACAATTTGTGATAGATGAAACGATCATGTAGCAGAATTATACAACGTTTAGAGACAGAGGCAGGTTTATAGTTTAGGGGAGTATCACTTACTCATCAGAATCGGAAGCAATTTATAAAACTAAAAGTCATTTAATTTTAAAAAATGCTAAAACACAGTTATAAAATATATCATGTACGCCTTCGTCGAGTTGCAGCCTTAAGCAAGCCGTTTTTAGCTCCATTGTGCTAAGAGAAGCAATTCTCTATAGTCTACCTTGGCGCAAGCACTCAGGTTACTCAGTCTACTGGAAATCGCACGCTAGTATTATCCTTCTTGCAATAGGAAAAGAAAATATCTCAATAATTATTTAATTTTGTAATGAAATGATTATGGACGTGCCGCTTGGCAGAACACTAGAGAGTGAGAGAGAGAGAGACAGAGAGAGAGAAATGGATCGATTCGTTTGACCTCTACCACTTCAGGGCATATGAATCCTGTTATATATCTCTCAATATAAAGCATGTGTACACGTGTTGCGGATAAGTCGCTAGTTGAGAGGGTTAGTCCATGGGGACTAGTGCAAGAGTTAGTCCACGAAGGTTAATCCACAGGTTGTGGGGGTAAAGGTCAAAGGTTGAGATGACTATTATTTTAGAATAAGGTCTTTCTTAGAAGATTTACGATGTATCTAATTCGGTCATGTACCCGATGCAATATGTCAAAAATCACTCGGTCATATTTGACTTTATCAAACATCCTCTTTCATTGGATCACAGTAGGGTTGGCCTTTTTCTTAGAGAGAATTGACATTTCGAAAACTGCAAGTGCTTAAATGCATTTACGGATCTAATAGGATTATTAAGACTTCCTGTTATTTCATGTTTATCTTGGGGCGTCATTAATTTCTCCTGTTTGTTTGTTTTTAGTCACATTTTTAGATGCACATTGCTGTTATGTAATAGCACAAGGTAATCAGCTAGATAAAGTGTATTTCTCTCTTACTGATAACCGTTTATTTTGTATCTTGATTGATCTACTTACCCATGTTTGTGCGTTGATTCCTGATACAAAGTAATAAACATTGTTCTCTCTACTGTATATAAGCGGACGTCGCAGAAAACTGATACATGTAGTTGAAGAATCGATCCAAAAATCAATCAATTAATAGTAATCGATGGATGATCGATCAGTCTAGAGCGAGCAAATCATTTGTAGTATTATAAATCAATTCATCAGCCTGTCCATCAATCAGTCAATCAATCAGCCACTCAATCAACGACGACGACGACGATGATGATGATGATGATGATGATGATGATAATGATGATGATGATGATGATATCACATATTGATCTAAATTGTTTTTATGACACAGCGAGGATTCTAAGAGGTTGGGATTCACTGTGATCATTGATATGCATGGATCGACGTGGCCTAACGTTAAACCAATTCTACAAATCCTACAGGTGGTCCTAGAGAAATTCTTCTCTCTTCATATTAAAAATTCTTTATTCATTAATCAGTAAAGCTATGTGCGTATCTATACTGACTGCTGAGCTACTGAAATTACAAGAATTCTAACCGGCTTATTTGTAGACGTTTATCTCAAATATGTGAAAATAAATCAATGATATTAGTACATTGATTAAAAGTCTATCATTGAGATTGATACATTGAAAATTGATTTCCTTGTTCTTCGGTTTTCGAAGCATGTAACGGAATTGGATCACTCCTTCCTGTGTAAATTTCTGAATCCGTTAAAGTTCTTGAGTAAGAACTCTGATAAGAACGCTAAATGAGAACTCTGATGAGAGCGCTGAGCGAGAACGCTGATAATTTGCTATAATTGGAACGTATTACTTTTTAAATGGCTTAATCGTGTTCAGAAAGGTTAATCGTGTACCAGCTGGTTGGTTCATTTTGTACCGCACTTGCCGACTACTATTTTTCAACAATTATTCCATATTAACTTGACCATTCGTTATTTCATAATTCGTAGGAATGTTTTCCACATCGGATCCACACAGCTTACATCATTAAACCAGAAAAATTCTGGGAGAAGCAGAAAACAAGTCTGGGCAGCGCAAAATATAAGTTCGAGGTAAGTTCTTTTAAAAATGTGAACAGATGAAGCTAAATGTTACGGTTAGTACTTTGTGGGTGACCACCTTGGAAGTTCAAGTGTTGCCAGCTTAGGAAGGAAAATATCCCAGGGTGATGGAAGGTTATTCTTAAATCCGCACCGGCTGCAATTGATGCGCCATCAAAAGGCACCGATTACTAATAACCATGGAGAGAACAAGCATCTGTGCTTCCTGACCCAGTGTGCCGTTATGTTTTTTTTAATCTAATATTAGTGTGGTTTTGGACTAAATGTATATGCACGTCTCTGAATCTTGTCAATTGCAGTAGAAGTTTACGTTAGTAGAACCTATGTAACAATGTATTAGACCATGCACCTACTGTATATGTACCACTTTGATGGCCGAATGGATAATACGCTTGCCCGAGACACTGGCGGCTATTGGTTCAAATTCCAGTCTGACCGTCTTAGACAGTGCGATATGGAAACAGACGTTAAACTTAGCTTTATAGTTATAGTTTCTTAGTAAGAACAATGTTAAGAATTAATTTTAAAGTTATACAAATAATTTAAATTAAAGGTAATTCTGAAGTGAACATATTATATATAGGCCTATATACATATAATATTATATATATATAATATTATATATATATATATAACATTATATATATATATATATACGTACATACATACATAAATATGCATGTATGTATATCTTGCTATCAGACTAACGTGGTCTCATTGGAGGGTCTGATGAAGGTTTTTCCAGTCTCTCAACTCACGCAGCAGTTTGGTGGAAGCTTTCCATACGACAACAACGAGTGGATAGCTAGACGAATTGTATGTGTAATAAACTTCTTGTATATCTAGTTGAAACTTTAATAGTAATAACAACAATTAGAGTGTTACAGTCATAAATGACAGCATCGAGCACAATTGTATTTCTTGTATTTCTAGTAGAAACCTTACTTCTAGAATGAAGAATCAGTGGAGTATACGCTTAATTCACACCACTCCACAACACGCAGCACAACAATTTTCGACAAACTTAATAAACAATAAAAATCAAATTCATATCAGGCAAACTAACACATACAAATACTAAGTCAATTGGGCTAAGGACAATTGCTTTCATATCTCCAATAACAGCAATCATATTTTCGTTGTGACTAGTTTGCTGCCTTCCCTTTCGCACTTACTATTATCATTACTGCTACCATCGCTATCACTATTGATATTACCATAGAGATATTACCACCACCTTCAATATTATTATTATTATTATTATTATTATTATTATTATTATTATGTTGAGAAATTAGTTACGCATTTAAGATTATTTTAATGTCATTATTATTATATATATTATATATTATTATTATATATTTGATTATTATTATTATTATTATTAAACGTTGCTGGTCGTAGCAGCGGGTGACATTGCCCTGAATCCACAACTTTTGGCTCCAGCAGCGCCCGTCTCCACTTCATCTGTTATCGATCCACCACGACTGTGACTCCCCTGAACAGTCGTTGATGAGGCAATTGTGAGAACTCTGCTGGAAGAACCGCTTTTAGAAGTCATCGACCCTGAAATCTGGATAGCTGTTCCTAGAGAATTTTGGGAGCGAGTATCCGCTTGATTAGAGCTCTGATTTGTAAAACCCGATGAGCTCTGCCTCTCCTGATTTGTAAAACCCGATGAGCTCTGCCTCTCCGCCTCAGCCTGCCCTGAGGCCAACATCTGGTTCAGCCTTTGACCCTGGTGCTGTGGCCCTGGTGAGAGGGACCCCTGGGAGATAGAGGCCATTCTAGCCTCGGGTTTCTTATTTTATTATTATTATTATTATTATTTATTTTTTACCCCGGTGCAAAGAACCTGGGGTTTGATAAAAACGATTCAAGCAATACGTGCTGAATCGCCGCCCGGCTACTCGAGGTCATCAATCGTCTTAAAAGAATTGTTGAAGCAGACTGCATTAAATCTTTGCAAAGTCATGGAAAGCCTTTGCCAAAGAAAAGATGTCTCTCGCTTATCGCCGGTTTGCTATGCAATAAGTCTGCCTATGCCATTAATAAAATCAGCTCCTTCGGGATTCATCGGGCCCATGGTTTCAATGGCCACCGGAACAACTTCGTATCTTAAGGAGAGATCACGGTATTTATCCAACTTCCTAGAGGAGGCATGAACAGCAGCTCCTCCGGTTATTATTATTATTATTTTTTATTTTTTAACTTCTTTTTTACCCCGGTGTAAAGAACCTGGGGTTTGATAAAAACGATTCAAGCAGACTTATTCAAGCATGCATAGGCAGACTTATTATTATTATTATTATTATTATTATTACTATTATTATTATTATTATTGTTGTTGTTGTTGTTAATTAGTTATGAAATAAGGGAAATGAAGAATGATATTGTATTATACAGAGAGGTGTGTAGAAGGCCTATTCGTATCCCGACCCTGACTATACTTGGATTCAAGGGAAGATGATGATTATAATGAATATGATAATAATAATTATTATTATTACTATTTTATTTTATTTTATTTTATTTTTTAACCCCCTAAGAAGAGGATTCTTTTTTTAAATCTTGCTCTCCACTCTGAAATTCCGTGTTATTATTATTATATTTATACCGTGTTATAATCACTATATTAATTATTATTATTTATTATTATTATCACTATTATTATTGCTGTTGTTGTTATCATAATAACAACAATTACTGTAATTACCGGTTTTACTGTAATTAGTAATGTAATAGAATTTTTTGTAGTTCAGACTTAAGTAGACTCTGTTATAGCTGCTAATTATGGTATTACCCAACAGAGCTATGGCTCATTTATGGTATCCTCTTTCGTATTGTTAGTTGTTTATCTACATCCACAGCCCGTTCCTATTGTTTGTATAATCTGTGCTGTGATGAACAAATAAACGAACGCTACTAAATAAATAATAATAATTCCTATCATTACTGCTATGGCTATGACTAAGTATATACTGCACTACGCTATCAATATCAGCTGATGGAAGACTTCACCTGGAGGAGTTTGGAACTGAGGAAGAGATTTTCTGAGTTACGTCAAATTCTCACCCCCACTGATCCCGACCTCCCCCAGTCAGTGGCGGGGGTAAGGGCCGCCCTGGACGCCCACACGAGGCTCAAGCGTCGCCTGGGGGCCTCCCCCCTGGGCAGGTTGAATTCTGACGGGCATTGTCTCATACAGAGGTTGTCAATGGGTGTGGGGAGGGGCTCCATATCATCGTCATCTTCTCTTCGAAAAGACTCCGGTCAGTTTTTATTAGATCTTATATGATGAAAACTATTACACAAACATTTGCTAATAAATTAATATATATGTTATTTTATTGAATTTAATGATAAACAATTAACTGCAGTTAACGTTTAAGCTATTTTTATTGCTTGATATTGCTACATATTTGAAAAATTTACTATACTTATATCAGATGTCTAATTAAAACCTTTCTGTTAAGGACTTATTATTTATTTTCTGTTTAAAATTTATTATTCATATTATACTATCTGTTCATGGCTTATTATTTAGTATTTATTTTCTGTTTGGGGCTGATTAATGATTATTTTTTGTCTAGACTTTATTCACCAAACTACGTGACAGCATGAACAGAACAAGAAATCAGCTTAGATCGGTTGAGATTAGATTAGAGTAGATTAGATCAGATCAGATTAGATTAGATTAGACTAGAGCAGATCAGATTAGATCGGTTGAGATTAGATTAGATTAGATTAGATTAGATTAGATCAGATCAGATCAGATCAGATCAGATTAGATTAGATTATATTATATTAGATTAGACTAAACTAGACTAGATTAGATTAGATTAGATTAGATTACATTACATTACATTACATTATATTACATTACATTACATTACATTACATTACATTTAAACTCTATCATATATATGACGACTTGTTGGATCGCGTTTTCCAGGTGCTTCATCTGCGTCCACTGCCAGTAACTCTTCCACAGAGGCTCAGGAGATTTCGTCATGGATGACGGTGACACTGGATGAGTTAGGTGGCGCACTCTGTGAGCTGGAGCAGCTGTGGAACAAGAGAAAGCACAGACTGGAGCAGTGCTTCCAGCTTAGGCTCTTCGAGTCAGATATCGATAAGGTGCGATTAGTCAATCAATCAATCAATATGAATTTAAAGTCCGGTTCCTCGCCATAAGGCAATGTCAGGGACGTCTCTTGCTCTTTTTAATGTCGTCTCTTTATGGACTTCTCTTTAATCAGTTTTAGGTTAAGCTGATATCTTTCTCTCTTTTCGTCTCTCTTTCTCTTTCGCTCTCTCTTTATATTTTTCTATTATATCTATCTCTCCATTGAAATACTAAATGACGGGTCAAAAGCATTCTTTTTATTATGCTTGCTAAATCGAACCTTAACGCAGCAATTAGCTTTAAAAATGTATGGCCTCTGAAGTAGCTCTCTGTTGTCTTCACGAGCTATTATTTACGTAGTTATAAATCAGTTAATCTATCTACCGGTCAATAATTAAGGCAACAGAATGTGTCAACTTCAGTAAAGCTTCTTAATCTGATCTTAATCTTAATCTTAATCTTAATCTTAATCTGATCTTAATCTTAATCTTAATCTTAATCTTAATTTGATCTTAATCTTAATCTTAATCTGATCTTAATCTTAATCTTAATCTTAATCTTAATCTGATCTTAATCTTAATCTTAATCTTAATCTGATCTTAATCTTAATCTTAATCTTAATCTTAATCTGATCTTAATCTTAATCTTAATCTTAATCTTAATCTGATCTTAATCTTAATCTTAATCTTAATCTGATCTTAATCTTAATCTTAATCTTAATCTTAATCTGATCTTAATCTTAATCTTAATCTTAATCTTAATCTGATCTTAATCTTAATCTTAATCTTAATCTTAATTTGATCTTAATCTTAATCTTAATCTTAATCTGATCTTAATCTTAATCTTAATCTTAATCTTAATCTTAATCTGATCTTAATCTTAATCTTAATCTTAATCTTAATCTGATCTTAATCTTAATCTTAATCTTAATCTTAATCTGATCTTAATCTTAATCTTAATCTTAATCTGATATTGAATTGTATTCTTCTAAATATATATTTCAGAGATTCCATTGTGGATCGTCATAATTATCTAAATTTTTTAATTTTTAATTCTATTTGATATAGTAGTATTTGAACTTGTGAATTTTATCGTTGCTGTGTCTTCAATTCCCTTTACTTTGGACTGATTGTGTGAATTTTGAAATTTGCACCGTTTTTGGACCTTCCTTTTGCTCGCCGGCTTGATTTTGTCTCAATAGTGCTCGATGTTGCCATTGATGACTGTAGCACTCTAATTATTGTTATTATTGTTACTATTGATGCCGATTATAAGAATAATTTTACGATACTCTTCACTGGATGCTTTGTTGGTTGATGTGGCAAAAGATGACAGATTCTTGTTTTAAATTTAACAAAAACCAGCTATAATCTGGCAATTATTTATCAAGTAATTAATTAATTATCAATTAATTATCAAGTGATCTGCAATGTAGTGACTGATTGATTGATTTAGATGTCTGAATGGATCTCGAGTAATTGTCGGATATTTCTAAGTAACTACACAGTGGTAGGAAGGTGTTACGAGGAGGCCTATCAGCTACAGAGCGATCATTCTCAATTCTCTATGAACTGCTTAGTTAGTATTGAGTGCTTAGTATTAAGTGCTTAGTATTGAGTGCTTAGTATTGTCAGGAACCCATATATATAAATTATACTCATTATATGGAACCATATTTCCGTCTACATGTATATTATAGTATAACCGTGGAATAATTGATCCCGTCTAGTCGTCTAAGTTCTATAAGAGGACAAGACTCGACAATGTCTGTTTCTGA